>QXDR01000042.1:0-12863 GCA_003717165.1 Protomyces inundatus | reverse complement strand
TCTGCTGAGCTGAAGCTTCACCATGGCTTCAAAATGTTCAAAATCCTACCCAAAAAGACAAAAGAAGGCTTCAACACAGCTTCACTTGGCCATCAAGCGCGTTCCAGCCTGCCTGAATTTGTATTTGCCGGGGTGATCATCACAACAGCAACTTGGACCTTTCACTATCGCGCTTACTTATGTCATGTGACGCGATGAACGTGCATCGTAACTGTCTTGATGCTTTGAGAGCACTTGTATGAGCGAATCTGGTCGTGATAAAGGTGCAGCAGAGCCGCAAGCACGTCAGGTGGTCTGTTCTTTCGACATTCGCCACTCTTGCTCTACAGATCACGAGTGTACTTCGTCGCGAACTTGACGAGCAATTGGGCAACGGCCAAAACTGACAAAAATCGAAAGCACCCCCTTCCGCGTCTTCCGTTGATCGCGCTTTGTTTTTTGTTTGCTTGTTGTTTGTCAAAAGTCGCACGATCAGTTCACAGTCAAAATTAGATAAGTCCGAATCTTGACAAATCTCACGCTTCCGTGCTACAATCATGAGCAACTCGAAACTTTTGATATTTGTCAGAAGCAGACCTTCTCAAACTCGCCAAGCTCCTCTTCTTCGCGCACGCCTTCAGATCCTTTTGGCTGGCTTCTGACGACCTCGCTTCGTGCCTGGACTGCTTCCTCGACTGATCGGATCACCTCGGCTTGATGGGTTGGTTGGTCAGTTTTGACAAATATCAAAACTTTTTCTTGGAGTTGGGGACGTACCTTGGGGACCCCTTGCACTTGGGAACGTACCTTGGGGACCAGCAGGTGAGAATCCTAACCCATATGTGCCTTAGTATCTATGGTGCATCTTAGAACTCCCTCCTGTGTGGGCCAGGCAGTCATGCGGCCGCATGATGGCCACGGTTCTAAGTTGCTCATGCTCGATGGTGCATCTTAGAGCCCTCTCCTATGTGGGACCGGCTTTGAAATTGCTACGTTCCGCTAATCGCGCGGCAGGGGCTCTAAGATGCGTCATTTTGGCGGTTCTAAATCACCCACCCTCGATGATCGGCTTAACATGTTACGTGGCCCAGGGGCTCTAAGTTACTGATTTATAATTGGTCGTGTAGATAGGGGTTCTAAACTGCGCCATTTTGGCGGTTCTAAACCCCTCGCCCTCGATGATCGGCTTAACAGTTTACGTGGCTCAGGGGTGCTAAGTTACTGATTTATAATTGGTCGTGTAGATAGGGGTTCTAAAGTACTATATTATAATCGGTCATGTAGATAGATAGGGTTTATAGCGGACCGCATGAAAGATAGGCGAGTGATAAGAAATCGGCCAAGGCTATATTAAGGTTCGCTAGTCTGCTGCAATTCTCTTCAGCCCATTACAAAACGTTAGATCTCCATCGTTTCTTTCCACTCACAGGTCAGATATCTCCGTATACAATCAGGACAGGAAGATGCTTCAGTTCATCCGCAATCTTGTGCATTTCACGATCTTTGCCGTTTCAATCGGGCTCTCTTCAGTTGCATCTTTTCTCGAACGAGAACCTAATGACCCTTACACCGAGGCCCCGTGCAGCCAATGGAAGCAACTCATTACACCTGAAGATCCAAGGACTGTTATTTTCACGGGCAATATCAATTGCAATCCTCAGCACTTTAAACAAGATGAGCAGTGTCTCATTCGATTTACGGACAGACTAGATCCAGCTTGCAAGACTGTGGTGAATGCTCAATGGCTGTCTGTCAAAAACTTCCAGGGGAAAATTCAATTCTTCTGTACACTCACCTGTCCAGGTCCGCAACACGGCGGTTGAAATTGAGTTTCTCAGCATTTTCGTTCTACCAGAACCATCCAACCTTTATTTTCGTAATCTGATACTCTAGCTCAAGATTTCTAATACTTATTCAATGTCTTTCAATCTATTGAAACAATACTGTTTGACCACGTGTGCCGGAGTGACGGAGCGAATTTGCAGTAGGCGACCGGTACTGAGACCTTCCTTGGGTGGTTGATGAGGACTGGCAAAGTAAGGAAGAAGGGAGAGCACAGTAGTTGCCCATGGTAGCACCGACGATGGATGAGGAAGAAGACTTGATGACCGTACGTATCAAATTAGCCTGCATACAAACGAGCAGAAGCTCTTATGGGTTGCAACTTTGATCTCCTTGTGACTGTTGTCTGGGAACCTCACGACGATGATAAAGCATTTGTCACAACGATTCTTTCGAGAAGAAAGGACAATCCAGGTATTCCAGAGGATTTGAGTAAAAGACAGCCGCTGGCTCCTAGAGCGATTGCTATGCTACTCGTACAGATGATGGGTACGAATCGGCTTACATAGGCAGGCTTGTCTGCCCCTATGCAATACACAAATCGGTATTGCTGATATCAATGCTTTCTTCGCTCTCGTTGTCACCCGAGACAGGCACAATTTTCCGTCGCTAAGCTCGCTTTTGAAGACTCGACCGTTGATAGCTTGCCAGACTGCAGCTGTCGTCAATTGCTGACAAGCATTTCCGCATTCTCACGTCGACAAATTGCAGGCGTATCTCCCTGCGCCAAACATTCTGTCACACATATTTTCGCAAATGCACGCGGTTCTTCACACATTGACCCGCATCCCTGCTCGTTTACGCTCATTAACGGGCAGGTTTGCTATAGTAGGACGTGCCACCAAGTCAGACCTGAATGCTCCTCCACGCCGCTGGTGTTGAAGCGATCTCGACCCTCCTTGAATCTCTGTCAAGCAACCAAAGAATCTCAAGTCCTGGAGACGGCAACCGATGAGAGTAAAAACACTGCTCATGAATCAGCTCACCGCGCATCAAAAAAGCGCACAAGAAGTGATGCTTGACCTCTTGCAGCACCCGCTTGTTCTATCCTCTCGCACCTTTGTCAAACTCAATTGTCATGCTGTTCAAGCAATCTCCCTGGACTTTGACTCGGATGAAACCCTCTTGACCAACAGCCTCTGGAGAAACTACAAGCTTCGCAAGCCGGAGCACCACGCCATGTGCATGTGCCACTATGCCAAGTCTGTGACGGACAAGGGCACAAGACGTACAAAAAACGCGATCGTACACGTCTCGCCACTCTACGTCAACCTGCCTGATGAGCACGATCAGCCAGCCGCTTATGAGCGGTGCATCGTTACTGAATGCCTCCTGTACTTGCCATTCGTCGGCGATCTCGAACGATTGCGACAAGAGCATGGAACATGGCATGATACCTTTGCGGCGTTGAAAGAGCGCGACTACGAATTTGACAAGGTACCACATGTCACGCGCCGTCTTGCCGATGCGCCTAAGCAAACATGTCTACCTGATGCCGCCGTGGCGCTTGCGATTGGCGAAGAATGGCTCGAGGAGGAAGATGAACGTCCGCCGTCGACCCTTGCCGGAGAGATCAGCCAAGCCGACATGATGGCCCTCAACCAGCTCGGACATCGGCCGATGGACCGGTTCGAACAAGATGCCGAGGCATGGCACAGATATCGAGGCGCTCTCGACCGCACTATCGCCCTGCATGGCGGCGCAGACGCAATTCTCATGCCATCAGACCCTTGCGTCAGTCGAAGTACCCTCAACATTGAGCAGCGCCACAGATCGTACGCGCCATTGTCATGGGGCCCGCGGACTCTGGCAAAAGCCATCTCATCAAGGCAATGACAACGGTCATGCTCGAGAACACCTCACAGGGTCAACCATCACCCATCGTGCTTTGCGCTGCCACGGGCGCGGCTGCTACCCTCATCGGTGGCTGCACCCTGGCAAGTGCATTTGCCATTTCTACCAAGCAAGACGTGCTCTCGCTGTTTCGTTTGTTGCAAATGGAGCGCGCGTTCGCCGGCTGGCGCCTCATCATCATTGATGAGATGAGCTTAGTGTCGGACGACATGCTTGAGCGGCTCGATTAGAATTTGCGCCAGGTCTACAGCTCAGCCACGGCCGCCATCCTTGTGACCAACAACCGGGTTGCCTACTAGCGCAGCTAGACAATGAACATGATCGGGATCGTACGAGACATCAGCGTTGTCCATAGGGTATTTGTTGTAGCATTACCCAATTCTTTAACGAACAAAGATCACCCTTCCTTGCAGTTCCAAGAAACTTGTGTATGGTCAAGGGCAATCTGAAGGCAAACGGAAAGCAATCTCTCTTCCTCTCGAGATGAACGTCCCCAAAGTCGTTCTGGATCGACTTGCAGCTCGAGTCAAGCATGAGGTAGTCTTCAGCTACAAAAGCTAGTAAGACACTAGAATAGATGTAGAGGAGTCGAACCGAATAGACATAGCAAGAGTGGCCGAAACGCCACCATCTGCATGCATGTCGATACCGAGACGTACAAGTCGCCTGCAAGCTGGATCGCGCAGTCTTGCAAGTACCTTATCGTGTCATTATCAGTCGCAGGTGTCGTCCGTGAGTGCCGCTGTTGCATCACCATGATAAGCAACCACGATCAAACAGAAGCTGCTCGAGAAACCTGCCACCAATGGCTGACAAACTGATCTTGACATGCACTGAGGGTGATGATGTCTCGCAGGTGCCAAATTCCAAGTCTGCCTGATGCGCTGTTGCCGATAGCTATGTTTGAAGTGGTGCCCATCAAGATCTGTCGTCGTGCAAGTAGACGGCGGTGGTAAGCAAGCCGTTGCGCAAGACGACGACGTCCGTCATACAGCCATAAGAGCACGTTCCCTGGAGCCTGGCGACCGAGAGCGTGATGGCGACCGCGAATGCGACCGTCATCGAAGCCGCCGACGGGACCGATCTGTGATGCGATGATGACTGCGATGGCGTCGATCATTCTTTCAGCTTCAATTCAACCACACTGCCTCGCCTTCTTCCGTGCGCTGCTGCATGATATAGGCGTACATCAGATCTTTGGCTCGACACCCTCTGCCTTGGATCCGTCTTGCGCCTCGACCACCTTTGTCTCTTGCGGAAACAAAGGCGGCGCGACATTCATGGCCACCCGAGAATCCTGATCGAGGAAGCCTCTGCGTCTTCGCTTGATCTCTTGGCTGCTTGTGTTGATTGCGCTGGTCTACGCGCGATACACCGGCCAAGGCTGTCGACCCCGGCAAGTTTGATACGGGCCAAGACTATCAAACGCAAGCACTGTCAACCGCCGATTCCCATGATGCAGAAACGCCAATTTTCTACTTTTGCTAGCCTGTCTGTCTCTGGAGAGATTGAGACCGGGCGGCTTGCCGTACTGTGGAACGATGCAGACGATATCGCATTCTGTCAAGTTGCAGGCGAGTCCGCCGGTGCAGATATGGATGCCGTCTTTGTGATTGTTGTGCTATAACTCAGGGTCCATGGCCGCAAGCGAGGCTTTGTCGAACTGTTCTATCCGGCTGGCAGCTGCCCGTGCCTTCCGTCGTAGCACGCAGACCAGTTCTTGTTCTTGATGTTGTCGCGATGAAGCCTCATAGTAATCACCACCACATCATCAACAAACAAACAAGGCTAGCGCTGGCCAAGCCGAGTCTGAGCCAGGCCAAGGCTTCAGAGACCATACAAAGATCGCGCAATGACTTTGGTGTATTGCATACCCATCTACAACGCAACACAACAGCTTCATCGCGAATGGCGCACCGACTCGGCTGACCGACGCCATAATGCAGATTCCTAGCAAACTGACGGCGACAAGCACGCATGCATCCCAGTGGGAGTGAGCTTTATGGGCAGCGCTTTGGCTGCTTCCAACGCCTCTTGAGTGTTCGAGAATCAGGCTTTGACTATCGCCAACGCATCGTCCTCAAGTTTTTCAACCTTCTTTTGGAGCTCTGCTTTCGTCTCGGCCAAAGCAGACTTTGCGTCAATTGCGCGCATGAGCGTTGCGTCCGGTGTCGTCTGTGGCAGGTTCGTTGACGCGGACCGCGCCGGGTATTGTTATGATTACGGCCGATGATCACCTTGCAGCCGTGCGGATCTCGAAAGGGCACTGCGTCACCGCTCTGTATGGCGGACTGTGACGCGTCGTCTCATCTACATCCACTTCATCGCTGCATTTTCATCACTCGGACACTTGCCGACCGACGAATGGTTGCAGGCCGGCGGTCTACAAGCGCATATTCAGGGTGACGACAACGGCTTTCATCGTCATTTACGATCATGGCTTGTACTTCTACGGCTATGGTCTCTTCCTCTACCTGTCAGGCCGATGCGGCTTATGTGCTTTGGTTGAATGAGCCTTGATTGACAAGGCCTTCAGGAAGCACTGTTCACCTCGGATGTCTACGGTTGCTGTGTAGGAGCGCTAGGAGCGCTGGTGCCACGCATCGTCAGTTGCAAGGTATGCAGGTGCAAAAATGGCGCGTCGCGATCCATTCTTCACGCCGCAGAACGTTGCAGGCGTCCGCAGTGAAGTCTTCAAGAGCGCAAGCTCGGCATCTTCAAGATCAAGGGCATCTTTTCATGTTTCAAAGCAAGGTGCTTGAGCTGCCGTGCCGGCTGCAGATGGCCGCGTGATCAAAGGAGTCGCCAGTCAACGACAGATCACAGCGACTAATCATATACGGTCTGTAAATGATTGTAGATGCACAAGTATTGTAAAAGCAGGAGTACACTGATTGCCCAGTCGATGAGAAAGAGGCGCGCTAGATGGCAGGTAGCGCTACTTGAACAAGACCACGTCGAGAAGGAGACATTAGGATCAGTTGCATGCGTCTAGAGTAAATCTGATTATAAGCTCGTAAACAGCCTCCGTCTAGGCCATGTCGCCCGTTATCCTGGTCGACACCTGGCTGCAAAAGTGACAATGCTGCAAGACAAAGCTCATCATAGCTTCTAGTAGCACCGCAAAGAGCGCTGGCCTCGTCAAAATGAAGCGCTTGAGATAGCCTGTGGCCTTCGCATCTCAGGTGCCTACACAAAGGCTTGTATGTCGCAACCCCACGACGCCGGCCACGGACACGAATCACAACCTGCAGCCGACAGCCACATGCGGCAAGATCGCCGAACGTCAAGGCGACAAGATGAATTCGCGTGTGATGACTTTCGCTTCATAGCCAGCAGCCGTACTCGGGTTCGCGTGTGATGTGTTTCGCTTCATAGCCAGCAGCCGTACTCGGCCGAGGACTGGCTGACCTGCTTGACTGCCATACCGCAGCCGGCCTTGCATCTGGAGTACCGCCGAAGTGGAGCATAAGACGTTGCACGCAGAATCGCTCGGCACGACGATAATCGATGCCGAGACCTCGGCCGGTGTAATTGTCCAGCCCGCAGAGAGCAATCCTGGTCGCTTTCGTTTCGTTTCGCTTTGCTCGCCCGTCGGTCCAGATGACGGCTTGATCAGGTCGCAGCCGGGGAGACCATGCTAGAAAGCGGCCCGAAGCCAGAAAAAGCACACATGACGCGTCAATTTGAGGCCGCTCTATGTCGCGTCGACTCCTCAGGCATTGATGAAGCCATGAGTCGGTATCAAGATTGCTTGACAAGACGCAGACCTGGTGTTTATGGGGCCGCGTTTTATCGTCGCGAAACTTGTCAAAAAAGAGGACACGGCATCCCACGCGATCGACGAGCTACAACGGCACTCGCACACCACGCGCACCCCCGAACATCAAGCTTCACGAGCTAGCTTGCCGACCAAGAGTCAAAGGCTTCTTCAATCGAAGGTCGGGTAGCATCCAAATCTGCTTCATGTCGACTTGCGTCTGGACACCAAAGCGCCATGCGGTCGTTTCTGCATCTGCCAAGTGAAATCCTGCTCTCAATCGCGCTCTATCTGGACGCACTCGACTTGGCCAACTTGAGCTCCACTTCGCGGAGCTTGAAACAGTTGCTAGACGACCATGTCTGGCGCGACTTGTTTCACAACAGCTTGTTTTCACATCTTGCAAGCCCGCCGACGCAAGCAGCTGGCACATCGAGCTGCTCTTTCGCGCACAGCTATTCAAGAGATTTCTGTGCCTTCAAGGCTCCTATATTCAATACTGGACGTCTCTGCCGCCTGTAGACTATGTGTCTAACCGGTTTGGTGGCGGGATCAATTGCTGGCCTACACCAGTGACAGTGGATACTTACTACAAACGAGCAGTACATGTGGTGACGCTTGCCTAGTCCTTACCAAATGTACAACCGGCCAGGTCGTGCAGCAGCATATGGGCATGCAAAATGACAGTTGACGTTCTCCTTCACCGAGACGCTAGACAACGGCTTCTTATATCATCTGACGGACGGTCCTGTCACGGTGGCTCGGCTCTCCTTGCAAAATGATGTTGTCTCCTTGGCGCTTGAAGGATGGCCTCAAACCTTGGAGACGATAAATTCTGACCTCGTCACCTCGGCCGCGCTACATGGCGACAGCTTGATGTGGGTGAATTCTCTTGGTCTAGTTACATTCTGGAACAAGCATGTGGACCGTCCGATCGGTTTCATCAGTCTCGGATCACCTGCTTTTGCCATGCAGTTTGATGCTGAACTTGTCACGGACGGCATCCACGTCGTTGTCTATGGCACTCGAGTCCGACCAGCTTTTTACGCGCCTGGAAACGGCCCAGACGACCCGGCAGAAGAGGAGCGAAAGATTCAGAATGGTTTCTTTGCAGTGATAGAAATCGAAACCATGAGAATAATCAAGGCTCTGTCAAACGTTCCTGCCTTTATTTATCGTGTTCCGGGACGTCATTTTCAAGTGTACTGGCGTGCCCGCTGCTTGCATACACTTACAGATGACGGAATGTTCTCCATAAGCTTTGACGGGGCTGTCACGGAATGGCCATGCTCAAGAACGCCTACTGAGTGTGTCGCTTTTGGGCCAAATGGCAGGCTTCGCCTCGCTGCAACGAGTTCTTATGGCAGCATTGATGTCTTTGATCGCGATGACTTGAAAGCACCTCGCATTTCCTGGCGTGTTGTCTGGCCGGTCAACGTCGTCACAACTGCGCTAGCTATCAATCACGTTCTGCTTGCCCTTGGCATCTCTGATGGGTCTGTGCTGCTCTTCGATGCCCTCAGTGGACATCAATATCCCGCGCTGGTGGCAGATGCTGATCGGCCGATGGCGGAGGCGGACGAAGGCTTTGCAACCCCTTGGGATATCTTGCTGGATCCAATTTTGCCACGAGGTGTTGTTGATTACGGAGATGTGCTGCTTGCCTTCGATTTGAGTGGCAAGGCAGACAAACAAGCAGTCAGTGGAACTGCTGCAAAGGAGCACGACTAGGTGGCTGTCACTATCAAAAAACTTCCGCGTCAGATACTTTCGTCGCGATACCATGTGGTCAGGTACTACCCTGGCCTATCAACAGAGTCGTCAGTAGTAAGTAGTTTGAGACGACATAAGCATTCATAGCGACGGTAGGACTTGCTCTTGACTTTAGCTACTAGATTTTCTCCGCTTGCCATCTGTGACTCATCACGAGCGTGCAAAGGCATCCTCTATGGCCATTCTCAACTTTTGACACGAGAGCTGTAGCGTGGACGCCATCACAAACGGCACCGTGTCTCGTCCAGGTCACGCCTTTAACAGCAGCACGCAACAGCGCCGCAAACGCCGAATCTTTTCTGTACCACTGATGCCGAGCTAGCAATGCAGGGCACAGCATAGGCCAATGTACTTGATTGAGAACTTGCTGAGAGCTGATGCGCACGCAGTGATAATGAAGCCAGGGAAGCACGCCAATGCGTCTTGTAGCTGGTTACAGCGGCGCGTCGGGCACAGCTGCCCATCTTGGCACATACCGATCATGAATGCGCGGGAAAAGACAAGGTGCGTGTGCGTCTCTTGCCTTGAGAATGGAAACAATTGCCCGTGCGCAGTCGTTGGCGCGATCAAGTGTCGTTTTAGTGCCGCCTTGCAAACGGATGGCACCATAGATCCGGCAGCCTTTTCAAATGCGGCCACCATGCCTAGTCAAATTGATACACACTGCCTTGATCGCGCCGTCGCGTCTAGCCAGCCAGACTCGCGTCGCAGTCGCAGCTGCAGCCGTCGTCTTGTCAGCGCAACTCGCTGAATATTAATCAGTACCCATCGACACAAATGCGAGCCTTACGCAGCCCCATATTTGTCCAAAGCGTTGACTCCCAGCCGCCGCACACGCTTCTGCGCCATCTGCGCAGATATTGTCGAGAAGGACCATTCGCATAGACCGCGCCTTGATCCCGCCGATTGCTCTTGTTCAAACCACTCTCGCCTGCTGTAAAAGAGTCGCGTCCTTCGCGCGCGTCCACATACAGGCACAGCCTCGCCGCAAGGTCGCGACTTGATCTACCAGATCCTTGGACTCAGTTTCGATAGTACGGAGCCTCATGCCACCGGTTGCATCGCGGCCGACAGCCTGGGTCCTTCCGATGACCATGGAAATCGCATCTCACCGGGTGTCAATGCGGCATGACTGGCTCGCCGGCACCAGCTCAAACGTTCTGCATGCGTAACAGATGGCTCTGGATAAGCTGTCATACTTGCACCTGGTCGCCTAGCCCTGTCCTTGTAGTGTCGCGCTTGATCTAGTTGTCGTCGCAAGTCGCGGTCGCGGTGTTTTCCAGCGCCAACGACGACGACAACACTCACTTCAAGAGCTAGGTCAGAAATGAGCTATTGCAGTTGCTATATCGTCGAGATACAACGTCATCATGCCAGCTAGTCACTCCGCTCAGGCATGATACCGATGGCTCAGTTGATCTACTGCGGGTGGCGACCTCGACGATGCATGCCGTCTCCTCCAGCGCACCGTCTGCAGCCATCCAACCACATGTTCCAGTGCACATCGTGTTGTCTTGGCCGCGGCAGGTCTCTCTCTGCGTTGTGATACGCGCTTCAGTCGTCATCGAGTACGCGGCTCCTCAGTCACTGGCCCGCCGCTCAAATTGCCAAAGCACTCGCGCGACATCCGCTTGAGTGCCACAAGCCGTGCCCTAGAGAACAACGGCGTGCTGATCCTGGAGATGCTGCAGACGCACCAACTCAAGCAAACTTTGGTATCCTTCACTCTTATAAAGTTGTCTCGGATTGCCGACGGCAGTGCTGAGTTCATTTGTCAACAAGACAATACAGGCCATGTGCAGGCGGCTCTTCAGAATGTTATACGGCATTGGCCCAGTCGTGAATTGGTCTAGATTTTCTGTCCTCAACCTTGCGCCTACACTTCGCATACCAGTCATGGCAACAGTTGGTGCGTCATCCGGCAGGGAGAACGTCACATGCGTTCGACCTATGACAACTCTTGGGAGGCAAACAATTCTTGAAACTTGCAAAGTCACTATTAGGCATCTAAAAAGGTTAAACTTAGCATTGGCCTACTCTCATATAGCAATTTCAAGATTACGCGTATCGTGGCACGAGAACGACCTCGACACACCCGCTCGGAACAGATCGCTCAGAGACAAAGATGTGCCCCTTTGCCTTGACATCGTCGTAGACGTAAAGCTTCTTTCCACTGACTAGTCCGAAAAAGTTTGGTGGATCTTGAGGAGTGGGTCGATTGACAGAGGAGAATCGATAGTCTGCCCAGCTCAGGGGTGTTACTTTGCTTGAAAATGACTGGGCCACCAAACGGCTTTGCGTGTCAGTTTCTACAGCGCGATGGGCGTAGTCAACTGGATAAATTTGTCCTGACAAGCCATCCTTGATGAAAAGTCGACTGTTCTGGGGATCGAATTGAGTTTCGCGTCTATCTTGTACAATTGTCAAAGTTTCATCCTTGATATCGAACTCGAGGTGGGCGTGGGCGTCCACAAACTTGCTAACTCCTCCAGTCAAATCTGTCTGCCGGTAAATTCTCAAATTGAAACTCAGGTCATCCTCGGAGCTTGCAAGCGTGTACATGCAGACATTCGCGAGCGTTAGAATTCAGCCTGGTAAAAACATTTCCACTTGCACGAGGATTTCTTTCTCTTGGATTTTTTGATATGTTTATCTGCGGGCGTACGTGGCAATACTTATGCAAATGCCCTCATAAGATTCATAATGAGGCAATTTCATTCGTTTCGGGAATGACTAGCGACCCGAGCCTGACAAACAGAACTCTCGGGGGATTGACCCTTTGTTTGCAAGTGTTCCAGCAAACACAAATGCTCTCGATTATGTGCAGCTATTCTGAGCCATGAATCAGCTCCAGGTGCATTCCATCAGAGTCGTGTATAATTGCAATACGGTTACGTCGACAAAAGTATATACAGAGGTTCTCGGTTAGCCTGGAGACTAATTTCAAGCATCTTCACAGCGCCATGATTTTGTCGCGCGCTTAGCCAGAGATTAGTCGTCTTGAGCTCGGGATCATTGAGCTCAGTGGCTGACATTAATATGGTACGCGTGTCATTATCAATGATTCTCGCGACAGCTGCACTGAATAGCGAGCAGAATCAATCCTCGAGATCCTTCACATGACCATCAATGTTGATGACCCTCTCCATGACACGGACCATGTGCATGACGCCGATATGTAGAACTTCAAAACTTTGGATACGGAAGCGTTGAGCCACGTGGGGACGCCTCCGAGTGCGAGATACGACTCACTCCAACAAACAGACAAGCAGGAGGAATCCGAGGTAGCTCTGAAAACGATCGCAGACGAGTCCGATGAGTGAATAAGAGCAGGTAGACACGCTAGTACTGTTGCCATCGTCGAGATACGCAATCTCCATGCCGCAGAATTGAGTAGCGATGCCCAAGTCTGTCATGTCCCATTTGCTCGAGAGCGCCGACTTGAAATCTGCCAAGGCCTTGTCACACTCAGCAATCATGAGCAGGTCGTCGACGTACAGCACAAGCCGAATCGCTCCACCTCTGAGTACAAACAAGCCTTGCTCTTGCTCGCATCGCTCAAAGCCGTATTGCAATAAAAAATCGGACATGACATTGTACCACTCGCGTCCAGATTGACGCAAGCCATAAAGGGTGCGCCGAAGTCGGCAGACGT
>QXDR01000041.1:0-14145 GCA_003717165.1 Protomyces inundatus | reverse complement strand
CCGGTAGGGCAAGACGAAGTGGAAAAGGACCGAGGAGGAGGCGACGCTTGAGTGACAAATGGTGATGCCATCCCGCCGCGGCTCTCTAGCTAGAAGAAGTGAAAATCAAAATTGCGGGGCGAAAACAAGCACTAGAGAAATATGAAAAGGGCCGACATCTCCCTCTTCTGCTCTCTTCCAAGCCATCCATCAAGCTAGACTCTCTCTAGACATACAAGCAATCAGCTCTATTAACAAGGCGTGCTCAGCAACATGAGTCTCAGCCGATCACCACCCAAAGACATCCCGGCCCCTGCCAGGACAGCCCAGCAACATTACAATACCCCCAGCTGCTCCTTTCAAGAAGAGGCCGGCTTCCAATTCGGCATGCAGCAAAGCGGCCCTAGCAGTACCTGTACAAGCAGCAGGAGTTCAAGCACAAACTTGCCACACTTTGGCTTCCAGCACCAGCAACTCGACTTGAGTCAGCTGTCGAACCATTTGGGCAATATTGAGATGGCCCGGCTCAGTGATGAGCTTGCTGGGCTCTAATGGCATGCCAGTGGACCTCATTCAAGTCTCTTTGCTGTCCATACACGCTTGTATGGGCAAAGGGAGCACCTTTCATTCACTTTTCCTCGACGACGATCATGACACGACATGCAAGCGCTGGCATTCATCCATTATGCTTTCCGCATTCTTCGCCTGGCTCATTCTTGCAGAGCCTGGCATTGCCTTTCTGACCTTTGCTCTCTGTATCACTAGCTCTTTATCATAATCAAATGAACGCTCCCCTGCTCAGTCCATGTCTAGTCCTTGACTGACCGCGCTCTGATACTGTCCATGCCTGGCTTGGGCCCTGATCCGTGCTGACGATACAGGATTGCCTCTCGTGGCTGACACTGTCCTTGGATGCGGCTCTTCTGTGCCCAAGACGACTGCTTCCATCGCATCCCTCTCTCCTTCATGCTACCACACCACCTACTCAGTCCACCTTCCAAGGATTAGATCATGTCGACCCAGTCTACGCAAGACAATGCCGGCTCGATCCAAGCGCACGTCGAGCTGCAACATCCACAACCCAAGGCGCACCGAGCCAGGCCAAGTCTCGTCCTGCTTCCACCCATCGAACGCGCCACATCGCCTGCCGAAAGCTGGTCAGACCTCGTCCTGCGCGCAGCATCCACCGTCACAGACACAGCATCGCCTTCCTTACCAAGGACGCCAGCGTCGCGCGCGTCGTTGCGCTATGCAAGCAACCCAACACCGCCACGCTTCGTGACGCCGGGCTTCAATACGCATGCGCTCGCCACAGAACCTTCCTCGCAAGTCTCGCCACGCGCACCTACGTCGCCAGACCACATCTTTAGCCCCTCGCACTATTCACCCACGCTGCCCTCTGTTGGCTTCTTCCCAGACACAACGAGCCCTATCGCCAGCGACCGCGAGGCAAGCTTTTCAGAGACCGGTGCAAGCTCACCTTTTTGCTTTGATCTACATGCGTCCTCACCGCGTCATGGACTCGTACAAACAACGCCGGGCGCCTTGCATGCCTCGGCACAGACGCTGACACAGTCGCGCAACAAGCTACGAAAGCCGCGTCAGTTGATACTCAATGCAGGTGATACTTCAGCAGGACGCACACGCTCTTGCTGTAGCACGCCACACTCTGCTTTGAAATCACGCAGCTCAAGCCGTAGTGCACCGGACGAAGACCCGTTTGCACTTGAGATTCGAGATGCACTAAAGACAGTCAATCGAGTTGAGAAACCTGCTAGACCCGCTCCAGGTCGTCGCAAAACGTTTGGTGAACTCCGCAAGCGTAGGTCTCCTCTTCTGTTGTTGCTCATCACAAGGACAACTGGCTGACGCGCGCTGTAGAAACGGTCAGTCCTTCGCCAGGTCTCCATCGCTACTATGGTCAAGATGCCCTGCCACCGACAGCGCACGCTCGCTCAACACCCGCTGGATCGCGTCATCCATCCGTCTCGCTTGGCTCGCCCCTCGCAATGCGGTCACCCTTGTCTTCCTCGCATGCCGCGCGACCGACCCTTTATCGCTCACCTGATTCAGAAGTGAGTGTATTCGAAAGTGACACCGACTCGGGTGGCGACGAAACGCATGCCTCAGCGTCCGCATCCGCTTCAGGCAACCATCGCTCGCCGAGTGCCGTGCAAAAGCAGACGCATCGGGATAGCAATAGCACCACAGCGTCGTCTAAATTACGCAGGCTCTTTACACGGAAGCGACAGGCTCGACCGACGTTTAGTAGCAATGCATCGGGTCTGTGTGGGTCGCGACCGAGTACGCAGTCAGCATCATCCGTTGTCGCTGCAGAGAGTACGCCCGTCTCGGCGTCCTTGCCCTTGTCGCCGCTTCCACTCGCAGTACCGGCAGAACAGGGACCCCTGACGGTCGGACCACTCGAACAGCTTTTGGCTAGTTGGCTTGCGCATGCAGACTCGTTCATTTCATCAGACACCACCGGTGCGCCTACGCAAACGGCAGAAGATGCGCTTATTTCGCTCTTGATTTACTACCATGCGCTCTTCCAAAGCGACCTGAGCTTCTTCTACAGCTTGACGCGATACTTTTGGCAAGGTCAAGGACATATGCAAGCCACCTTTCAAGCGGAACAGGCACTCGACCTACTCTTACGCTGGGTGTTGTTGCAGCCGCAAGATTTTCGCCACTCGGAAACCTTGTCAGATGCCTGCTTGTTATTCTGCAGCGAGGCGCAACAGACGAGCTTTCATCAGGCAGCCGATGCACTCGAGCGCGCCCTCAGCGGGCACTTGCAGCGTATCGTTGCTGCAGAACTGGACGCGCAGCAGGCAACGCAACAGACGCAAGGACGACAGCGCGCAATCTCGTTCGAGTCGCAGCTTGCAATTTTGCATCCACAGCAGCAAGAATCTCTGAGCATGTCTCGATCTTTGGCAAACCCCTTTGAGCCCAGCACCTTGGCAGAATACCTCATGTCGTCGAGTTTGCTTTTATTGGACTCGGTCTTGACGGTTGAGACGGTTCGCTACTGCGTGCGCAAACCTGGTCGTGTCTCATATAACGGCATCTCGCCGCGTCTCAAGACGCTCAAGGATGTGCTTCGGCGCAACGTGCTGCTTGAGAATTGGGTAAGTTTGCCAAGCTTTGATGATGGCTGACGTTTAGGCTGAGCGAGCGCTACAACAGGCGCCTGTCGAAGAGCGTCTGCAGGTCTTGCAACACCTCTTGCAACTTTGCGAGGAGCTACTCTTCTGTGCCGATTTCAATTCGCTCTTTTGCATTGCACGCGGACTTTGCAAGCCTACTACATCGGCCCTCTTTTGCGAAGCGCCTGAAGAAGCCTTTCCCTTTCCCCACATTGGACCAGCAACAGCAACTTGGGACGTTGCGTCAAAGACATCCCTTGATGCACTTGCCGCGCTGATGTCCAAGGACGATGACTATGCCGCCTACCATGCACGCCTCGTGCAGCTGCCGAATCAAGTGGTGGCCTGCTCACTTGACGTCTTTCTAGATGAGTTGACGCGGCTCGCCATGACGCACACTATGCAAACGACGACAGACCCGACTGCGCGACAGATGCCCGCAGTAAAGTCGGATGTAGACACTTTGAATTTGGACGTCGCCAAGATCTGCAAGTCTGCTCCGACAAGTCTGGCCTTTGCTGACCCACTAGACCATACGCATCTCCTGACGCATCGTCGCCTTTTGCAGCGTGATCATAGCTATGGCAGCGTGCTTGGTGAACATGCGTTTGTCTTCCGACTTTATCGTCACCATCAAGAGGCAGGTGAGGAGCAGGTGCCTGAATCTGGCTTGCTCGACAAGTTATCAGAGACGTTTGAGCGAGAGCTGATGAACGCTGCATGAAGTTGAGCTTTGCATGGTTCGTGTCATTTCAAGCAAGGCCCTCCATTCTGTAGCAGATCTGATTAATGTGCTCGCTGTAACTTAACCTGAGTCTGCCTTTTTGACTCAACATAAACCCGCAACCGCAAACGGCCATCTCAAACCGACCGTGCATCATTTGTCAGCCCTCAACAACGGATCCCATGGCTTTTGTGGCCTGGTAGCGCCCTAAACAACGCAGTAGCTAGTATCAACGCCATGGACACTGCAGGATCAACTGCATTACATTCCATGGTGCAACATGGCGGCGCCAATACAAACTCAATAAAGGCCGCCGGCCCCATCTGCGCCAACTGCGCCGGCCCATGCCAGCCAAGCTCAGGCTCAGGCCGGCCAGCAGAGACACCCACAAGCCCCATGCTGGCCGCTGCCCATATGGCCCATTTATCGCTCGGTGAAGCGGGTGACCTCAAATCGCCCTGCTACCTCCACAACCGCTTCGCTTCCTGCGTCAACTTGGCGCGCGTCATGGAAGAGATCCAGGCGGATCGAATCAGTCATCGGTCACTCGTCCAGACGGCCACGGGCGTACGTGAGGTGGCGCGACAGATTTCACGCACGACGATTCGCAAGTCGGTGGACCGGATCATGATTTTGACAAAGGCGCGCGATAATGAGTGTATCTTGCTGACGCGCGTGCTGGCGCAGTGGCTGCTGGCGACGCCGCGATATGGCAAAGATCATGGCGTGACCGTCTTTGTTGACAGTAAGTTGGAATACTCGCCGCGATTTGATACAAAAGGTCTCTTGGCGTCGTTGCCCTTTGATGCCGCTGGCAAGGGCATGTTGCGCTACTGGACACCCGAACTCTGCAGATTAGACCCAGAACTGTTTGATTTGGTCATCACTCTTGGCGGCGACGGCACCGTCCTCTTTGCCTCTTGGCTCTTTCAGGAACGTGTGCCGCCCATCCTCTCCTTTGCCCTCGGCAGTCTTGGCTTTCTCACCAATTTTGACTTTTCAGGCTTCAAGGCCGACTTGAATCGAATCTTGGATGATGGCATGCGCGTCAATTTGCGCATGCGCTTTACCTGTACGGTGCACAAACACGTCCGTCGACGCACCCGTCAAGATAGCTTGTCTAATTCGGCAACGGCGCGAAGCAGTACCGCCAGCAGCCCCGTTGTCGACAATGCCGACTATTCAACACCAGACCAGTCGTTTCAAGTCTTGAATGAGCTAGTGGTCGACCGTGGCACGTCGCCCTTTATCTCGAATCTCGAACTCTGGGGCGACGAACATCTCTTGACGGTGGTCCAAGCAGACGGGCTCATTCTCTCGACGCCGACGGGATCCACAGCCTACTCGCTGTCTGCCGGCGGCTCGCTCGTGCATCCAGAAATCTCAGCCTTGCTTTGCACGCCCGTCTGTCCGCATACCCTCTCCTTTCGGCCCATCTTGCTGCCCGACACGATGCACATTCGTGTTGTGGTGCCACGCAGTAGTCGGGCTTCGGCCTTTGTCAGCTTTGATGGACGATCGCGTGTTGCGCTACATGCAGGCGATGCCGTCTCGATTGTTGCTAGTTGCTATCCTGTCCCGACCGTGCTCAAGGCGCATGAGGGACCCCTCGAATGGGTTGAGAGTGTCAGTCGCAATCTGCGTTGGAATGTGCGCGAGAAGCAAAAGCCATGGCAGAAGCAAAAGAAGCTGCAGAAGCGTGGCGATGCAACGGTTGATGGTCAGCAGCCTCCACAGCCTAGTCCTGTCTTGATTGATTTAGAGGCGTGGGGCAATGACAAGCCAACAAAGGCGAGCATTTTTACAGCTGCAACCGAAGATGGCGCGTCCGAGGTGTCGTCTAGCTTGAGTGAAACAGACTCTGAGGAAGATGACATGGATGATTCTCAACTCTCAGTGCCAGCGCCAGTCAATTTCACGCTCACATCGCCACGCTCGAATGGACGGAAAGCGCGCGGTGGACGACAAGCTCGTTCACAGACGCTCGAAGTTTGGGATATTGACGAACAGTGAGTCTTGTTTAAGCTGCCTATGTGCGACGGCTGGTGCCAAGCAAGTCTGAAGAATAAGAAAGGAAGACCATCTAAAGATGCGGTGATGTTAGAAGAAGGCGCCACCGATAAAGAAGACCGACAAGATGCCGGCGATGTAGAGCCCGGCTGTTGGCTGATTGTCCACTCTGCCAAAAGACTGCAAGACGGGTCCCCCTGGCGAGGGTGTGACTGTTGCGACCCACAGGATGATGCGCGAAGTTAAGGTGCGTGGTCTGCCTGATGCGCCAGCAAGGATGATCATGACTGTACTGGTGATGGCAGACGCATCTATGCCTGATGGCGATGTCGAAAAGGTCTCGAGGATGCCTGCAAGGGTCGGTGTGCTGTCGTCGCGATTCGAGATGGCTGCGTCACCATCCGTGCTTTGCTCCGGCAAATGTCTGTTACTCGGTCCCGTACCGCTTACGACGACGGTGATGGTCACGGAGGACGTCGTCGAGGATGACAAGGCGAGGCTACTAGAAGACGCCGTGGTGCCGATTGACGTCGATGGCGTCGAGCTGCTCGCACGCTGCACAGTCCGACTCTGTGCCTCCACGCTACCGACAGTCCCGTCCTCTGCTAGTGTAGAGCTTGCCATCAACGTCGCGGTACTGATAGCCGTGCCGACCGTTGTGTCGCTGGTGGTTGGCGTCCTCGTCCGATTGCTCGCTGTTGCGGTCGCTGCCGCCGCTGCAGACGCTGCTTCCTGTCGCTTGCCAAGCTGGACCTGCCTCTCAAACTCGTGGGCAGCCTTGAGTGCTGTATCGTGTAGGCTCGGCGCCTGTGCTGCTGGCTGGAACTGTCGAGCATGTCAGCCGTCTGAAATACTTTTTGGAGCTGCCTTACAAGCCTATCGAGCGACTGAAGTGCCTGCGGGTATGTCCAAAAGGCAGAGCTGCCTACGAAATACAGCATAAGCAATACGGTGATGCGCAAGAGTGCTGTAGCGGAGCATAGCGTCGGACGCATTGCGTAGTCAGTGGTCTTGAGTGTCTTGGATCAATCTACAAGTACTTGTACATGTACATAGACGGACAAGTGATCACAACAAGATCCAATTAAATGATGAGCTATCAAGAAGAGTTATGAAGAAAAGGCGAAAAGAAAGAACGAGTGTCAGGTGAGCAGCGGTGGTATGGAAGCCTCGTCTGATTGATGGAGCCAACAAATAGTGATTCCAATGGGTGACGTGCGGTCAAAACAAAGCGAGTGTGGTGAAGTAGGCAACATGGGGGGCCTTTGTGTGTTTTTGGTGCCTTTCCGGCGTGTGTGCGTCCTTAATTGGACAGCAGACTCTTTTCTTGGACAGTAGACGTCTGCTCTCGACTGCTCTCTTCGCAGACATGCAGATTGCCTCAGTCATCGAGATTGCGCCGACTCGGTCCACTTTCGCTACTTGGGCTCAACATCTCCTCCTTACTCAAGCGCGTCCTGCGTTTGAAAAAGTTGGAAAACTTGCCTGGGCTACTCGAGTGCCTTGGCTGGGTGCCAGTGCTACTACCCGTCAACGGCGGTTCCGCTGAGGATTTCCCACCGCTTGTTTGCGAGGTGCGCCCGAGGGACGAGGATGAGAATTGAGCACCGAGCGAGTCGCGTGCGCGTGCAATCGGCAGTGCAGCAGAGCCAGCGTTCGAGGCAGAGGCGGCATCCATGGCGAGCACCGATTCGGTTGATGGATTTCCGAGACGACGACCGCTGAGGATACTAAACTCGCCATCGCCGCGTAGAGAAGACGTTTGGCTCGATCGACGCGATCGACGTCCTTCACTCAACGGATGAGGCGGTGCATGCGCGCTGACAGCATGGGTCTTTGCTACCGGCTCCTCAGCCTGCAATCGAAGACTTGTCCGTGACGATCCGGGACTTTTTAGTGAGCCACCAGACGGCATCAGCGGTAACGCGGACAGCGCGTGATTCTCTGTGCTCGCCAAAGGGTTGACAGGTGACTGCGCTGGCGCACGATTCGGCAGCGGTGCCGAGACATACCGTGGTCCTTCCATGTGTCGCTGCTGCTGGCTTGCTGCTCCTACCGCTATCGCGTTGGGTGGTTGACGCTTAGACGGCATCGTATTCGACCGAGACACAGTTGTACCTTGCGTCAGGTTTGGACTCGGCATCGGCGGCAGACGGCCATCCCCTGCCGAAGCAGGCGTGCCGGTGCGTGATAAGCCCTTGATGCTGCCTTCGTCTGATTTCGGCGTTCTGAGGGAAAACGAACGTCGCGGGGCATTCAACGTTTTGCGACGCAAGAGATGGCCTCGCTTTGTGGGCGGTGGTCCTAATGCACCAGCAGGGTTGGCATCAGTCGCCGGTTGTTGTATACCCATAAGTCCTGTAGGTCCCGTCGGTGGACACATGTCGAGTAGGAAATGCGCCTGATTGTCGATGAGAAAGACCAGTACTTTTTGCGATAGATGATATTCCTGCGGCGCCATGTCGTCGCGCGGGTGTGACAAGACACCCGGTTGAAAGATGGCGCTGAGATTTTCACTCGTCATGCGGTTGAGTTCCGCCTTGGAGGCGAACACGGCAAGTAAGTCGAGGATATAGAGCAGCAGCTGGCGATTGACGGGCGGCAAGGAAGAGACGAGCTGTTGCATGCGTGGGATGGCACGTTCGAGAGGCCAGGCGTCGCGGATCGGTTCACGAACAGAATCATACCAGTCGGTAGGGATGATGGGGTCCGGCAGGTGATTGAGATATCGACGCAAGACGTTGGCGGCGTCATGCACGGTATAGGTGTGCCATTCGTGTTGCTTGCCGTACTTGGGCGGCAGGTCAAACACCTCCTGTAGCTCCTTGATGCGCTTGGCGCTGCCGCTCAAGCGAAAGATGCCTTCGACTTCGGTCGCGTGCTCTTTGAGGAAGAGGCCGCACTTGGCGACGACAATAGGAATATAGCCGTAGATGAATGGTTGTCCCTGATCGTTGTAGAGTGAGATGGCGACGTTGGCATACTGAATACTTTGATGGAGCGGCACGCCAAAGATGCCTAAAGGAAAGCGCTCGTTAGCACAAGGGCGCTCTTCAAGGTAGAAAGCATCTTGCTTACCCTTATTGCCTATCTCCTCCTTCTTGTTGTGCGGCCGAGATTTGAAGCGCGCCCACCAAGAACTCAGTCCTTCTTTCGGTTGGTCGTCTACGTTTTGTTGCTGTTGAGCGGGTAAGTGTCGCGAGGCAGCAGTGGTCATCTAAGCCTCTGACCAGGCATGCGCAAGTACCAAAAGAGTGAGACGCCTTGACTAGAGGGTACTCTTCGCGAACGGGCCCTTTTTTCTTTGCAATATTTTGGGGACGAGGCTGGGCAAAGCACTTGTTTGTTGCGTGTTGTGATGGCTAGGTGAGGAGCGCTGACGAGAGATTGGGCCTAGTAAGAAGCTGCTGGTCATGCGATGCAGGCGCACACACTTGAAGGGAAGGGCCGCTTGATCTCGGGGATGGGCCTGTTTTGATGGATGCGTTTTTCTCTTTTGACTTGCTAGTTGCAGTGGGTATTTCGTTGTTGTGTCTCGTTCATTCGTTCGTTCGTTCTTTCTTTCTTTCGTTCTTCTCCTCCAGGCGTAATTCCGCAGAGAACGGCGAGCGAGTCTGGGCTATGACTCTGGGATGAGCAACATGTACAATACAACTGAAGAAGGACTCATCACGACGACATCAACTACATCTGCTCTATAGCTACAATTCATGCAAATCTGAGCTAAGCTACTATTCCTGCTTCATCTATATATCCATGACTAGTATATAATACATCGTTCATGCAAAACCACTCTCCAACAGCGCTCACAGACTACAGCTTTGACTTCAGCGATGGCGAACTCCATGACCTCATGGACAGCCACGAACAGGGCTTACTTAAGCTGGATGCGGAACATGGACAGCTTCCGCTCATTCTCGACTCTGCAGAGATCCTTGTGGCCGAGCAGCAGGAAGAGCTCTTGCTCCCCGCTCGGACGAGCGAGGACGGCATCGATCAGGCAGGTCCGTGCGTGCTCCAGCTGCGATGTGCTACAAGACTAACAGCTAGACGGCAAAGTCACACAACAAGAAGTGCTCGAGATTGAACAGATTCGCCAAGAAATCAATTTGCCGCCCTTGCAGCGCTTTCGATCCAAATACAAGCACCTCTCTGTATCAGATCTTGTGGCACCAGCCTGGTGCGAGTTGCAATTCCAATATGCACTTGAAAAGACGGGCAAGAAACGACGGACGCCAGCCATGAAGCGCGGCACCAAGATCCATGCGGCACTCGAGCTTGAAGTGCATCAGGTTGTGCCGTTCGAGGTGAGCAAGACAGTCAAGGAAGAGAAGCTCGGATTACAGTTACTCAAGTTGTACACCGGCCTGCTTGAGCTTGAGACGGGCAACCTGACACGCGAGTTGCACGTCTTTGGTACAATCGATGGCATCCACATCAAAGGGGTGATAGATGAGCTCGTGGCCAAAGAAGAGGCGCCCGTCTCGCAAGAGCGTCAACTCATGGATGGCTTCTTTGCAGCAAGTCAATCGACCACACAACGAGAAATCAGTCTCAGCGACGCCAAGACGCGCGTCTCGAATACGGCCCCGTCAGAGAGCCAAGTCGGTCAGGCAAAGTTGCAACTCATGCTCTACCGTACACTCCTACGCGACATGGCCGACTTTGACTTTGCAGACTTGCTCGCACGCGACAAGTTGCAAGGCATGCAGGCCTTTTCAGATGCGTTTCTGGCACAATCGATGCAACTCCTCGACAGCTTTTCGCAAGACAGCCTCGGTGCGCTCTCAGAGCTGAACACGCTCGATGGACTCTGGCAGGCAGTTCTACCTAAACTCAAGCGCGTGCAAGCGCAACTCGGCAGTCAACTCTATATCGACTATATCCATCAAAAGACGTCGAAACGCATCACACGCGTCGCATTTCAAGCCGATGACGATTGGCAAGCGGATCAAATGAAACAGGTCCTTGGCTGGTGGCGCGGCGAGCATGCGCCGCGCGGTGTTGAGATTGAAGAAGCCTTCAAGTGCCGCTTGTGTGACTTTGAAGATGGTTGTAGCTGGAAGCTGGGCAAGATTGAAGAATTGGAGGCGCGACGAAGGGAGAAGCGGGCGAGCGTGGCTGTGTAGATGACCAATGAAAGTACATAAGGCCATGGATGAACAGCATCGAAAGCATGAGGTTGAAAGATCTGCCGCGATCAGATTAAGAACCCAAAGACTGCGTGGGATCATGCTTCCTCGTCCTTGCCGCGAGCTCGGCCGATACCTCTGTATCCATCGCTTCAAGTCCCGCCAAGAGACCTGCACGATCACCAGGCCTCAATTCTTGACCCATCTTGTTCTTTCCACCAATCTTGGTGATTTGTATCTCAACACCGACAATAGCGCGCTTCATGATGGCCGTGTAAGGAGCCGGTGCGTCAGAAACTTGCCAAGGTTCCGGCGCCGTCTTGCCGCCTGTGTAACCCATACTGGCCTCACATTGCGCAGACAAATCTTCAATTTGACGATCCAGAAACGCATCAGACTCCGCCGTCTTGTCGCCAAAAACGCGCAAGGTGCCGTATACTTGCACAGCGGCATAGTTCCACGTCGGCACCACTTTGCCCGTCGTCGGCTTTGTCTCCGTGTAAAATTTTGGCGTAATGTAGTGATGCGCCGGGACGGTGAACATGACGAGCACTTCTTCGGAGGGCGTCGTTTCGAGCAGCGCCTTGGCCTGCGGGTTGGCACGCGCTAGATGGCCGCGGAGGCGACCAAAGCCGCCTTCTGCCGATGGATCTACATCAAGCACCCAGGGGATATGGGACGCTTGCAAAGCAGCGGTATTGTCAGAGGGTTGGTGAGAGATGAACAGACCGAGTGGATGCTGTCTGATGAGCTCAAAGAGGGCCTCGAGCGATTCTTCTGCATGAACGGCGCGCAGGTACATGGTTGGTGGTGTTGGTTGTGGGGAGAGATGGATGCCGGCGATTGTAAAAGTTGAGTAAACGCGCGACGAGCTGCACGAATGTCAGTGACCTTGCATGCGCGCCGACTCTTACACAAGCGCAACGGAGCGCTATCAAGTGCAATCTACTTAATACCATTCTTTGACCGCATTACCCATCCCAAACAGACATACGGCTCTCGAACTGACATTCAGTACTAGCATTCTGGCTCGATTCATGTGAGCTGTTTAAGTGAGTCAAATGTCTGCTTCCAAGCCTCATGTTCGTCCTGCTGAACAAAAATCAAGCCATATGACTTGTTCCACCCACCTTGTTTTGTTGGTCCCTCTTGATTCCCAAGAACGCAAACCAATCCACAGAAATCTGTAAGCGAACGGGAAAATATGGGTCAAAGAGCAAGGAAGGTCGTACATAGGAAATGCCGTCTAGCTTTGTTTGTGTGAATTTATCTTGGGTACACTTCAGATATTATACGTAGCAAGAGAGCCAATCTTATCGTCCGTCAATGAATTCAAGGCAATGGCTGTTCTCAAAAGGCTCCATATTCGGTCGTTTCCAATTCAAGCAGCCGTTCTTTGGCCCCGTGCCAAGCACATCTTGAAGCAAGCAAGAATATTGACATGCGAATGACAAGGCCGTGTAGCATGGTGGAACTCCCGGTCTCTAGCGCACTATTGCGAGAGAATTCGAGGCTGCAGGGAGGACCATCAGACTTGATGCATTGACGAGAGGCCAGGGGTTGACATTTGTTTGGCCGCGTTCGCAAATTTGACCGGGATCCAACCCGCGTCCGGCCGGCCGTTGAACATCTCAAATTGATCCGCAATCTCAAACTTTACGAGTAATGCACAAATATTGACAATCTCTCCGCGACCAGACTCTCTATTGTGGTATTGGCAGCTGATTGGAGGACCAAGGATCTTGATCGTTTAGGACAGACGCAATAGTCTACTTGAAAGCGCGGTAGATATGCAGCTGCAGCGCGCACGTTCTTACCTATCTGCCATTTGACGCAACTTGCTAAACATGTATCTGACAAGGCACTCGAGCTCAACTAGCCCGAGCTTCCAAGCAATTCTGGTGGATCTCAATTGCGAAGGATTTCGCCAAGAATACGAGTGAGGAAATCGGAGGCTGTAGCCGGTATAAAAAAGCGGATTAGGTGGAACTCCTCGATAGAGAAGTTTCTGAGTACCCATAATCCTGATCACACTTGGATTCGACCCTTATCTAGCATACTCTCTGGACGCAGACAGTATCCCACTCCATCATGAAGTGTAACTCGCCTTGATTCAAAGCCACATGAACATGGACGCTCCAATTGGCATTTTTCCCTCGTACAGCATTCGATTGAAACGGTTATCAGTCCAGTCTCTCTTGAGAAGGCTTTCGACAGCGTTTTCTTGTCTCTCAGTGCTCACTAGGACGCTACCACGCGCGCACAGCCTTTGCCATAAGAGTCTTCCCCAGCGCGCGCACAGAACCACCCGACGCACACTTTTCGAAAACGCAACACCACACTTCAACCAACCAAATCTCAATCGATATCAAGAAGTAGATATTCATACTTGGCTAAGATAGTGATAGATACACGACGTATGGATAGGTCTGATTCAACAGCGTTTACTGACGGGTGGCACGCTCACGCGGCCTGAGCGCGTCTTGACCCCAGGAACGGGCCCGACTCTCGATGAAGCAGCCAAGACAGCCACATCCTCAGTCAAAGCTTTCTGAGGCTCGGATTCTACTTTCCTGGTCCTGATCCTTGATTTGGCAGCAAAAGCAATAACTTGACGAGCTTGTCTGGCAGCTCGGACAGCCTGCAACTTAGCCTTTTTTTCTGCTGCCGCAGCTTCACGAGCCAAATTCACCGCAGCCCGTGCATCACGCTTCTGCTGGGCTAAAACTTCCTTGTTTGCCTTGTTCTGAGCAATGGCTTCCTTTCGAGCCTTTTTTAAAGCGTCCTGGTCTTTTACTTCCTGCTCCTTTCGTGATTGAAGCTCTCTTGCTCGCGTCACCTTCGTTGGCGTCATGAATAGAGCAGCTGTCTGTCCTTCTGACCTCAGCTGCTCCAGGACCTTTGGCTTTCTTGTCTTCAAACGTTTCTCTCGCTTCAGCGATTCTTTCAGCTGTTCATTTTCGAACCTGATCATTTCAAGCCGCGCAGTTGCCTCGGCATAGCGCGCAGCCAAGTAGTTGAGACCTTTTCGAGTTTTTGGGTCGGCATTTGAAGAAGCTCGATCCACGTAATTGCGAATCTTCGTAGGCTTGGACAAGGAGCTTAGACCCGTAGGTGGTCTCAGTTGGCTGAGTTGCTGGCCACTTTG
>QXDR01000040.1:0-15455 GCA_003717165.1 Protomyces inundatus | reverse complement strand
GGTGGTGCTGCTGCTGCTGTAACTGCTGCTTCACCTTGCAACTGCGTGCGATGTGTCCTGGCTGATCGCAAACATAGCAGATCACAGGTGGTCGATAGTAGCTTCGTCCTCCTCCACTACGGCCGCGACCTGCAGTTCGGTCCCACGGTCCACTCATATTGTGCTGTTCGCCAAAGTATCCATAAGGACGCCTGCCGCCAACATCGCTTGCGCCATGACTTACAGCACCGCCAGAAAAGCTTGCACCAGAGCTGTTGCGAGCCAATAAAGCAGTTGCATCATCCTCTTGAGCGTGACGCCTCATGCGTGCTTGGTTGAAGACCATGTCAGCAGCAACCGACTCCATGTTTTGCTCCGATCGCTTGATAGACTGTAACCACGAGTCCCAGCTCCTTGGCAGACCGCGAATCATCCACTGCACAAGTTCTTGCTCCTTGACTGGTTCGCCCATCTTTTTGAGCTGATTGCCCCAAGCCTGAAACTGCTGGCAATGCTCTTCTGCGTCAAAGCCGTCAACGATCTTGAAGGTCTGCATTTTCTCCTTCAAGTCCCAAGCCGCCTGTTCCTGATAGAAACCGTATGCCTTCTGTAATCGGCTCATCACTTCAAAGGCACTCTTACTTCCAGTCACCAGAGCGTAGGGCTTCTCGTCAACGCAGGCCATAAGTGCCTTGCGGACCTTCTTCTCGTTGACCGCAAATTCAACTGCCTTTTCAGGTGTCGGCTTCTTGTCGGTGATGGTTGCACTGAGGTCTTCAGTGTCCAGAAAATCCTCGACGTTTTGCTTCCAAATATACCAGTTGCTTGGCCCCTGAAGAAGTGGAATCCACGTGTCCATAAACTTGGCCCTTCCACGGGTTGCGCTGTCCTTATCCATAGCGCAAGGCTCATAACCTCTTGTATCCTAGGCCTCTTGACGCCAAAGGAATTCCTTACTAGACCTAAGTGGGCGGAAGGCCCCTATAAGTATTCCGGGTGATCAGGAGTCTCACGGCCCCTGATGCTACCGCACCCGGCTGTCGGCATATCCGAACACAACAAGGACGATGTGGATATTTGGAGAGGGACACCAATGGGAAGTCGACGATATTTGCCGATTGCGTCTCAGTTTTGCGTTGGGGCAGAAGTTTCGAACCAATCAGCATTCATCATACTCGCTGTTCTGACAAATCAAATACAAGTTTTACAATTTTGCATCGGAGATCTTATCAGTCAGTAGTTCAGAGGAAATGTTATGGGCAGTTGGACCTTTAAATCATCTCGTCCGCCCATTTGTGGGCGGAAGGCCCCTATAAGTATTCCGGGTGATCAGGAGTCTCACGGCCCCTGATGCTACCGCACCCGGCTGTCGGCATATCCGAACAGTTGCTTGGCCCCTGAAGAAGTGGAATCCACGTGTCCATAAACTTGGCCCTTCCACGGGTTGCGCTGTCCTTATCCATAGCGCAAGGCTCATAACCTCTTGTATACTAGGCCTCTTGACACCAAGGAAATTCCTTACTAGACCTAAGCGGGCGGAAGGCCCCTATGGGTGTTCCGGGCGATCAGGAGTCTCACGGCCTCCGATACTACCGCATTCGGCTGTCGGCATATCCGAACACAACGGTCACTGTAATCTTGGGAATTCTTCTACGTCAGGATATCTCGTTACAGCGTCAATAGTTAAATCCGGCTGGTCTTCACCGAATTAGCCGGTAAACTTCACGGGAAGATGACAACGTTACAAGCAGTCCCACAGATAGACCAATCGGAAGTCGAGGATGTTTGCCAATTGTGTTTCAACTCTGTAAGGGCAGCAGACCTGAGCCAATCAATATGGGCGGCCTTATCGGAGCCAGGCCGCATTTAATCCTGCTCACTGCCCACCCAGATCAAATGCAAACATTACACACTGAAGTCGGAGGACCTTATCGGTCAGCAAGTTGGAAGGAGTTTAGAGTCAGCTGGGACCATAAAGCATCTCTTCCGCCGGTTTGAACCCACCATTGTCGCACGTCTCAGCCAATCAAACGATCTGAATCTGAAAAAGGTGCGTTCTACCATACTCATTACTGAAATGGTCTTCTGACTGACACGACAGATGCATTTCAGGCACTTGATAATCAGCCTCGTGTCTTTTTTGATGTTTTTGAAAGCGCAGATGGAGTCAGACCGAACATCGACCTGCCGAGCGTTCCGCGCATTGTTTCCTGAACCAAATCTCGGTAGCTTCGTGGGCAAATATACTGTCGTGTTCAACAAATGTGAGTACGGTAATGGCAAAATTTGTTCTTTCCCAGACAAGTCTTTACCTGTCAAGAGCAATTTTACTTGCACGAAAACGACCAATGCGACGCTCTGTAAGTGCTTCCCCCACTGAAATATGTCGAAGCAAGCGGTGTTAGCAGCTTTCTTTACTTCACATCCCAATCTTAACTTTTTTCTCCAGAATTTTCCCGCTTTGTAATCTTAACGTGTTCGGTAGCTTGTTTATGCACCGATTTTTGCAGCCGACCACGGTCATATTGCTGTGATATGAATTTCCTTGGTCTTACCAAAAGCCCGTTAGTACTTTCGGCGAGGTGCTACAATCGTTCGTGGACCCGGGCATGATAGTGAAGACAAACTATACAAGTAGTGATTATTCAAGAATCGGTCACTACAAACGACCGGCCTTAGACAACCGGCCAACAACCGGCGGCCGGTTGTTCTGGCGGCAAAGACAACCGGACTGAAATGAAACAACCGACCTCAAAACCCAAAACAACCGGCCGCAACCGGCTAGCCAATTAGACTCAAGCGCCGGTTGTATTGGCTTGACCGCAAAAAGAAAAAGGAAAGGGAAGCACTCAAGTCTCACGCTGGACTGCTCTGCTGTTTTTGACGCGTATACTGCAATGAGACGCGTACGGTCGATTGTCCCCAAGGTTAACATCACGAATCACCGACGCAAAAGGGAGAGTCTCGAAAGGCAATACATATGACGACTAATTCGCCGAATAACATCAGATCTGCCTTTCACTCTGTGAGCCCAGCGTATGCAGAAGTCCAGTCGGACTTTACAGGGGTATGCTGCAGGAGATGCGTCAATTTGGTATTGTGATTCATCAACCACATCCCGATAATTAGACCTCTACACCTAAATTCGCGAACGGACTCGAATCTTTCCAAGATCACTATGACATGTTTATTTTTGACGAAGACAATGATAATGTATCTGGTGATACAGCTTCTGTCGCCGCAGCGAAACCGCGTCCATCCAAATCTAAATCCAAACGATCGTCTGCAGCAAAAGTCAAAGAACGGCAGGAATCCATCAGCTCGTGCCTCGACGCTTGCTTCTAAAGCAGTTAATTGCGACAGCCCGTCGACATCCGAGTCATCGGACCAAAGCTTCAGCACGCTTTCAGCACGCAACAAGAAGCTGTTGGACAAAGAAGCTCAGTATCGAAAGACACGCCATGTGAAGACTACACAAAGACCAGCTTCAGTAGATGATGCAAGATGTGAAGGAAAGCCGGAGCCACACACGGTCGATGCCAAGAAGAAATGCGACGATGAATCTCGGACCCAACATGTGCCGACGCATGGTTATGGCTTGCGACAAAGAACCACGATTTGCACCGCAGGCGAAACATTTGGTAGTCCGCGTAAGCCGAAGAAGCGTCAGCGATGATTGGTATTTCAGGCTCCCGCGAGCAAATTTCATGAGCGTACCGATCGGAGGTTGCTTAACTAGATCGCTTCAATGCGTGAACAGTCACAGTTTATGTCCTTCAACAAGGTTATCCCTCGATAAAGTTCTTCCTGCAATCCTAGCCTAGATTTCTCTTTCTTTTCAGGGCTCTCGGTGAAGGCAATATAACATGAGCTTCGCCAGTGATTGATAACTATCAAGTTCCAACAACGATACACTATGAGTATCAAGTCGGCTATACATGAGTTGACATGTCCGTTGCGGACGAACATCAGCTCAAGAACAAGCAAGCTGATATGCACCGAATCGCTGGCTACCGAAGACAAGTCGCAAATCCCAACCACCTGAGCAAACAGCTAGTCATTACAGGATTTATAGCACTATGAACTTGAAGAGCGCTCTCGACTGGTCTTTCTAAGCTACTCAAGAGGCTTGCTATCAGGTGCGAGTCCAAAGAGTAAAAGGCAGATCTGATGGCATTTAGCGAGCTAGTTGTCATTGCCTGTCGAGACTCTCTATTTCTGGTTGAAATTGATACAGCTGCACCATCGTGTTTCGAACCAAGGTACTTGAAAGTCAAACCGCGCGCAGGCAGCCAGACATCTGCTATATAGTGGAGTCTGTCTGGCAGGAATGTAGAAACTCCAGCAAAGTTGTACGAGTGCCGAGGCTGAATGGCTTGACTTGCACCAGTCAGCTTGCCATTTGGAAGCAGCAACAAGAAATCCAAGGACAGTGCGTCGGGTGATTCGTTTTTGAACCCTGAGGACGATCCGCCGTACCCGTCTCGTTGCAGTATACGCGTCAAACACAACAGATCAGTTCAGCGTGAGTGCTTCTTTTTTTTTTTTTTCTTTTTTTTTGCGGTCGAGCCAATACAACCGGCGCTTGAATCTGATTGGCTAGCCGGTTGCGGCCGGTTGTTTCGGGTTTTGAGGCCGGTCGTTTCATTTCAGGCCGGTTTTCTTTGCCGCCAGAACAACCGGCCGCCGGTTGTTGGCCGGTTGTTTGAGGCCGGTCGTTTGTAGTAACCGGTCGCGAGGAGTGTTGTGATATAAAGCTCCTCGGCCTCACCAAAGTGCGGAAGTACCTTTGGTGAGGTGGGATAACCGTGCGCAAACCCGGGCTTGATAAAAACATCCCACCAAAAAAAGTCCTCCGGGAGGAGAATTCCTTTTTTGAAACATCCCTCGGAGGACGTTGAATGTCCTCCCTAAATCGCAAGAAAAAAAATGAACTCTTGCCGACTCGACCCACGACCAACTATCGAGCAGCAGTAGAGACACTCTAGCTATGATAGCTCAGGCGATCTATCGTGTCAAGAGCTCTATGAAAGATGTCTCCAGTGGTTTGGCTTGCTAGTAAGCTCAAAATGCCGATCGTCGGCGCACTAGCGTCCATCATTTTCTCCGGCACATGTCGTACTGTGGTAATCTGCTGCATCAGCTACATCCAGACAGCCTTGTCTTCCGGACTCTGTCTTGTGAGCATGACTAGAAGCAGTTGATGCCGCAGTATCTTGACAAAGTGCTGCGCTGAGCTTTGGTACTCGGAGTAGGAAGACTTACGCAGCAGCGATAGCCAGGGGTCGTGGGCTAACAAGGATGGACCGCTCGATGACCACTTGGACGCATTCGTGTTTGGAAAAGATGGCATGACAAAACGCTTCTGGACGGCGGTTCCTCTGACGAGAACGATGATGCTGTTCCTGGTGCTCATTGCCTGAAGACTGCTACCCTTATTGCCTATGAGACGGATACTGCGGCTAATGTTATTCACGACCAGGACGGTGCTGCGACTGATGCTGATGACATGGATACTCCTGCTAATATTACTCGTGAAAAGGAAGCTTCGGTGACCGATGCTCATGATACGCATACTTCGGCAATCCTTACTCATGACCCCGCTGCTGCTATAGCCGGTGCTCGTGACGAGGATGCCGCTGCCACAGATGCTCATGGTACGAATGCTACTGTCGCGGATGCTCCTGACACAAATAGTTGGATTCCTGAAGCTTCTACCACCACTGCTGTTGCTGCTGCTGCTGCGACGACACGAGAAAAGCCGCGAAGAAGCGAAAGCGGGCGTCCTGCAACTACTGGTATGCAGGATAACGCAGAGCCTGGAAGAAGTAACCGCAAGCGTCTCAATCGATAGCCAAGATGGTCTTTCATTGTGTAGATCATCGCCCGGAAGTGTAGTTGATGTTTACAGTAAGACAAAGGCACATAGCTATCAGATCAAGCGAAAAGTGCACGCGATTTAGTGACGTCCGAAACGCAACTCGCAATTTTCTTTCGCGACTTTAGGGTGGACATTCGCCGTCCTCCGGAGGATGTTTCAAAAACGGAATTGTCCTCCCGGAGGACTTTTTTTGGTTGGATCTTTCTGCCCGCCGTTTTGAATCTTTTCGCTTATCAGTAGTCACTCCAAGACATATGGACCCCCGGCTTATCAGAGCAATTGCGTGATCCGCTAGCGAAATATTGACTTCCCGCGAAGTCTTATCGAGCCAAGACTGCTCGTGAAATCAATTTGAAATCAGCAACAGTTATCGACCAATCAGCATGAAGCTCGAAGATCTATCAGTCAGCGATTACAGGGTAACATGACATCTTCCACACTGTCCTGACTAATCATGGCGTCATCGTCGTAGATGAGCAGCAGGAATGCTCATTAGTCAGTAAGCCTAAAAAGGAGCCGAGCAAGCTGTTCCATGTGTCACAGGCTTTTTGACGCCAAGAAATGACCTATCTGCAGCTGCAGTTGTATACAAGGCCCCGAAAAGCATCCTAGGAAGCTGGAAGGCCCACAGCCCCAGACCCAGCAATCGGCATATCCGAACACATCACTGTAGCCGGAACATACACAGCCCCAGACCCAGCAATCGGCATATCCGAACACATCACTGTAGCCGGAACATATAAATCCTATTCATTCCAGACATTGAACTCTGTCAGAAGCTTACATTTGAGTATTTGGAGTAATCTAAGATCGACAAAGTACGTTTGACCCATTTCAGTACGTCGAAGAAGTCACGTGTATGCGACTTCTCAAATACTGACACAGTACAATAGAATGTTCCTCGGCGGGCTTCTCATTGGCTTTTTATCGATGTTATTTTTCAGCACGCTGGGACAACCTCTGGGAATCGATTGCAGTGAAGTGAAAAATAACAATTACGGGACCATTTGGGAAAATTGTGGACTCCTAGGGGGAGTGGGCGCAAAATGCTTTGTTACCAATGCGGGACAACCCGGGGCCATTTACCGCTGCAAGGGTAGAAAAACTAGGGACAGGAGTCGTCCTAAGCTCTGTGATTGCTCACCTAATTGAACTGCAGAATGATTAGATTAGAAATCCCACATATGCGAATTCAAGCTCACAGTCTACAATATCATGCAACATAATTTGTCTACTCAGTAATTTCACCTGAACTTTTAAGAGTCCAGTCGAAACTTTTGTCTCAAGCCCATAACTTGATCCAGCTCTACCAAACTTTATACAGCGTAGAATTACGCGATGCACTTGATCTCCAGCTGCTGAAGATTGCCATATGATGGGTAAATCAGCGACTAGAAGTTCCCTTGCAGTAGATGCCTTCTTCGGATATTGACTTGCCCTTTCACGCAACAAGAATGGAAGATGAGAATCTTCAGTTTTCTAACTGTGCGTCGGATGAACCCCACCAAATTTGCGCCGTTCCAGATAAGGCTTTACCAGCAAAGGTTGAGACTGTTGTGATATAAAGCTCCTCGGCCTCACCAAAGTGCGGAAGTACCTTTGGTGAGGTGGGATAAATGTACGCAAGCCCGGGCATAATAGAGACCAACTTTCATTGCGAGGGTACAAACAAAGCAAATGTCTGTAGTTGTCACCCTGCACAATGATCAAGCCAGAGATGTTCTCAGCTTCACTTCACATCACCTTCAGTCATCAAGCCTGACCTTCATAGTATTCCCAAGTAGAGAGATGTTGTCTTTTACAATGATTGGCGTGGGTAATTCAAGCTCTGCGACCGACCGCTTTCATCTTCCCTTTTCAATCGACCTGTTCAATCTCAATCTTCATCACCACGCGAAGCTGTGCACATCAAAGATGAAGGTAATCGCAATCAAGCTCACAGCAAAAAAAGCAAATTATCGCACCAGTTGCCTCATTATGCCCGGGCCTGCGAACGACTATATAACCTCACCAAAGGTATTTTCGCAATCTGTGGAGGCCTGGGAGCTTCATATCACAACATGCCTTAACCTGGACTCGTTTGAGAAGTCTCGAAACTGGTCAAATTTGGAAATGGAAAGCGATCGTGGTTGGCCTTGAACTGATTTGATAAGGGATGATAGGGGTGACGCGTAGCAGCTTTCATGTGCGCAAGCGAGGCTGGAGCCTGACGGAAAAGATCCTCAGATTGACCTCGCCACGACGAAAGGTGACGAAATTCAAGATGATAACGTGAATGTGTATGATACCATGACCCCGATTGGTAGAAATCTGAGATATGGAAGTCTTCAGCCACGTAGGGACAACTACGAATGCGAGATATGACTAACTCTAACAAACAAACAAATGAGAAAAACCGAAGGCAGCTCCAAGAGTTACCCCTGCCGGGTGTGATAAGTAAATAGGAGCGAGCGGACACGCTGGCACCATTCATCATCTACCAACACACCATTGACTCAAATCTACTTATATTGTTGGTGCACTTACTGGATACACGTGTCAGGTGATCTATCACATGAGAGCGTCTCGGCCAATTTTGCACCAGAAATCCGGCCTTGCATTGAATGTTGTTTGAGATTGATTTCGAACGCCCATCTCAAACGTCGCAAGCTAAGCTCAAGGTTGTCAGGTCTGTCATTCATCAACCTTGCCCTCAATTTTGCGGGAGTGACCACGTGGCTAGCCATTGCCGTGGCCGTATTCCGGTTTTCTATCGGGCATGCCTCACGACAAATGTGCTTTTCAAATTTGGACACGGTCGAATGAGGTTGTCAACTAACTTTTGAGCTCTTGGCAGGCTAGAGCGGCAAATCCTTGATAATTTTAAGTCATTTTCGTCTCGATCGACTGTTGACCTTTGGCCTTTCACCAGAGTTGACAATGAGGTTGATGCAAACAATTTTCTACGAGTTGAATCTATTGACGAATATCCATCATGCAGAAACCACATCTCAATCCACATCATCAAAAGAGGCTTCTTCTTTGTGGAATGTCAGCTTGACACTTGTCATTTTGCGAATGATGTCCTCCTCGCCGTTCACGAGTTTCTTGTCACTTTGCAAAGCCATGCCCAAAGTCAACTCAAACCCTTTGACATGCACCAGATCTTCATGGCCATAAGTGACGGTGAAAGGACCTGATCGAATGTGCCAAATACAGTGTCCTTTGCTTGGCGTCCATTGCAGTGTGAAGTTGCTTGATTCGTTGCCATAGTTCTCGGTGCGGTTGACGTTGTCTTGGAGACCTTGGACATCCCATTTGTCGAGCTTGTGGTCGCGGAGTCCAGTTCCTTCGGCGAAAACAGTGATGATGGTGACATATGCAATCTGAATGTGTCGCTCGGCGGGGATGTGCATGTCGGCTGCAAGCACTTGGCTGAGGACATCGTCAAACTTGAGCGCGTACAACCGTTCATCGACATGGACGGTGCCAAGCGGCAAGATGGCAAATCGATAGAGCGCAGTCTCGCCGTCAATAGTTGTGTCGTGACAGAGCACTGCAGGTAAGTCAAAGAGACTCCTGTGAGGTTGTTCTTCAGTTGGGAGCTCGTGAAGACCGCGATGACCCCTGCGTGGGACTAGTTCGAGCGCTTGTGCCTTATTGATCTTAGGTTAGTATCGTCCACGATACTGGGTCTTGTATACCTTCAGACCCTCTACAAGCGATGCGAGCTGATCTACATCAACTTGTTGCTTGTCTACTTGACACTGGTTGTCGTTTGCGCTGGACATTCCGGCGCCTCGGTGAAGAGTCGAGAACTGGGGAACGCTTGAGGATGCTTGACAAGCAGAGTTGAGTTTGAGAGAGATCAGCCGACTGGACAATACTCGGAGACTCTTTAATTCGCCGATCGGGAACTTTGGACTCGCAGGATGTTGACTTAGAAGGCTTGAGTGTTTGTCCGACGTCGAGGTCGATGATGAGGTTGAGTGAGAGTACCATCAGATGGCACAAACATAGGCTCAGCCAGGCTCATTCCGCGACGATGATTCATGTCAGGAGACATCTTGGTGACATAGAAGCTTTCAAAATGGAAATAGAGAGCGAACTAAAGCTATGTTTATGTAGACAGCATTAAGAAAGAAAGATGCATCACACTTTGGCTGAAGCCGTCAACTCGCCCTCGAGCTCAATCTTGCATCTCACTGCGGGGATGTTCCTCTCGAAACGGCCCTCTGCACTTGACTGCAATTTGAAAAAATTGCCTTCTTCACTCTTCAAATGCTCCACGTCGAGCATAGCACGCACGGTAGTCACCTGCTTACGAGCACTGTACCCAGTCTTGGCGTGTCCGCCTAGCAACGTCACCTCGAGTCGAATCTCAAACCCTTCAAGGTGTGCAGGAGCAATGCCACGGTGGCAGGTGATAGAGAAAGGCGACCATTGGATGTGTCGGACAGCTTGTGGATGAAAGCTCGCCACGGAGAAGCCGCGCTGGTACTGTCGCACAGCAAGACGCTTGGCTTGTGCTGGTGCGTCACATCTTGCAGCTGCCTCGAGCGTCTCATTTTCGATGCGCACGATCGGTTCTGTCTCAAGCGTCCAGATTGCGTCCGTGTAGTGAACTAGCGTAGCGCTCGCACTCAAGAGAGGACTGATGAAGACTTGTACTTTGCTGATGTGGCGCATGTCCGAGCGACTCGATCGGGTGTCGTGTACGAGACTCGTCAGGCCGTCGCATTGAATTTGAAGGATGCCATCATTCCACTCGCGCATCTGGATGGGCAACAAGGTTGCTTTGTACGAGGGTGTGCGTGGGCCTGTGGCTGGACGGCGCGTGCTTATATGTTCGATAGCGTGTGGGATCTCTGCTTGCTGCAGGATACGCTGTGGACGGAAGTAAGGGAAAACAAAGACTGCGTGATGATTGGCAGTATCTTTCTCGCTGACGTTGATACGACTGACGCAGCCTTCCATGATTGTGGTGTCATAAGAAGTAGCTTGCGCAGAGTTGTTGTAATAGGTGATATTTGCAAAAAGGCAAGTAGTCAGGTCAGCTACAGTACTGACACAGACTACACGCACAGCCTTGAAGACCCAGCTAAGTTATCTTTACGGCTGCGTAAATACACAATACGGATAGTCAAATCAAGTCAAATGCGGACCAGTCTAGTAGTCGAGATCAACAAGAAAACGAAGATGACATACAACGGTTCATAGAAGGGTAAGTAGAACGGGGATAAGTCAATCATCAGACGAAGTCAATCATGCGTACCCTTGTCTTTGTACACAGACGTCACCTGAAGTCTCACTTTTCACCATTGTTCGACAGGACGCGATCCGACTTCAGCTCCATTGAGGCACACATCTGAAGAAGAATCGGCTCGTCTTTCTCTGGATATGATGCTCGCAATAGTCGCGTTTCACGCCTCCACGCACGTTTCAATCTGTCAATTGTAACCCCCACACACTTTTCAGCTTTCTATCCGGTTTCAGTCCTTTGTCAACCATGATGCAGGATGAGTTGTAACCCTTTCTTTCAGGTGGCAAATCATGGGCTCTGTCAAAGAGTCAGATCATACTCGGAGAAGAATAGCGCTAGAGTCAAACATGTACTGCTTGGCATTGAGTCCATAGACGATAGAGGCCTTGCAATGGAGATCAAAGCGCAGACGGTTTGTCGTTGAAGAAACTCTCGCTAGCGAACAAAGCACGCGTAATAATATGTAGAGTCTGTTGTGTACTGCGCAAGATGTGGTTGTATAAATCATTGAGCAAGTTGATGCTTGAGCGAGCATCGTCTCGCGAAAGATGCGCGTCAGTGCATCAGAGAAAAAAGAGGCGAAATGCTGAAACAAGCGCAGAAAGCTGAGGACGGCGCTGCTGAAGCATTATGGCTTTAGCATTCTGGCGCGTCAGTTTCGGCGAAGAAGCGACCTTGCCATATACATTCTTCCCATAGCTACAGGTGCAGTACTCATCAAAGTCTTCTGACATGTTCAGCGTTGCCCCTGCATCAGAGTCTCTTAGGTATTGGGCGTGGACCCTGACAAAGAGCGAAGTTGAAGTGTTCAAACTTCTGTTCCCTGCAGCTGCGGTGTCAGGCAATCTATCACAACGAACGTTCCATTTGATGTATGTCTTGCGTTATGAAATTGTCAGAAAAGTCGAATTCTCAAGCTTATAAAATTCTAAAGAACTGAAAGACGAGGGTCAGTTTAGCTCGAGATATTCCTCAGACTGAGAAGACGAGACTTGTCAAAAGGTGCTCGTGCACTTGCAATGGGTTGCGGAATATCCTTCTCCCGTTCCGACGCATGAGTAGATATGATTGTCGGTAGGAATGCCATTGGGGAAGACACAAGTTGCTCCATCCTTCCATTGGCAAGTTACACCGTAAAGAGTGAACTCCATCACATAACTTTTGCTCGTGTCTTGGTCGGCTTCAAGACAGTTGACTGTTGCTTGCCCAATGACTTCAGAAACAAGAGCCATGAGCGGGCAAAACAAAATGTTGACCAACATTCTGCATTGTTAGCTCTCACACTCGGACGTTGGTACGCATTAGGAGAAAGGGCAGACCTCGCAAGACAAGTTTCTAGAACAGTAACTTGTTGATATGATCTTCAGTTTCTGAAGCGATATCAGGTCGCGAGATTGGCGCTCAGCATCTTAAATATTCGGCATTTGCGCAGATTTGTGATGAATTGATTTGTAAGCTTGCAAGAATTTCTTGGCAGTTCCTTTCTGATTGATAAGCACATCGGCTAAATCACGTCTCGCTACAAATTTCATTTTTGAAGGAGCAGCTACAGAATATGGCAGCCGACCAGCATTGGAAATCATTTGAATCAGCAAGGTAGTATTTCACATGTATCTTACTAACTGGGATGACAAATCGAATGCGATCATTACAAATCAGAAATCAGGCACTAATCTCAGTCTGCAGCACAATCATATCAACTTGATGAGCTATCAAAAATACAAAGCTCGCCTCACCCATTCTCATTTGTCAGTAACCAATATCGAAGCAACCAAGGTGCTCAGAATCTGGCAAGCTGTGTGAGATTATTCTAACAAATTCTCTATTGACACAATAGATGTATCTAAGTTCCTACCTCATCGGGTATTGGTTGTTTTTGATGGTTTTGAAAGCGCAGGCAGAGCAAACGATGTCATGTCAACAAGTTAAGACTACATTTAAGTTGAATACGGCCGGACGGAAATTTCGTTACCTTCTATATTTCAACAATTGTGCGGATGACAAGTCAGACACAGTGTGCTTGGTTTCAAATGGAATCCTGAATGCGCCTATTCATGATGATGTCTTTTGCCCCCGTGGCCAAAGCGGCCTGAAATTTCGCAATTAAGTTACAGTTAGATGCAAGAGGAAACAAGGCAAAGACAGTCGCATCAATCGGCAGACCGTGCATCACAAACAACCGGTCAATAATCGGCTCGAATTTCCTCTCAGTACCGAAAATAATAAGGAAAAACTCCCCGCGCCTTCACGGAATCTTAACAAACTTGATATCACATGTTATGCCCGGGTTTGCGCACGGTGATCCCACCTTACCAAAGGTACTTCCGCACTTTGGTGAGGCCGAGGAGCTTTTATATCACAACACTCCCCTAGCTCCGAGGCTACATGTCCCGAGAGCACCCCTCTGGGTCTAACGCTGAACCATGTCCCTATCGGCAGCAACTTTCCTTTTTTTTAGTCCTTCGAGAACAGGTTGGATTATAATGTCCCTGTCGGGATTCGAACACAAGGCTCATATACCTGTTATGCCCGGGTTTGCGCACGGTTATCCCACCTCACCAAAGGTACTTCCGCACTTTGGTGAGGCCGAGGAGCTCTTATATCACAACATCACACTCGTCAAATAGCTTAGATAGATCAATTGAGCGCTCTCTTTTATTTTATGTTGCTCCTAAGTTGCATTATGTCTGCTAGACGTGGTGTAATTTGCAACTATAGCTCATCGCGCATGGTCTGCTACTGCATCATCATGGCCGTGACATCCTGGCGCGTGAGCTCTTTCGACGAAGCGGCGTTGCCATCCTTCCCCCAGGGGTAGTAGTATCTACCACATTCATCTGCCATGGCACAGTCTCACGGCTGCGCCAAATTCTTTTAGGCTTGAGCGTAAACGCGGATAATCTGTCGATAGTAAAAACTCTGTAGAGCAGAAGTCGGATGTCGGCCTCAGAAGTCTGTCTGGGAAGCATGATTGCGAAGCATATTCAGATTGATATGTCTTGCATTATAAAAACTCAGAGCTAACAAGTCGATTGCAGTCCGAAATGATGAAGTAACAGTATATAGCCACTACATGCGCCTGCGATGATCAGCCTTCGTGAGACAGTACACAGCTATCATGCCCGGGTTTGCGCACGGTTATCTCACCTCACCAAAGGTACTTCCGCACTTTGGTGAGGCCGAGGAGCTTCATATCATAACAACAGCTACCAGGTGACAGATTAATGATGAAAGTCACTTATTGAGATTGATGCTAGTTCGCTTGAGGTATCCGATGAATTCCGCGAGTGAAACACAGTACATGAGGACTCTTATATCCTAGGCCTCTTGACGCCAAAGGAATTCCTTACTAGACCTAAGTGGGCGGAAGGCCCCTATAAGTATTCCGGGCGATCAGGAGTCTCACGACCCCTGATGCTACCGCACCCGGCTGTCGGCATATCCGAACACAACACTCCACCTTGCTGACTGCCGGGTCGGTCCTATAGACTAAGCCAGAGAAAGCTGCTCGCGAAAGAAGCGCACCTTATCGCGACTCAAAGCTTTGGTCATGATGTCCGCCACCATCTCTCCTGTTGGCAAGTAAGTCAGACGCAGGAAGCCTTTGTCAACCACATCACGTAAGTAATGATAACGAGACGGAATGTGCTTGGTCCTTGGGTGATACTTGGCGTCTTTGGCCAGTGCGAGAGCGCCTTGATTGTCGCCGAGCATCTGGAACGTCATGTTCACCTTTTCAGATGAGACACCAGAACCCATATGCTCAAGCACAGCTTTGATCCATTCGAGCTCCTTGACACAGTTTGCCATGCCGATGTACTCTGCCTCTGTCGTTGACAACGCGACGGTGTCTTGCTTTCGACACTGCCATGACACCGTGTTACCACCAATCTGAACAACATAACCATTAGTCGACTTGCCCGTATCCAAACAGCCCTTGTAGTTCGAGTCAGTGAAAGCATTGACTTGAAGTTCGCCTGGGTTGAAAACAAGACAAAGGTCCTTGGTGCCTTGGATATAGCGTAAAACGTGCTTCATAGCCTTCCAGTGTGACTGACCGTATCTTGTCGAGTAGCGGCTCGACACGGACACCGCGTATGCCAAGTCGGGCCTCGTTGCCGTCATCAAGTACATCACGTTGCCAAGAGCAGCTTGATAAGGTAATTCAGCCAGGTCTCGTTGCTCTTCGTTTGCTGTTGTCTTCAAGGCGTAGCTTTGTACCAGGATCCATTGGTGTCAGAACTGAGGAGCAACGATCCATACCAAACTTTTGAAGTAGTTCACGGCAATACCGGCCTTGGCTCAAAGTGATTCTACCGTCATCATGGTAGCGAATCTCAACGCCGAGAAAAT
>QXDR01000039.1:0-15549 GCA_003717165.1 Protomyces inundatus | reverse complement strand
ATCTTAGCCAAGTATGAATATCTACTTCTTGATATCGATTGAGATTTGGTTGGTTGAAGTGTGGTGTTGCGTTTTCGAAAAGTGTGCGTCGGGTGGTTCTGTGCGCGCGCTGGGGAAGACTCTTACCCACTGAGCGCGCAATGCTAGTCCGCAGTGACAGTTTCAAAGTCACTGGAATGAGGGCACTCATAATTACATTCACCATAGTCCATACAACGATGCCAGCGCATCATCAGTCTAGACAAGGACGCCAGTAAATCAGCTCGGTGGCCTCTTGCTAGATGCAATAGCTGCAGCTGCATGCTGATCAGCCCGGATATTGATAGAGTCCGTCTTGGACAAGACCGAGCGATTGTCTGATGGCACTGATAGCAGCCACCTTGTCACAGATCGCACTGGACTTTGCCATATTAATTATTCTGCTACACTCGCGATCAGTGGCGGTGTTTTGCATTCGAAATTTGCTCAATCGTTTCAAAAAACAAATGGCAACTGCTGCTGTCTAGAGTTCTATGAAGCTATGAAAGCCGACGATGTCAAGGCAACAGCGCGGTGTGTATTAGGCCTGTTCAATTGCAATCAGGCGAGCACAATAGTGCGTGACTAGACAACAGTGTCGACGGCATGAGATAACAGCTGACCACCTGCTTCGAGATCCTTTGCAAGTGAAGGCGTCAAATCTTGAACTCCGGCCGTGGCATTCCGGCCGATGATCTTCGAGTCGAGACATCTGCTGGATGCAAGCCGATCTCCAACTTCTTTTAAGAGCAGGTCAGCCTTCTCGAAAAGCTCAGCGCGATAACGAACGCCTGCGGCGAATTCAGTCTCTGCGTCATTGGCGAGCGACGCGTCAGGCAAGACAGTCAGCTTTGCAGGCTTTTTCGGTGGCACGTCTGTGGTCGTGCCACGCCCAAAACCAGTGGCGGTCACCTGATCGACCCGGCTAAACAAATACGCCCGGTCGGTGATGGAAGGGTCGTATTTCTTCTTGTACGTGTAGACAACCTTCTTGTACGGGACTGCCTTGAAGGGCACAAAGGTTGTCGTGCGTCGGACGTTGCCATTGGCGTTGTGCGAGGTGCAAGGCGCCATTGGAGGGGTTTTCGGGGAAGACGTACCAGCGGTCGAGCTTGCAAGTTGAGATCCAGCCAGCCGTGCGGGAGCGGGGAGTGCGGATGCACGCGAGGCGACCAGGTCGGGGCGAACGCGAACAATGTTGAAATCCCCATGAGGATCGAGCTTGACAGGCGACTTGGTAGACGCGTAAGAGGCACCTGACGTTGAAGATGAGGTCAAGGCGCCTGAGGAGGAAGCTTTGCTGCCAATAGGCGAAGGTCCCGGAGAAGCCCGAGTTGAACCCAAGGCAGGTACGCAAAGACGAGGGACAGCCTTGTGAGACAACAACGCCTCAGTCTTGGGCTGATTGGTGTTGGGCACTGCATGAGCAGGACAAGCGGTGGTCACAGATTGAGGAGAGATGCAAAGGGGAGCGACAGCCTTTGTTGTCGACAACGCCGCAATTTGGGTCTGATTTGCGTGACGAGGTGCATGAGCAGCACGAGCGGTGGCCACAGATGGAGGAGAGACGCGGAGGGGAGAGACGGCCGATTTTATTGACAACACCACAGGCTTGGGCTGATTGGCGTCAGGAAGTGCAAGCGCAGCACGCGTGGTAGCCACAGATGAGGCAGAGGGGCGACGAGGGTGGACAGCCTCTTCCGTCGACGAAGCGGCTGCTTTGAGCTGACTGTTGGTGGACAATGCATGAGCAGCACGCGTGGTGACCATAGATGGAGGAGAGGGGTGACGAGGAGTGACGGCATTCTGAGTCGACGAAGTTGCATCTTTGGGCTGATTGACATTGAGAGTTGCATGAGAGGTACGCGTGCTGGCCTTAGAAGGGGGAGGGGTCATGACATGGTCAATCCCAGCGACAGTCAACGACGGTTTGCTTGCATGCATAGTACGCATGGAAGGGGAAGCGGTTATGACATGGCCATTGCCAGCGACGGTTGACGACGGTTTGCTTGCACGCTTCAACAAGCTCGAACCAAGCCGTTTGACTTCCGCATAGACCTTGGCGGCAGCCCTGCCAGGATTCTTGACAAGCGTCTTACTGGCTCGTGTGGTGGCGGTGTTGGCAAACTTCTTGCGGTCAACGGTGCCCGCTTTAGAATAATCCATCTTGCTTCTTGTAATAGAGATGTAGTCTTGTTGAAGCAGTTGTGCATGGGCAGCTGGGAATTTTATACTGCTGGCGTCTTCAGGGGTGTCTGCTGAAAGAGAAGGACAGGCTCAGACGGCAGCTTGGCGATGAAATTTCACTGGCTCAAACGACATGAGACACGCAAAATGACGTGCGTCTGTCGGCCCAAGAAAGCTCATCCATTTTGCGCATTTGTGGATGAGCTTTTGCACTGCATCATCGGTCAGATTTGAGGTGGATTGCTCGTCGGGCCATCCATAGTATCTGCCATTCACAGTCGGCGATGGACCCCGCTACAGCTCTCGTAGACAAGCTGAATAGCATAGATTGAGAAGCCTTGATGGTCCATGACTTTGCTTTGGATGCGACACTGGGACAAACAAAAGCGTAGCAAGGTGGCATTCATCAGGGGCAATCCATCCTTTGTTTGCACCGCCATGTCAGGCCTCCTCAACAAACCCCGGTCTCCCACCACTTGAGCTCTTGGCAACGCCTTTGAGTCATTGTTTTGATTAACGAAGCGCTAGAATGCAAACACGAGCCATGACGAAGACACAACATCAGCGCAGGCGCCAGCAGCAGCGACAGACCTCATGCGAGAAGACTAACAAGCAGGTCCCTTGGCCAAACCCGGTGTGCAACCAGAAACCAGTGAGGCCACAAGGAGCGTCCGCCTTCCTGCAAGCTCAACGCGAAAACCTGATTGCCCGTCTCGCTCAAAGTGATGATGAGACACACAAGCGGCAGCGTTGGGTTTTGTTGAAACGCGGGCGTGAATTGCGTGTGGATCCTGATGAGGAAGCTCCGGAGAGGCGGGTGGCGGTTGGCGTGCGAGAGGCTGGATTCTGGACAGCTCTCGGCGACAGCATCAACAACAAGGAAGAGGAGAAGAAGGAAGAAGAGGTGAAGCAAGAGGTATTGCAGGATGTCGAGATGCGTGACTGGATCGAGCCGACGCGCATTCAAGTCTTGACGTCTGGCTGTTTCCTCGAGCGCCCGTCTGCTGCAAGGGACCTTCGGAGAAAGCTCGTCAAACAAGCTACGAGGACGCTTTGGGGCAGTTGCGTATTTGGTGGCCGGGTTGTGGTGGAGTGTGTGAAGCTACTGTTTGGGAATTTGTAGACTCATAGCTAGATGGAGCTGTGATGATGAAAGCTCGGCATGGCTTTGACCTTTGGGTGGCCATGCTGCAGCTGAGCAGCGACGAGATCATTGTGCGACGTTGATTTGCCGGGCATAACAGTAGGACCTCGTCAACGCACAACCTTTACATCGAAAACGCTCTCGCTTGCTTAGGCAGCAAAGAAAAGGTTCATGCTGTACAAGTTGCGCGTTTTGAGTCGACATGTTGCCAGTTGCCATGTGCGTGAAAAGCATCTCGGTAAGATATAGCAACCGATGCCTCGATCATTTCATTATACGGCACCACCCCGCGGCGTCGACTGAATAGGCAGGCGGTGCTTGAATCGTTACTTGTCAGCAGCTAGACAAGGAGCCGGTACTGACTCATCGCGTGCGTACATTGATGCCGCAGAAAGACTGGTTGGCAATGGAGACACGGTCTGAGCGGACTTGCCGGCCAAGACGCGCATCGTACAACGCGTCAGCAATGTACCTGTACAGTGCTAAAGCGAGACACCTGGAGACTGTCACTCTTGAGGCATGGCAAGCCGTTGAGACGAAAAGCGACGAGACATTGTTCAATCGCAGTGAAAGTGAGTAGCGACGCGTGCAGGCGATGCGTTGGATGAAGTGCAGATTGGTTCGACTTGATGTTGGCCAATCGCTCGAGACGAGAAGAAGCCGAGAGCCGCGCGCAGTCGGCTCTGATTGCGCATCAACAGTATTTGGCCAGTCTCTGTTTGACGTAGAGTGCGCGGCGACCGAGGCTAAAGTCTGAAGCAGAAGGCGACAGACATGGACAGGTTTTCGTGGTATCACAAGGGCAGCAGGTATTGAGGCTCTCTGTGAATCCTGACAGCGCTGCCCCGATGGCAAGGATCGCACCAAGCAAGACTAGAGGCGACGACAAGGACGAGTGTCACTTGAAAGAATGATCCATGGCGAGAGCGAGAAGAGTGGTACGATTGTCGACCGACTTGTGCCATAGAGTACGCACACTGTGGCCATGACTGCTGAGGCATTCGGTCGACGTCGAGTTGGGATAGGTCGTCGTTGAGACGACGCGAATGATGGGGCGATGCTGGTCGAGCAGGCACTCGGACACGACTCGCAGAGTCAGAACGTAGCCGCAAAGGTCTGCACTAGGCATAGTCTTAGCCGTGTAGCTGAATTGCAATGTGATTGAACACGGACAAGTGAACGCAGCAGTCTCCATCGGGCGAGCATCAAGTAACGAGTCATGACTGTTTGACAAGGCCTTTGAAGTCCATAAAGGATGTAAAGCACAAAATCAGCTTGCACAGGTTGTGCTTGACGGACAAAAACGACTCATTGCCGAGCGGTCAAAGATAATGTCTCCATACCGTTGCGCCTCGTCTGCTGCCGCCATCGTATGCGATAAATTGTTTGAACCATATGCAGATCGCAAGCACGACTGTGTATACCGCCAACTCTTGGCCATCGCTCGTCCATGCCATCAACACGATAGATAGATGAAGGACACTTGGCGACAATGTCTGCCGAGGTGACGTTGACTGGTGCAGCCACTCTGGCGAGGTGAAGTTGAATAAAGGGATCAGAAGCGAAGCGCTGTGATAGATAGAAGCGCTCCTTACTCATCGTACAAGCGCCTTGATCGACTTTGGCGATGTGACGCCCAGCATTGTTTTGCATGATTTCCGGCAAACGATGCGGCATGCGTCGATGATGTCGCCGACTGCTGACGCAGCTTACACATCCAAGACAAGGTGTACCACAATCGGCACTTGGCGTAAAACCTGAATGCGCAGCCATGGTGGAGCGTAGCGCCAAGCATCTCAATCGGCGAGACTGAGCCTATGCATCGACGCAACAAGCCCGCCCAAATTGTCCCGTCCTGACCCACTTCAGTGTTAGCCAAAGCATTTGAGACATGCTCGTGCTGTACCTCGGTGATCCAAGCGCAATGAGCCACAGTCAGACCCTTCGCGTGCGTCGAGCAGCGCTGGTGCAGTCACGCGTGTCTGCGTTGGCGCATCTCGGCATCAGAACCATAGATGAAGAGACGGCAAAACAGCTCGTTGAGTCAGAGACGTAAGCGTTCACTGCCCAGAAGCGCTGTCTAGCAATGGCTGCCGCTCTGTCCGGTGGCGTCGGTCGCACTGGGTCTGCTAGCGTCTGTGTGGCATCTGTCAAGGACTGTCCGTGTCTACTTAAGGATATCAGGGATGACTTCTGTGTTGTTGTGTTTGTGCGGGTGGCTCCTCGCTCCTAGTCCTAGACTAGTAAGACTCTTATATTGTATTGTACAAGTAATGGACTGAAGAAGAGCAACTCACTACCTGTAGGCTGTGCTTGTGCCACTCATACAACTAGTGAGATCTCTGCTGGAGCTTGAACCTGAACTAGAACTTGGGAATACATCGAAGGAATCTGAGATACGCTTATGAGTGAATGCACAAGAGCAGACCCACAGCTGATCTCATCACCTGGGCCACCCCATAGGCTGCTCAGCGAACGATAACCACCGCCATCTCGTCATTGATCCGGCTCTGTGTGTCCATGCTGCATGTACAAGGAGTCGCACATCCAAACGCAAGCAAAGGCGGCATAGCCAAGACACAAACGCCTGCACAACCTTCACCAAGTACACGAGACCCTCGGGTATCATTTCCACGTCCACGCCAGCCAAGATGGGCAGCCGCGTTGCAATAATAACAACCGCTGTCAAACTTGGCTTCTTCTTGAGCACGGCAGTCTTGCTTGAGATATAGCTGTCATTCTGTTGGCAGACGCGTAGCCGACACAGTAGACTCGGCAAGGCGCTGTTGCAAACACTGGCGAGATGCTCAGAGACGACGCTGAGGCGTACGCACCGCGAAGAGTATCAATGAACGCTCAAAGGCGCCAAGTCGAGCCACAACAGTGACGAGCATGTCGACTTGACCTAAGCTTGCATGTAGCTGCGTCTCAAAGCTGTCAATGAAGCAAAACCATGCATCATGCGCATCAGATCTGGTCAAGGCTCATGCGTTGAATTTGGCTATCCGCCCTGACTTCAAAGCTGACTTCGCGCTTCGTCTCGATCGGCTCTTGTTCGTTTGCGTCGAATGCGACACCTGCTCTTGAGGAGAGGGTGCTTGCAGTGGACAAGCTTGCTCAGTGCCAGCAGTGCCGCGATCGGACCGTTTTTGCAAGACGCGTCGTGCAGGCTCGAGGTGCGGCTTGCGGGCAGCAGTCTTGGCCTTCCTTGGCAGTCTAGCGGAAACCTTTTCTTGCCGAATGGATGGCGACAGCGATGGTGACGCTGCTAGATTGAGCTGTTCTTTGGGCTCTTCAACAAGCACAGGGACCTGGAGAGGCACAGACTCGACATTCTGAGAGTCTAGATTAAGTGACGGTCCTGCTGTTGCAGCATTAGCTCTTTCAACAGCAGCTTCGAGCTCGTGCAGATCACAGAGTATCAAAAACCCATCTGGATCAGCCAACTGTGGACTGTGAAAGAAAGCCGAATAACAAGGTTCTTCAACGGCAGCATCCAGCTCCGCCTGATCATAGAGCGGCGAGAATGGCGAAAATGGCGAAAACGGCGTTGGTGGAGCCTGGACGTCCGTGAACAGCGACGGCGAAATGGTTTGCGGAGCGCATGTTTGGAGTGTCGCAGAACTAGACTTGGCACGACGAGCGAGTCGAGACATGGCGCGCGAGGTGTCGACTGGTTTGACGACTCCCTGGCCGAGATCAAGACCCTTCTTGAGGTCAAAGTTGAAGAAATGTCGATCGATAGAGGCTTCACGAATAGACGTGTCCAGATGTGGTTGGAAATCAAAGGTGGTTGATTCAATTGGCGATCTAGGCGTGTGTGCATCAAGGATTTCCAATTCCGAGATTGTGTTGTCCCAAACAAAGCCGGTGGTATCTTTGTCATCTTTTGGAGTCTCTGACACTTGTACAGCATTCGCGGTAGCGTCGTCTGGGTCGTCGCCAAATCTACGCTTGGGTGCGTCCATCTCATCCGCGTCGCTTTTGCGTTTGAGCAAAGTAGGGTCGGTTTTGACGTCGACAGGCTCAGCGCCATTGGTGAGACTGCGTTGAGGCGTGCTCATTGAAAGTAATTGAGAAGGATGTCCTTTTGCAGTATTTGGCTACCGCGCGTGACTGATAAATTCAGGTTGCTGGCACTGCAAAAGTACCTGGAAGGACGAGGACCAGTCTCAGCTTGTGACCAACGTACCTATTCAGGTTTCTGATTGCTCTGAGCCCGTAGGATGGTAGTGCTGTCCTTTGAATGCCAACCTTGCCTTGCAAAGATGGCTGCAAAAATACGACAACCGACCATGACAGGGGACTGACAAACATAGATCGCGTAGAGTCGTACGGAGTGTGACCTCACATGTACTGCAGCCGAGCTGATGATCAGGGGGTCGAGTGACGACTGTGCTAGTGACTGTCGATTAAAAAGAGCTGTTGCAAGCGAGAAGAGCTGCAATACAAGGCGAGAGTATCCCTGATTGCGCAGCAACGCAAGATGCAGATGATGCCTATGTTCATTGTTGACGCGGTCTTGGCTGACGCTTTCTCGATGAGAAGCAGAAAGCAGATTTGACGAGCGTTCCGAGATGCGCGAGATGTGGGCCCGGATGTACAAGAAGCCATCAGCAATAGCAGTAGTCGAAGACAAGCATTTACACGGCCCAAGCAAGAACTGTGATTTGCATGACACCAGAATTGTATAGAATGCCCTCAAGTGGTCAATCTTCTGAAGCGCAGAGCTTTCAAGTGCACAGCTGCAGACATGCACCGATTGTCTCGAAGCAAGTGAAGCAAGTTGAGTGGTTCCGCAACGATGCGCGACATTTGCATTTAGAATCACCAATCAGCGTCAGCGACACCAAAATGAATGCGCTGAGATGGTACTTGGCGTCCATCTGTAAAAGATACGCATCTGTTGCACCTAGCCTTGTACTTGGAGTGATTCTCATGACAGCCTCGCCTACAGGATTCGTGTTCGAGGGCCTCGGTGGTCGCCGGCCATATTTTGTCTCACGGCCTGGAACAGCTGTTTCACCATGGCCATTGACCTCCAACCCCAAGAATTCGAACATTGACCAAAGCGCAGGTACTCTCAAGCTCGCTTACCATGAACACTTTCTGACCCTTTCTCTCGAGCCCTTGAAGCGACCTAGGTAGCTTGCTTAAGAACTTGACTCAGCTGTCTTGAGAATAGAGAAGTCGCCAGCTCTTTATTTGCGCTTGCTCTAGCTACGTGACTCTATACACATCTCTATGGCACCTCACATGCAAGGAAGCAAGCTCGCCGCATAAGAGCCTACTATCTGAGCTCAGGATAGACCGCAGAAACTCACTCATCTTGATGATCCACGATGCCTGACGAGGCTTTAGCACCGCGGCGACTCACGATGCCAGACGAGGCTTTAGCACCGCAGCGACTCATGATGCCTGACGAGGCTTTAGCACCGCAGCGACTCGTCTATCTCACCAGCCCGACCGACCCATTATGTTTGATTGGAGTAGATATCTGTCGAGTCTGTCGAGTAGCAATCGAAGGATTCGGATCAATTTATTGATACCCCTTACACCCCTGAATCTGAGTCTGCGACGTCAGCCGCCGGCAGATCCGATTTTGCCTTCCATGCCAGCACACCAACTCAAAGCCTTGTCAATTGAAGCAACGTGCCCATGAATATGAATCGGAAGATTCCAGTCGATACGAGCACATGTCAGTAACCTGATAGCGTAGAAGGCTAGAGACTGACACAAGGAAGCGGACTTTGACACTCTGTCGGATCAAATCTGGGCAATACCAGAGGAGTATTATCGAAGATGGCGAAGCTCTGTAATACAAGCCTGTTTGCCAACCTTTCGCTAACATGCAGTTGTACTTGGACAGGCCTAGCAAGAACCACACTCGACGTCTGAATCACCAGAGGCGAGGGCTGCGTCAAGTGCTCAAATATTATTTCCGAAACGAGCCCAGGCCACAAGGAGACCTTTCCACGCGACTCCACGGCAAAGCTTCAGTCATTTATGAGTTGGTGGATGAGTTTCTGGTTCGAATCTGGGAGGCGGAGCTTGCGGAAGGCTCGCAACTGACAGGCAATGTCTTGAGCTTGAATAGAGTGAACGATCTTGGGCGACCTAGGCAAGCAAGTCGCTCAAGGACGATCCATATCGCTCTCATGAATTGACTCGAATAAAGGGCCGCAGGTGCCATCGTATACCAGAAGACGCTGCTAGTTCATTTCAATTGCCTTGGCGCAAGTTTGAAACAAGCTCAACACCCAATTTCATCACACCAACCGCGTTTGGCTTTCAAGACCAGAAAATACTGTGCCTCAAAATTGTAGTTAATTTGACTCATCAGTGCTATTGCTTACAATTGCTGTCGTTGTGATTGTGGTGTTGTCATTTTGTTGCCATCCACAGGGGTCGTTGTTGTTTCCAAAATAGAACGAGCTATTGTGAGTCTGGGACGCGACACGACGGCAATTGATAACGAGTAGCAAAACTTCATCCCAACAGTGCAAGGTTGAAGTCTGTACGAACATCTAAACTATAGGCGTCTAATTCAGGCGGCTATGGCAATGATAGTCGACTCAAAGACGCGAAAAAATACCTACAAGACATCCGTATCTTGCAACGGCTTACTTGAAATTCTTCGAGCGGCCTCGTCATCTGCCCTGCTATAACAGCCTAACTTCTCGTGGCAATCATCAATGCGCTTTGACCGATACTTCATTTGCTCAACTGGCTGGATGCGAATTCCGCAAACTATGTAATTGTTGTTATCAATGATGAATTCCTCAAGACTTTGCATCTTCTTTAAAATCTCGACAGTACGCTTCATGAGTCTGGATGGCACGACTCAATCGACATTTTCGTATGTAGGTCTACTTCAATCACAGATCAAACAGGCAATACGTTGTTTAATTGTTGGAATGAAGCAAAGGGTTTGGATTTTGAGGCTTGGCAGAAGGAGTAGAATACGTAAAGGAAACATAGTTTAGGCAGTTCTCTAAGGCTTGTGATGCAGGCGAGCGTGGGACCAAAGCTACTCAGCTGCATTGTAGTGAGAAAAAGGCAGTCAAGACAGGTGACCTACAGCTGTACCCGTCTTGCCTTAGTCGAGTTCAAACCGACGAGTTCCAGGACGGACTGCCAGCAGTCCTTTGTCATTGCTGGTTGTCTGTGATACACCGTTGCCTCCATCCATAACACGGCTCGATAGATTAGGACTAGGTCTGCCAACCAAAACCACCTCGACATTGGGTGGAGACCAGCTGGGCACTTGAAGATGTCGACTAGGATCTCGATTCGGGCAGCCAAATGTCTGATCACCAATATCCATAATTGTTGTTGGCACCGTCTCCAAGACCCGACGTTTCTGGTTACGTCGGTGAAAATCAATCAGTGAACCCTGATGTAAGTCACTTCTGGGCAAAATTTGCAGAGGAGGTGATGTGCATACATGAACTTGACCAGGAACTGCATTACGGGCGGCAAAGATGTTCCGCCTCGTAAAAACCTTCTCTTTAGTAAAAGCTCTCGGTGGCGGTTGCAAAATTGCTTCTGGTGTCGCTCTTGATAAATTCGCGACAAAGCGCTGATTCATCTCGATGGATTGGTCAGCGTTTCGCTTCTCCAATGAAGAGCGTTGGAATGACTTGCTGATCGTCGTCCACGACTTGTGAAAGCCTTGCATAAATGATTTGCGCAAGCTTTTCTGTTCGTGCTGAACGTCAGCTGCAGACATGAGGCGAAAAGTGGAAGAAACGATAATTGGAAGAAGATTGATAATTGATAGCCTGACGAAGATCTACTTCATGACTATCAGTAGCGAAAATACGCTCAAGCTCAAGCGTAGCAAAGGCTCGCGTCGCACTTCCTTCCGCTGCAACGGAATCAAGTCTCTTGAATGGGTTCCGATTGAGCTCGAAACGTGCAGTTGGTCTTGATGCTGCAGAACATGGCAGAAGAGCTGCTGATCTATTTGTGGCCGAAATGCTTCCGCTTCTGCATGTGCCCAGGAGTCGAATGTTTTGCGGAGTGTCAGACCATGTGGGAATCGCATGGCCAAGGGAGCAGTCAGGTGGCTGCAGCTAGCATGGCTTCATTGAGACTTATAACCACTTCATGAGCTCTTGTGAGAGGAAAGTCATCGTATCTGTAAGCTTGGCATGTAGGCACGAGACGTGAGCATGGGAGACGTACCAACTGCAGCTCAGCTCAGCTTTTCGATGTTGTCAAGGGGAAGCACATTCAGATGACGAAATAGTTCAAGTTGCTAAAAATACTCGTAGAAACGACCAAGTCTATCAAGGTAGAGAAAGTAGATGGCACCAGGCGCTTCATCGACTCGAAAAACCAGACCGAAGAAGCTGACAGTCAAGCTGAGGGCGATTGCAATGGCAAGGACCAGTTTACCGGTAATTCGGCGCGTTGATGTTCTCGGTGTTGAGGCCTAGAGAAACCGTCCCGTTGCAGCCGCATTTGTTGTCGGTGACGTGCACATAAGTGTCTCATACTATTGGCAAACAAATCGTTTGCGTTGAGTTCGCGCTGGCCAAGAGCTCTTGCCGTCATGAGCGGCGACGGCGCAACTGGTCCGGAAGGTGTCAGCTCGCCGCTGCCAAAACAGCCAGGAAGTGAGTAAACTGGTTGCGGAGGCCAATTCACAAAGCCATAGTTGAATGGGGTCGCCAAGGTCACGACGGGTGGAGAAATCAACCTGTTGCCGCTGAGTGTAGGGCCTGTCGCGAAAGGGTCATATCCACCCACAGAGGTACCTTGCTTCTTGTGCGCCTTGTTTTTTCCCTTCTTCTTGCGCCAAAAAGCTTTGACGGCGACCTGGTTAATTAGCTTGAGGAAATTGTTGGAATTTGTACCGCCGCGCTGGGATTCAGTGATTCATTTGGCATCGTAGAATTCTGGACACCCTCTGTGGGTCTGTCGCGGATCTGAACGGTATGCTGCATTGGTACAGTCCTGACACCTAACTTGTGCGCATTGCCGTATAAGCGTCGCCGAACGCCTTGCATACGGCCATCCCTCGACCAATGAAGGTCGGCTGCCGTTTGGCCAAAACTGAGAAATGCTGCGTTCATGTTGTAATGAAAGTCCCTTGCTGGCTTGCCCTGATCATCCTTGTCGCCACTGAAGCATTTGAGCAGCTTTTTGAAAAACCCTGGCATGGTCTTGAATGGGTAGAATTCAAGAATGAAGGCTCAAGAGATGCCAGTGCGGGTTTTGATACAGGAGTTGCCGCCTCCTGAGTAGATTGCAATTTTCGCTTGAATGGGCAAAAATGGAGGATGAGTCAGGAACATGTGGTCCATGCGGTATTTGTGACTAGGTAGGGGGCAGCCACGTCAGAGAGCTCATCATGCAATCGCGAGGTGCTTGAATTGCATACTGCTCGTCTTCTGAAGATCGCTTGAGACCAAAGGGCGGAGCAATGCGCCTGCAGCTGTTTTTGTTGAAGGAGGCTAATGACTCTTCAAGTCGCTGCGATTTCCACCGATCGCTGACAAATAATAGATTGAGCTGATGACACAGAGATAATATTGCAGCCGTCTACCGCAAGCAAGGAGCCAAGCTCGCGTCGATTTTCTAACGAGCGAGACAAGGCAGCTCGCTTGCGGTGAGAAGACACCAGTATTGTCGCTGCGCCGTCGTTCGAAAAGAGGGCCGTGATTATTCTCCAGTCGATCGCCAACACTTGAAGACGTCATATATTTAGAACGTCGCTTGAAAGATCACAAACGTTGTTTAAGCTGACCGGACAAGCCATGACCACGTCTGTGCAGGTGATTGACCATAGAAATAATGTGTCAACAAGCTGTCACCGATCTGTAGCGATTCCCTTGGTGTTTTGAATAGTCGAGACTTGAAGCATGGCACCACCACCGCTGTCAAGTTGCCAGGATCGACATCGCAGGATCAAAGACAGTAGTCAACGTTAAATCATGCGCGTGAAACCTCTGGTCACATGAGGCATGAGCAGATAGATTGCCTAAAGCGGAAGCAAGAGCATAGATGCCCCAGACAGTACGGCCAGCGTGGGGGCAAACAACTTGTCAAAATCACAGTCGTTGTCTGACCGCTCTGATTGCTCGTCGACGTAGGGTGAGGGTATTTGATGTTATTGAGAAGTTGAGAACCGCTGCCACATGTCAGCACATTGCGTCGAGATTTAGATCCCTTGTCGCTGACGCGCCGCGCCGTATAAGGCAAAAAGACTTGCAATTCCGGCCAAATACCAAGACGAGAATCTGTCAGGAATCGGGATCGAGTAGCTGAAGACCAAGCCAAGTCGATGCAATCCAAATAAGGCCATTAGAATGTTCTGCAGCTAGACAAGCGATGCCCAAAGCGCTGAAAACCGAGTGTATGGCAAAATCGGCCGTTTGCTGTGCAAGACGAGAGATTGAAGCCCTGCGTAACCGTCTCATAATGGAGCTGGAACCAACTACCGTCTCTGGAGCATCCGTTCGAGTAGATACACCCTCACAAGTATCCATCCCATTGCACAAAGCGTCGTATGGGCCATTGAACTGTGCAAATGAGTAGAAAGGCATAAATCCCGAAACATAGCGTGAAAACGAGCCAGCATGGACTTGAATGAATGTCTCACACAGTGACAGGTACGGAACAGGTTTCCTGCGTTACCGCCACCCTTAAGAGAGCTTTTTCTGGCGGAAACCTTGATTTACAGCCAACAAGACTTTTGATATTTGTCAAAACGCTCGGATGTGTGACAGGTCTGCGAGAAAGCAAGTCCAAATAGTCGCAACAGGTTGGTTTCGACAAACTCTGGAAGGTGAGAGTTCAAGCTAAAAGAGCAGGCAATCTTCTTCAGCAAATGGCAAGCTGGTGATTGCAAACGACACAATGATAATGTTGCAGCCTTCCTCCTCAAGCTGCCGTGTCGACCTGCAAGATCGAGACGTGGCATCATGCTCGTGAAAGAAAACTTCAATATTGTACTAGCGCCGTCGCTGACCAGGTTCCTTTGCTCGCTTTTTATTCTTGGCTGCACAGACATCCCACAGCAGCTGAACGCGTGTCTTGCAGATCGAAGGGGATGCTTTGTGAAGAAAAGAGCCTCTCGACCAATTCGCGCGCGCGCATTACAGAGGACGCGTCGACCGTGACTGCGGTAGTTGGTGATCACGAAGAGACCCAATAGGGGGTTGACACAAATCTTGAAGAACCGCAGCAACCGTATTGTCAGGTTCGCGTGAGCCTGGACTGGTTTGATGCCGAGACCGCGGAAATAGTGAATAGCTTGTGATGGAATGACTGCAAGAGCTGCCAATGGCCGTCGAGGTAAGATCATCAGATAGTCATAGCCAACGAGTCAAAGAGCCACGTGAACGCCCAAAGATGCGTCAATCGCGAGTGCGCATCACGACGGTGTTGAAGTCAGAAAGCCGTTGTCGACCGTTCCTTTCCTCAGATCCAATCAGTCCCAAATATACCCCGTCAAGTGAATCCCCCAAGCTGAAAGCTTCGAGCAAGACGGCCCTCCCGGTTGATTGAGGATTCAGAAGCCAGACCTACCGGCGGCTGAGGTTGAGTGACAGCTTGAAAGCGATGCCTGCCGCCCATGCACGCCCGCCGCAGTCTCCCTCGCGTTGTAATACAGGACCATGCTCTTGAACAGCTGTAGACACTAGTATGACTGAGGCGGAGACGGGCCTCGGGTGTCGAGGCGTGCCCATGTCGCAGCCATAGAGCTTGTGTCGCGGCCGTCTATGGCCTTACTGGCCATGCTGTGCGCCAGAGGCTTCGTGATCAAGTCGCGTATGTAGGAATGTGTCGATGCTCTTGATTGGCCATGGAGGCCCTCGTTCCTTGTATATTCCGAGGCAGTTGCTTTCTCCCTGAGCAAAAGCTTGAGCATGCTGTGGCCCATGTTGTTCAAAATTTGTTTTCTTTGCCCCACACGACCCAACTACCTCGGGAATGACTAGCTTCAACCAGGGCCATCAGCAAGCTAGTCTTCTTCCTGATCGCATCAATACCGCATGCATCAAACAAAGGCATGATGGAAATCTTGAAGGCCGAGGGCCACAAGCGGGGTGCCCTCTACTGCAAGCATGGCCTGCAGCATGATCGCCATGTCCTTCTCTTCCGTGTCTCTATCAGGTTCTTGAGAGCCATCGAAGACGCGATAGTCCCGACTCGCAAAGCAAGATACCTCGCTCGCAAACGCTCAT
>QXDR01000038.1:0-16091 GCA_003717165.1 Protomyces inundatus | reverse complement strand
TACGTTGCGACAACGGATATGGTGGCGGATATTCTTACAAAAGCTCTCAGCCGGGTGAAACTAGAGCGATTCAAGGAATTGCTACGAATCGGCTAGCGGCGACGATATGGAACCAGGGGAAGTGTTGAGCGCCGGACATATTTGGGGTGCCATCTCGTCGTCAGGCGGTAGCCAATATGCCAGCGTGTCAGAATAGCTTCATAGTAACGAACCATATGCGCATCTCAGCTCAACACTGTTGGACTGCAGACTCGCCCAAAGCCAACAAGGACCGCTTCGCCGCAATGAGGAGGAAAACTTAGATTCCTGGAGTTGTGGTCGATCAATTCATCACTAGCGCTTTATAGCTGCAGTGGCAAGGTCGACTTATCAGTCTCAAGCGTGCATTGGTCCTGTGTAGCCGCCCTTGTCTTGGCTTGTTTTGGAATTTCATCAGGCTTGAATAGTCGAATCTGACAGCCCTAATATAGGGAAACATTGACATAGCTGAAAAGACAGGCTATGTCTGTAATGTCGGCTTTGGGTTGCGCTCAACATGTAATTATACAAACCGCTGGTGCTGGTGGATTTGGGTGATCCCATTTCCCCAGCCGCGGCTGGCGGCTGGCGACGAGCTCAGTGGTGCGTGCATGTCGAGGTTACTATCCAGGCCCGTGGCGACTCTCTGATTTTTTTTGGCGCTGTGCGTTGAACGGGCCGGCTGATGAATTTTGACATTTGTTCGCACCTGCTACAGTTGAGTACAGCTTGTCCGCGCATTTCCACCAGGAGTATTCACACCGACTACTTGGACAAAACTTGACCAGAGCTCAGGGTTCCTCCCGCCGGCCACCGGGAAAGGTTTTGAGAAAATCCGCCCCAGAGCAGTCATTGTTGGACTGGGACAATCAAAGCCAACAGTTATGAAACAGCTCTTACAGCTCTGTTGTTGCCTGGAATGTGAAGTTGGCGTCCTTGCTCCATGTGCTGTAGCTTGTTTCATCCGTTCTGAATTCCAAATCAAGGAAATGTCGTGTGCTACTTCGGGTAATTTTTCTCGGTTATTAGAAGGCATCGGCCTACGACCAGCCGCGACTTATTTTGCTACCCAAGGCAACCGGCCAAGTGAATGTCTAGTTCCCTTGCTTCACATGACAATCCCGAAGTCAAAAACAACTTCACTGGTGTCCGTACCTTCAGAGAGAGAGAGAGAGAAACGACATGATCATATCACTGAGGGTTACGAATGCGAGATGCGATCAGCGATAGCAATAGAAGACTCTCGTCAAAGCTGAGGCAAGGCTCCTGTGACTCGATTTATTCAAAGCGACGACTTCTTCTCTGTTACAAAGCTGTTGCGGGGTCCGCATCTCCGTCAGTCTGCTTGTGCTCGATCAGAGATCTCGCTTGTGTGGATGGAAGTACAATTGGTGCCAGCATGGCTATGCCGAGTCTCGAATACCAGGTAGAGTGTGAGTAGGATAAGTGAGTGGTCAATTTGGCTGACTTGTTCCAATTGCCCGAAAAGAAGGCGTCGCGTCGTGGTGCGGCATTCAATTGAAGCGGACTTGTTGAGAGCCGGTGGTTTTCATCAGTCAGAATCAGTTGCATACTAAGCCGAGTCTTGCTTTTGAAACATAGAAGTGTGTTGCCAGTTCCGATATTTGTATATTCAAAAACAACTCGAACTCCATCAAATTCGGAGGTTACATCCTTCCGACAGAACGAAAAGAAGGGCAGAGAGCAGGGCGCATCAGTGATTTTGCTGTTCTGTCCTAAGCCAGGAAATTTGCCGCAATGGAAGAGGCGGTCCCCCATCGGATGCTTTGGGTTGTACCGAGGTCGTGGAGCAAGCTGCTTTGAGTCTGCGAGGCATCATCATCTCTGCCGTATTTGTAGCCAGGTTCTAGGGTTTCATCAGTCAAGAGACAAGAAACGGACAATCTCCTTCGTTGCACCATCATTGAGCTTGCCAGCTTTTGTTGGGTAAATTTGCAATTTCGTGTTCCCCTTTGGACAGTTGCTGGACGAGAAGACACTGTACTGGACCTGAACGTTATAGAGCCAACATACAGTGCAAGACCATCATCCTCGAGTCTGCAGATGTGTAGGTCGTCGACAAGGAGCAACAAAGTACCGCGTCTACCGCCAAACTCGATTGAGCCACGAATCTGTGTTTTGCCTTCAGGATCTCTTTCTGGCCACTGTGGTGGAGGCTTGATTGGCATCCCTACGTGATTGAGGACAAGAATGGTCGTCAAGGTGTTGCGAGGGCGCAGTGATTGCATGCGCGCTTTTGAAGAACTCATATGAGCTGAGCTGTGTCAATTTGAGTCGTCTCCAAGAAAGGAATTTGCCTAGGTGAGCGAGAATACAGAGAGTAGCGGGCGATGTAGCAGTCTTCCGGTATCGAGGCCTAGAGCAGGCGTCGGGGCAGCGGGTCGAACTAAAATCAGTTGTAAGCTTCAAGCGAAACGTATTTATCAAGATCCTTCCAGCGTCTTGGGCAGTTGAAGGCATCGACTGGCATCAGCGGCAGCTGCATCCATTGGCTGTCTCGGATGACTGCAGGTGAGGTGCTGCCTGGAGCATCGTCTACTAGAGGACGCGCGTGCACAAGTGGACTTGAGGATACATGGTTACCCACATCAATCTTCTGGACAACACCCAAACCATCAATTGCCATTACAAGTCTCAGGAGCCAATCCGGCATTCATTTTCACTTGCGTGGTAGCACCAGACCCTCGAGATCCATGCATGTCTCGCCATGTCAAGGTCAGGCTGTCTCTTGGAAAAGACCTCAATGTTGCCCTGACTGAAGCAATGACTACACGCGATCTGAAGCAGATCATCCTAGAACAAACCGAGGCAACATGGCGGCTGCGCATCATCTATCTCGGCAAGATCTTGCAAGATGATCAAATCATCGCTCAAGTTGCGCCCTTCGACGCGTCGGACATTGTGGTACAGTGTTCGGTGAGCGAGGACGGACCCAAGGCGGGGGCACCGGGCACGGCAGCGCCACCTGAAGCGAACTTGGAGAATCCAGAGACAAGACCCGCGCCGCGTGGATTCGATCGTTTGCGCGCTGCAGGCCTATCAGAAGAGGATATCGCCAACCTGCGCAATCAATTCAATCACGAAGGCGCGGACGAGCAAGCTGCGCTCATGGCGGAAGAAGCGTGGATCGACAATGAGGGCCAAGACGGGAACGATGCACTGCAAGGACTTTCCTACGATATACTTCTCGGCACCTGCGGTGGCTTCTTTCTTGGATTTGTGGCGCTTCTCATCCTCACGGAGCACCAACGGCTCGGATTCAGCAAGAGAGTCTCAACAGCAGTTGTTGTCGGCGTCCTTTTCAACGTTGTCTTTGGCCTTTGCCGCTGAGGGAACTCTATTATGACCGCCTCGTCCATGCCAACATGGCGATGGCACCAACAACCACGCCGCTTAGGGCAGACAAGACTCGACTGTCGCCGAGTACGCCATCCTCGCGTTTGAAGCCGAGTGGACACCCGGCATCCGTTTCCTGGCGCTTGTAGCCCAGAGGACATCCATGCCGCCGGCCAGGCACTTGCATCGCGGTCCAGCCGTCCAAAATTGCCTCCATTGCATCGTCAGACAAGGCGGCAAGCTCTGGCACCGTGTAGCATTCGCATACATCAATCATCCACTTCATGCGCCGAGCCCCGAGTTCGCCACCGACACCAGGCGCGCGCTTCCTTAGTTTCTGCCGTAAAATACCCACCTTTTCAATTGCTGTTCCAATATTTCTTGGAAGACTGCCGGTGATGCGCCGTCGGACAAGGTTGGCAAGCTTGGGGCCCTTGCCATTGGTGCTGACGACGATCTGGAGTGGCCCATCGCGAATCTCAGAGCCAAAATAGAAGTCGCACATAGGAGGCACGTCAGCGATGTTGATAGGAATCTTGGCTGCACGGCTTGCTTTGCAGATGGACTCTGATAGAGGATTATCGTCTATAGCGGTCATGACCATGTCGACTCCGTCAAGATCAGACATATCAAAAGGCCGGTCATGGTATGTGAGCAGCGGCTCCTTTTGCTCAATCCTATAGCGCACCTCGGGCGACAGGTTTGAACTCGGCGACACGAGAATGCAACGCGCATCGGCTTCAAGGATCTTTGTAAGGCGCCCAGCTGCCACCACGCCACCGCCGACTAGGAGGACAGTCTTGTTGCGGATCTGCCAGGCGAGCAGCAGAGAGCCCCCAGGCCGGATTGTAGGAAATGAGACAGCAGTCTGCTCGTTGCCGCTGCGATCGAGTACAGACATTTTTGTGGTGGGATCCGGTCGCACCCTCGCGTCTTGTCATCTCACTCGAGAATTTTGTGAGACGCGACCGACACCGACACCACCACTAGTTGAGGTCGTCGATGCCCTTTGGCCAGATTGTTATCGGACCGCCTGGCTCTGGCAAATCGACCTATGTACATGGCGCATCGCAATTTCTCGGGGCAGTCGGCCGCAAAACCAGCATCATCAACCTCGACCCAGCCAATGACACTTTACCGTACAAAGCCGATGTCTCAATCACCGACCTGATTTCTCTAGCCGAGATTCAGCAAAAGGAAGGCCTAGGACCCAACGGTGGCATCATCTATGCGATCGAGACGCTTCTAGAAAATTTCGACTGGCTCAAGCACGAGATTGATGGTCTGCAGCATGATGGAGCCCATTGCGAGTATCTGCTGATTGACCTCCCCGGTCAAGTGGAACTTTTCACTCACAACGATGCGCTGCGAACGCTCCTTGCCATGCTCGAAAAGCAGTGTGGCTATCGCTTTGTCGTCGTGCACCTGGTTGATGCCCACTACTGCACCGACCCAGCCAAATTCATATCTGTGCTCATGGTATCCTTGCGGGCCATGCTTCAACTCGATTTACCGCATCTCAACGTCTTGTCCAAGATTGACATGCTCGACAAGTACGGAGGCGGTCTGGCCTTCAATCTAGACTATTATACTGAAGTGCAAGACTTGGGCTATCTCCTCCGTCTGTTGGAACAAGACCCGCGGATGGCAAAGTTTGCCAAGTTGAACGAGGCCATCTGCAGCATGATTGAGGATTTCGGGCTGGTGGGCTTTGAGACGCTGGCGGTAGAGGATCGTCGAAGCATGGCAAGATTGCTGCAACAGGTTGACAAAGCAGGCGGATATGTTTTTGGCAGTGCGGAGGCTGGCGGAGACAGCGTCTGGACGCAGGCTGTTCGCGGCGGATGGGCTGATGTGGGCAACGCAGCACTGGATGACCAAGAACGGTGGATGACGGACAAGGACGTTTACGAAAGGCACGATGCAGCGCAGTGGCAACATGAATAGCGAATCTCTAGATCTCACAGGCTAATCTATGACTGCCATTCGCTAAGGTGTATTCTTCCCAATGGCAATCAATGTTTTGACTGCCACAATCCATTCGCGACACTCGTGCATCTTGTCTGCCGTAAGCTCCAAATGCTGCTTGTAGGCCGATGCATATTCTCGCGCCACCAGAGCCGCCGCACAGGCCTTGACTTGTTCGACAGTGCCTTCCGTCAATAATCCGTTGTTGAGTTGGTCGAAGAGGACATTGAGCTTCTTGAGCGCATCTGCCAGCGGACGTTGGTATTTGGCGGCCGCTGTTTGCCCAAACCTGTCAGTCTCTGCCAACAAGGACGTCAATATCACTCGGTTGTTTTCGGGAATGTGAGACCGATCGCCGGGCGGATACTGCATCACGGCCTCAACAGTCTGCTGCTGTTGACGTCGTTCTGCCATGCCCTGCTGAGACGGCTCCCTGCTCAACGCAATCGGTCGCGCAGACACCGGACTGCTGATAATGGGACTTTTTCGGCCTTGGAAAGGTGGGCCAGAGGTGTTGACAGTCGCTGCCTTGGGCGGCGGCGCAAAGGTCGGTTTCTGCTGTGGAAGTGAAGGAGCACCATACATATGTTGTTGTGGCGGCGGACCCGTCTGATAGGGCGACTGCTGCGGCGGTGGCCCGCTGTGCGCTTGATAGCGCGAGGGTGGCGCCGAGGACTGTGCTGGAGATTGGCCGGTTTGATACGGCACTTGAACCCCAGGCTGAGGTGCATAGGAAGACGCGCGAGCAATCGGCGGCGGCGCTGAGCTGATGGCCGCATCGATCGAACCAGTCGCAGCACGCGGAGGCGGCGGCGATTTGGTCTTTGGTGGTGGTGGCGGTGGTACCATACCCGGACTTGCCAAGGATGCTTGACCGGCGCCTGCCATAGGTGGCGTAGCGGAACCGCTTCCTGGACCGTAAGGCAACTGCTGCGAAATTTGACGATGAATGACGGGCGTCGCACGTCCGCGGTTCGCTGGCTGTGGCATGTCTGGCGCGTCATTCCAATTTGGGATATCCTTGCGCTGGGCCGCAGGTAACATGGCCGGGCCGGTGTTGACATTGCGGAAAGGAGGCCCAGACTGTTGGCCGTAGCCTTGGCCGCCGCCATAGGGGCCTTGATTGTAGGCTGATCCAGCAGGACCAGGAGAGGCGCCATAGAGCGAAGTGATGGGCTGCCCGCCGGCAGAAGTATTCGTAGGCGCATACGGTCCCGTTTGCGCATTTTGCGGAGCATAAGATCCCTGAGGCGCTGGCGATTGAGCTTGACTAGCTGAGTGGGACTGAGGGGGCGCATATGGCGACTGGTAGCCCGGCTTGCTCGCCGCCGATGTTGTGCGCGCGGGCACGGGACCCTGCTGAGGCATTGGGGGTGGGACTTTCTGCGCCGGAGTTGACTGGTATTGCTGTGAGCCATAGGGCGAGAAAGGCTGAGGCTGCTGCTGCTGCTGCTGCTGCTGCTGCTGCAGTTGGGGCATGGATTGATGAGCGCGCTTGCTGGTGCTGCTTGATGTCGGGCCGCTGATACGCTTCTTGAGTGACTCGGCGCCGTCATAGTCTGGTGGAACGAGTTCTAGATAGTCATGCGCAAGGACGACGTTGCCCTCAGCTGCCAGGAGACCGGCAAATTCGAGGTAGAGATCGTACAGCTTGGCGAGCGGATACAGGCCGTCTTTCTTGAGTTGCGCATCCTTGAACGTGACCGAACGCCTGAAAATTTGCACCTTGACCATGACCTCGCCAAGCTGAGCAACATGCACCTCGAATGGTGCCTTCTCCTCACCAGATGCCAAAAGCGCTTCTTTGCGTGTTTGAGCACCTTGCTGCCAGATGGGAACGAGATGTTCGAGTTTGGCGCCCGCGAGGTAGCACAATGTCGCATTCTGAACCTGGGAGACAGCTTCGAGGCGTTTGCCAAGCTTCTCGCAGAGATCGGGAAATTGAGCAGGAGTTGCATAATTACATATGATGGCAAGTGCTTGCTTCCAATCAGCCAGACTTGCGTGCTCAATCACATCATCAAGATTGTGCACGATGATGTTGTTGAGCAGGCGCTTGTAAGGCACCTGTGTCTTTGCAAAGTAGGCCTTTTGGACTTTGGTGCGATCAGCCTCGGCGCCGCAAAGGGCCAGCATGAAGGCATCACTCAGTCTGTCTGCACGGAGGCAGACGTCGACAGCTGCATCGAAACGACCAGACATGATGGCTGTGGTGATGAGTTTGTCTGTGTCATCGCCAGCCGAGAGCTGAAAGGGCTCATGCGTCTGTTGAATACCAGCAAAAGCGTCGTCCAGGTCACCATCGCCAAAAACGTCGTCCTTGTTTTGATCTTGCAGCTTGAAGTCCTTGAGCTTCTTGGCGAGCTCGTCGTCGAGTCCTTCCTTGGGCAAGCCAAGATGAGCAAGCAGGGCCTTTCGCGTGTCCTCTGCTGTGAGAGTCTTGATGACGTCCCAATCATGCTTTTCGTCGGCTTCGGCTTGTGTCTGCTGTTCCTGGCACAGGTCTGCGACAGACTTGGACGAGATTGTTTCCTTAATGTCTTTGGCGACAAGAGTTGCACGCGTAGACGCTTGATAGGTGACCACTTGGACCTTGTTGTTGGTAGCCGTTGCCAGTCGCCCGCCGAATCCAAAGCGCGCCGAGACCGGCCGCTTGAGCCAAGCAGGCGTCTGCTTGAGCGTGAAGGTCGTGGTCTGTGCTTGATAGTTCTTGGGGATCAAGTCGAAAAAGTCATCACCGGCTGTGGTCTCGGGAACGGCGGCGGCTGCTTCAGGTGTCTTGGTATCTTGAATACTGTAAATATTGAGCTTGCCATCGAGCGTCGCATTGGCAATGATAGAAGGCTGCGTCTTGCACCAATCAACGCGATGAACCCACTGTGAAGACGCTGGCAGCTCAGCCACCATCTGTGCAGTTGATGGATTCCAGATGAGTGTTCTGTTGTCGGCACCTGAACTGAGTAGAAGATCAGGGTCGGCGGCACACCATGCAAGCGAAAGAACGCCACGCTCATGACCTTGAAGGACCTGTCGCGGAGCATTGGCATTTTGTAGGTCCCAGACTTGAATGATTGGGTTCGCATCATCGGCTGAGCTGGTCGTCAGAATTGTCGGCTTGGACGGATGCCAGGCAATGGCCGCAACAGGGAAGCGGGTGGGAATGTGGATGAGCTCTGCCTTTTTGCGCAAATCCCAGACGCTCAGTGCGCCGCTCTTGCCGCCAAGTGCAAGGATGTGCCCAACCTTGTTATTCCAAGCGATGGAGACAATCTCATCGAGTCTTGAGGACTTGTAGGCCGTTGGAGCCGACTTGACGGCAGAGACGTCCCAGACAAAGAACTCGCCCTTGGTGCCGGCTGTTGCCAGAAGGTGTTTCTGCACTTGGCTAAAGTCTAAGCAGCGCACTTGACCAGTGTGGGCCGTGCCACGCGTCAACAATGCTTCTTTACCATTTCTAGTGTGTTAGTGTCTCTGAGCAGCATTCATTGGACGCGACTTACGCGAGCGCCTCTGCATCGTAGAGGTCCACGGTGGATTCCATGGCGGCCGCAATGACGCCTTGCTTGTGCCCGCTGCCAACACCGCCCCAAGCTATGCTCCTGCATCGTTCCTTGATGGGTACGGTGATCTTTGGCTTGATCAGGAACTCATCTGCGTCTAGGGCCAAGTCGTAGAGCTCCAAGCTGGCTTCATCACTCAGATCGTCATTGAGGGAGCCGGCAGCCGTAGCGGTGATGATGGCTGTTGAGGATGGACTGAATGCGAACTGCGCCTTGACATTGATCTCCCGCAGCCTGACCATTGTGTGCTGCGTGTGTTGATCTTGTTGCGGTTGTGTCGTGGACCTTCTGGTTGTGTTGTCCGCGTTGGCAAGTTGAGTCGCCCTGGGCAGCTTCCTCAAGGCTCAAGCCTCAAGCTTTGGCGATTTCAGGCGGCGGGCAGAGAGCAAGCAACCAGGAGAAAAGTGCAACAGCGCTGTCTACCTAGGTAGGGACCTCAATACTTGGGATATCAAGACTGCAAGCTATGCCAAAGCGGTAAGAGAAAGTCAAACAGATACGCAAGCGATGCTCATACAGTAGAGAAGAACAAGTGACAAGAGCCATGGTAGGCAGACCCAACGTGGTCAAGCCGCCAACGGAAGAGGAACAGATTGAGCTTGAGCGCAAGGCAAGAGAGATGAAGGCACTGCGGCGCAAGTTCCAGGAAGGCAGCAGTGATGTGGTCAAGGACAAGCCGGTGAGCAAAACACAGCTCAAGAAGGAGAAGCTGGCTGAAAGGGAGGCGGAGCTGCGGCGGAAGTATGAGGAGGAGCAGGCCGAGCAGGGATGAGGGTGTCTAGGTGAATGCACAAGACAAAGTCGCAAGCTGAGGATTTCCTTCAGCGTCCGCGGGTGCTTCCCAGCCCTAGAGGCTCTGAAGTCTTGAGGTCTGCTACTCCCGAGGTCTCAATCAAGGAGAAGGGTGAGCGGACATTCAGAGTGCGCATCTGGCCCGGTGCTTGCGGTGGCCCAACCTGAGGGGACTCCTTCCTAGGGATATCCACTCAGCGACTCGCCACCTCGAACGCTGACTCTGCACCACCACATTCATTCCAGGACACACACTGTCCAGACACTCTCTCTGTCCCTCCTTCTCACAGTCTTTACTTCTCTCTCTTACAAACATGCTCACACTCGCTACCTGCCTTGCACTGGTGCTTGGCATCACACTCGCTCTTCCTCAGTCCTCCAGCGCAGAGTCAAGCGGACTTCTACCAATTGGCAAGACGATCAAATCGCATGCCACGTTCTACTCTGGTGCGCCTCTCTCCTCTTTGTCTTTCCATCATCTCCTCTTCTGACGCGCGTGATAACAGGCAATACGGATGGTGCTTGTGGTGCAGACTACACCGTCCCTGAAGGATTCATTGGTACCGCCGTCTCAAGCGCTCTATGGACAGACTCTGCCGCTTGTGGTTCTTGCTATCGCGTCACCTATGGCACCATTACCAAGCTCGTCTATGTCTCTGACCTCTGCCCCGAATGCAACTGGAACTCGCAAGGTGGCGACGGTGCCTCATTGCAACAAGACCTCTTCAGCAGCTCATGGAAGACGCTCGCAGCGGGCAAAGACACACCCTCCTCAGCTGGCATCCTCCGTGGCTTATCGTGGACTGCAATCTCGTGTGGACTCGACAGTGTGCGCATTCACTGGAAGGCCGGAACCAATGACCAGGTATGCCCTCTGAATATGCACTTCAAGCATCATCAAGACGAGATGAAGACCTGAGCTGACGCTTGCAGTGGACAGCACTCGCTCCGCGCAATCACAATGTTCCTGTCACCAAGCTCGAGGTCCGTCTCGCCGACAGCAGCACTGGTTCCTGGCTCACGCTCAAGCGCGACGAGGCCAGTGCTCACTTTGTCAGTCCAGAAGGAGACTTGCCCGGTAAAGAATTTGATGTGCGGCTGACTGGCAGCACCGGCAAGGTCATCACGCTGACGAATGTGCGCCGCGGGGACAACACGCAGACATTTTCGACCAACTTTTAGACACTCTCTTTATATCCCTCCTAGCTTTATCATAGAAGCTGACCAGCTGGTCTGGTCATCTCCTCACAACACATGTTACAGTAAATACTTTGTTGATACAAACTAGCGCTTGTTGCAAAAGCTATTTGGCTACTTGCGCGTGATGGACGCTGCCGCTAGATAGACATGACTGGGCGGATCAAGCAGGGATTCTCAGTCTGCTTGCGCGTTTTGCAACCGATCGCCTTCATCTTTTCATGGCCGGCGATCATCCCGTCTCGGTGCAACGTCGTGGTGCTCACGCCTTCACCGGCACCGCCACTAGTCTCGCTCGTTTCTCCGGCGCCGACAGGCATCATTCGTGGATTCGTCGGCTTTGGACCACCTTGCAAGTGATGCCGCAACTCACGCTTGTCGCGTCGTCGCTGTGCGCGTTGCTCGTTTGATTGCTTGATGGTCACAGCACGCTGTGGCTTGGGTGGGTAGAGACCATTGCCATCCTTTTCCTTGTGTTGTGCAGCAGGACCGCCAGGTTTGCGAGGCACGAGCGAACGACGCGCAGGCAGACTTCGTGCGCGGACTGACCAAGCGCTTTTGCGAGCGGGTGGCGGAGAGTTGAAGCGTACCGGCACTGCAGCACCACCATGCTTCGCATGCAATCCAGGCGAACCAATGACACCTTGACCGCCTGCCTTGATGTTGCCTTTTGCTTTAGCTTTGCCTTTACGTGATGTCTTGGCAGCTTCTTGGGCGTCAATTCGGTCGACGGCAGCCTCGCTGTCGCTATCGCTACCCGAGTTTGGGAATGTAGGATCAATATCTTGCGGCGTGGCTATCCGCTTCGCCAACGCCCGGTCCCGCACTGCACAGTCAAAGGCCACACAAGCAGGCTGATCTTCGTCGAGTGTGCCAGGCGCGAAATCGGTCGTGTCTGGCAAATCAGACTCACTGGGACAGGCGGTTCGATAGACGGGAGTCTTAATGGGTGCCTCAACAGTGGCCGCAGAAGTATGCTGCAGATTGAGTTTGGCGAAGCGTGGCGGTTGTCGAGGTGTGGCACCGACGCTGTTACGCTTGTTTGAAAACAAATCATTGGAGTCGTCGTTCTCTTCCATATCTGGGATAGTCGGCTGTAGCGGGACCTCCTCGTCTTGCGGATCTTCATCAGACTCGACATCTTCGACATAGCCATCGTCGTCCGAGTCCAGCTCGAAAGGCGATGTGGCTAAATCTTCGTCTTCATCCTCATCTTCGTCATCTTCATCATCGTCTTCCTCATCCTGCTCCTCGTCGGCTTCATCTTCATCGTCTTCCTCAAGCACAGGCTCAATCACTTTAGCAATCTGCTCCTTTTGCAAGAGCTCATCGAGGGTGCTCTTACATGTTGGCGGTGCCCTGGGATGTTGCAGTGTCATGATGGGCGAGCTGCCACCGGAAACAATGGTGTTGAGTGAGGGGCGCCGACTTTCAGGTAAAAGAACCGCATCGATCGATGGTCGGCGAGAATTGTTTCCGCTTTGACCATGTGTATGTACAGCTGACCCATCACTGAGCCGGTTCGCGTCATCAGGGAGCGGGAGTCTGGATGGCGCAGGGCCAAAAGAGATGGTGCGTTTCGGGACGGGCGTTGCTTCCTGGCTCAGATCCGCAATCGCTGGAGGCGCTGTCGCTACAGCAGTAGGTGCCGTGGGCGCTGGCTGCGGCTTCTTCTCTGGTGAAGTCTTGCTTTGTCCACAAGCAAACGTGATGGTTCGTTTCGGCAATACGGGCTCATCCGAAGCCGATCGGTCTGTGGAAATTGAGTTTGCACGCGACAAGGCCGGAGCGCCAGTCGATGTGAATTTCTCGGGTGCTGGCCCACAGGCAAAGGAGATGCATGTCTTGCGCTTGGCTGCAGCGGCCGGTGGCGGAGACTGCTGCATCGGCGGCGTCGACAGAGTCGAGAGGCTTCCATGATCCGAGACGAGCTCGCCATGGGTGCCGATGGTCGAGGGAGGTGAGCCGATTGTCGCCACGGGTGTCGCTGGCTTCAAAAGCTCAGACAGCAGCGAAGAGCAAGCGCGTGTTCCGGTCGGCGATGCAATTTTGGAATAGGGTCGGCTTGCAACAGCAGGCACGGTCAGTCTCAGACCATCAGTTGGCGTGGAATCCTCGCAAACACTACTGCTATCAACTGGGGAGAGGGCTTCAGTAAAGTAGGAACGCAAAGGTGCATGACCTGCCTCTTGTTGCTGTTGAATTGTTTCGAGATTGGTCTGCAGCGTCGATAGCTCAGTTTGAAGCGTAAGTGCTGAGGGCGCGTTGAGCGTCGCCCAGTAGTCGAGTGGCAAGGAGTGTTGCGGGTAGAACGGGTCGCCGTTCATGTTGTACTATTCTTTGCGCTGAGAGAGGCGCTACGCGAGGGTGGGCTAGGACTGTCTGTAGGCAGACAAGCCGATGTTATTGCTGAAGGGCCATCGTTACAGGAAGAGATGTAAAGGGGATGGTGGAACGGTTGGTAAGCTCAGGCGCCCTTCGCGGAAAGCGCTAGAAGGGAGGCAAACGGCCCTTTCCTGCTGGTTGCCTGCTGCGATTTTGGTCGATTTGACGCGCAAACAGAACGAAACGATGCGCGCTCCCGGCTCGATGTACCGTGTTTGCTTCGTGAGTTTTGCGCTCTGAGAGGCCCTCTTTGACTGGGGATGGGTCGTTGAGGTGTTTTTGTGAGCGGCTCGCTGATGTTTTTCCTTTCCTGCGGCTTGCGAGTAGACGAGTCACGGGCGGACGAAAGGAAATGAGGTGCAAATACGAAGGCCTGCCGAGAACGCGGCCAATAGCTACCTAGATACTGATAGGGAGTGATCTCTCTAATGAGACCTGACAGACTACAGTGCTTAAGATCGCATATCACGTTGCTCAAAGCAAGAGCCCATGAGCACTGACATGAGCAGCATCCCATGGCGGCTTTTGCGGGACTGCCTTCAGATCAATGTCAACAACCACATGTTCATAGCCTGCTGAAAGGCACTACAAAGCTGCAGTTGCCGGTCTCACTCCCTGCACCATAGCCAGTCGGTGGACGTCCTTGACCAATGCTACAATGTCACGACATCTCGCAAACGGGGTCCCTGACAAACAAAGATCCCCGACGTCATTGCTGCATAGAATAACGGTCTGCGCCAGTCTGCGTCATATTCAATGTGCATCCAATGTGCCCTCCGCCTGAGTCTTGGAATGTCATTGAGCGGAGCGTACATTGCTGCAGTGCAGATAAGGTCCAGGGCCTTGCACTTTACAGTAGTAGTCAGTCCTAGGAGCGCTCGAATGGTTGCCTAGGTAGGGTTAGGTTGAGCATGTCATCAGTTGCCACCTGACTCACACGCCCTACCAGCTGCCATGCCTACATCTATCTCTACTTGTACTCTGATCATCAGTAACAAGGCTCAGTACATAAGGAACGCAGTTGAGTCGCTTCTACTCTTCACCTTGCTTGCTCGTGTGGCCGCTTAACCACATCGGTTCTTGCTTCTGTAGAAGATCATGCAGCTCATCACACTCGGCACTTCGTGCGCCCAACACACGCCGCAGCGCACTCAGAGTGCTCATCTGCTACGCACCAATTTGCAGGACAGCTACCTCGTCGACTGCGGTAGTGCCACGGGCGCTTCTTTGCTCAAATCAAGCGTCAAGACGAGCTCAATTCGAAAAATCTTTCTGACACATCTGCACGCGGATCATTGCATTGGGCTGCCGGCCTTGCTTGCAGACCTACTCGGTGGCCATGGCGGTCGCGCAGAAGATCTTGCAAAAGGCGTCCTGCGGGAAAGTACAGGCCGTCGGCCAATCGATATTTACGGCCCAAAGGGCACGCAAGAGTTTCTGAGAACCAACTTTCGTTTGACCTATACTGCCCTCGCCTCGCCGTTTCGCGTGCACGAATTGCTCTTTGACCACGAAGAGCCTTTTTCTGGACCGCCTTATCCACGAGAAGAAGGCTCTCGTATCGTCCGCGCCGACAAGACTGATCCAGGCAAGCCAAGCTGGACAAAGATATCAGAAGACCACAACATCTGCGTCACCGCCGTTGCGATTCAGCATACAGTTCCCACCCTAGGCTTCCTCTTTTGCGAAAATGAAAGCGTCCATGTGAGACCCGAAGTGCTCGATCAAGCCCTCAATGGCTTCCCGGCTCACGCGCTTCATGCCAGGCCCAGCGCGATTGCTTGCCTAAAGGCTGGAGGTGACATCATACTGCCAGACGGCACTCATCTCGAGTCAAGTCGAATGGCTGGGCGGACAGTTGTGATTCTAGGAGACACGAGCGACGCAAGCGCTTGCATTGCACATCTCACCAAGAGGACTGTTTCGCTCGTCCTGCATGAGGCCACAAACGCCTATCTTCCACCACCGTTTGGCAAACCTGCAGATACATTAGCTGCTATCAGACAACGCGCTGCTGAGCGTGGCCATAGTACGCCCGAGGTGGCCGGTGCCTTTGCACAAGCCGTGTCTGCCGACACACTCGTTCTGACACACTTTTCGAGCCGTTATGGCGGCACAGGCCCGAGAGAAAAACACTGGATGCGGCTCTTTGAAACAATCGCTAGTCTCGGCGCTGCTGCAAGTCAAAAATCAGTGCAGGCGGTGTTTGAGGCTGATCGGGCACGGCGGCATCAAGGAGTAGGTGCGGTACAAGCAAAACCTTCAATCTCGATCTCAAGTCAAGGTGGCTTTCGGGGACGCGTGATTGCCGCTTCGGACGGGATGGCAATCGAGATCCCGCACACAGGTGTCATCTATTAAAGATAGCGCTGATTGACGGCTGCTGCCAAAGCAATTGCTTGCCGTGGTCCAATCTGAATGTAGAGGGATGATTACCTAGGTATGGATCTAGCCTAGTCCGTCTGGACGGATGCGATCTGAAACTCTTCGCAAAGGGGTACGTAGTATCACGCTGCTGCCTGGTCAGTATTCCATCGAAATTGATCTTGAACGATCGAACTGTAATAGATCACCTAGCACGGGCCTTTACTAAGTGCACCAACAGTACATGTATAACTATTTTAAGAGGTTTCAAAAGATTTGTGAGTATGTGTGTTGCTAGATGAGGAATAGTGTCAGCGTGTCCACTTGCTCTTATTCACTCATCAGACTCGTCAGGGGCAACCCTCGGAGCTACCTCGGGTTTCTCCTGTTTGTCTGTTTGTTGGAGTTAGTCGTATCTCGCACTCGTAGGCGTCCCCACGTGGCTCAACA
>QXDR01000037.1:0-16157 GCA_003717165.1 Protomyces inundatus | reverse complement strand
CTTCATGCCTCCTCAAAGCCCGTCACAGCTCAGCAATTCAAGTCACTTTACGTCAGTCTCTCAACGAGGCATCAATCCGAGATGGCAGTCGCAGCCAACGGGTATGGGTCCTGATGTGCAAGGCGGTAACAGGCTGGCTGCACCGCGGCAACGACGCCCAGAACCTCCCTCGGTGCTCGCGGGCAACCCGGATTTTGAATTGTTTGGCCCTAGGAAAGCGTCGAGGCTGCCGAGGCGCAACATGGCGGCAATTGGACGGATGGAAGGCTAGCACGAGGCGTGCAAGGGCAGAACTCATTGACGACAAGAATAACCGGCCGTTTCTCCCATAAACACCGTGTCGATTTCTACAAACTCTTAGACTGTCACAGGTATGTGTGCAATACAGCTGTACATCAATGTAACCTTTGCGTTCAGCAAACAAGAAACGCTGAATCACTGAATCGCGCATTTCTTCTCCTTCCGCCGCGTGGCCGGGGGATGAAGAACAGCTCTTGAAATGTTAGAGAAATTCTGACTGAGTATATCCTTACCGAATCGCTTCATCGAAAACACCTTTCAACCCATTTTGATTGAGTGCGGAACATTCTAGGTATCTTCCATTAGCCTGTTCCTATTGGCGTCGAAGCCTTACTTGACAGCGCGTATCTCTTTGGCGAGTAGAAGACCTTCTGAGAACGTGACGGGCGACTGTCCGCGTTGTAGAAGTCGATTGACGACCTCTGTGTCATCTCGAAGATCTAATTTTGTTCCAACAAGTATGATCGGTACATCAGGCGCATGATGTCTTATCTCAGAAATCCAGCGGCTTTTGACATTCTCGCATGAGGCTGGATTTACCAAGGAGAAGCATATCAGGAAGACTTCCGTTTGGGGGTACGACAGCGGGCGCAATCGGTCGTAATCTTCCTGCCCAGCTGTGTCCCATAAGCCTAAACTGATGGGCGAGCCATCGACTGTCACAGTGGCCGAATAATTGTCGAAGACTGTGGGAATGTATTCTCCAGGGAACGCGTTCGTCGTATAGCTAATCAACAGACAGGTTTTCCCTACAGCACTGGGCTATCAGTATGATTCATGATGGATATTCTTATGCTTACCCATCACCAACGACGACACACTTGATGGTCCTTGGATGCGACATGAGCCTTTACTTCCAAGGCTTCTGGTGAAGGCCGTCGTAGCTGTCAACTTTGCTGCTTCTAACGAATGAATCGGAACCGTAAGTACTAAGAAAAAGGTACTTAGAATGAAAAACGGCGATGTGCTGTAGCTCCCTTGTGGTCGATAGTGGCGCTCGAGCTTTGCTCGAGAGACGCGCTCGGTTCGCTGTGTTTCACAATTTGGCTGTTACACGAGTGCGCATTTTTTGGCGCTCGATTGGCGCTTCGGCTCGCAGAGTCGCAGCCGGCCATCACATCACACAACCCTTTGGAACTCGGTTTCTTGTGGATAACTACGCCTGTTGATCTTGGATCGTTGAACTCCGGCAGGTCGATCGAGCTCTGTCACGCAGTGATGCTGGGAGATATTGATATTGCGGAAAGCTCCCATCAGCCGCAGAACATGGAGAAGAAAACGGTCTTTGATGTACGTCGCATATCACCAGACTTTAAAGGCTGATAGATGAGTCCGGTATCAAAGCTTTGTCAGAGCGGATGAAACAGAGCACAGCTGCGTTGAAGGTTGAGGACCAGGCACATTCTCGGAAAGGCTGCTGACGAGTCAGGATGCTGCGGCCTTCATGAAAAGACGAGCCGTAAGCGAGGAGGACTTGTTCAAAGGTCTGGCGCTTATGGAAGAGCTTGGTGCAGATGCTGACATGCTAGCTTTGCAGAGGAGTACTCGTCAGTACATGGATGCAATCAAGTCAGATCATTCCAGACAGGAAGGTTACACGGTCAGTATGTTGTCTTCTGTTGGCCTCCATGACACGGCGAACCAAGCACATCAAGCCTTTTCAAGAGCCTTGACAGATGTCGCTATCGAGATAGGGGACGCTGCCAAAGACGTCGATCGAGAACGAAGAGTCTGGAAAGACAAGACTCTCAAGCAAGAGGAGTATGTCGCAGGACTAGAGAGTCGACGGGAAAGAGCAATTCAAAAGTTTACAGCGGCCACCGAGGATCTGGAGAAAGCCAAAGCCGATGAACTACAGGGTCGACGAAGTGGCTTTTCTTTCAAGTCCAAGCCAGGCAATGTGAGCTCTGAAGCTTGTGGATACCAGGTGCTAATCTTGCAGCTCGAAGAGATTGTCAATAGGATCAACAACCTCAGAAGTGACATGCAAAGCAAGCAAGAACTTGCGCATTCTCAGCGTGCTGAGCTACTTGAGATTCTCAGGCCGCAAGCAATCAAAGAGGCAGAAACCCTTGTCAAGGAAAGCGACAGCATGCTCAAGCTTCAGATGCTCAAATACGGTAGGATACTGTTGATTCAATACCTCGCTGACGTTCAGCTCGGCTTCTGGAGACGTTCCTGCTCAGCCAATGCATGGCTTTCTCCGCAACAGACTCTCCGACGACGCTTGTCTCCATCTACAATGGACTTGACGATCGCGGCCAACTAGCGCGATGTCTTGTCGGGACTGACTGGGTGACCGCCTCATCAGTCTCACTTCCGGCCCCATTGCAGTTGAATGTTTTTGGAGAGTCGTTGCAGGCAATCTTATCAAGGGAGGAGCGGGTCGTTCCCTCTTGCGCGGTAATTTACGATGTGGTGCCATCGCTTGGCTGACATCAGGAACAATGTATTGTAGCAATTGAGAGGGATGGCCTGGAAGCTGAAGGTCTCTATCGGCTGTCTGGATCCCCTTCGACAATTGCATTGCTGCGAAAGACGCTCAGCGATGGTACATCTATTCAAGGCGTCGTCAGAAACTGACGCTTAGGATCGCCCTTGTCCAAGGTGGAGACTGAACTGCCTCGAGATCCTCATGCTGTTTGCTCTGTCTTGAAGATGTTCTTTCGGGAGCTTGCTGAGCCGCTTGTGCCAAAGATGCAATACGCTGAGTTTTCGGAGGCTGCTAGTAGGTGCCTCGATGCTGCAATCACCAACTAACTTCAGAAATACCAGATGAAGCGCGAAGACGAGTCAGACTTCACCAAGCTGTTAATGAGCTACCTGTGGGCCAATGATGTCCTTTATTGCCAAAATCTAACCTTCAGGATGAAAATTATGCTCTGCTTCGCTACTTATTCCTCCATCTGCACAGGTACAAGTTTTTCATGGTAGGGACCCTGTTGACTGACCTCAGGGTGCACCTGAAACGTGAATACAATCTCATGAGCGCTGCCAATCTTGCTATTGTATGGGGTCCCACATTGTTGGGGGACCATTCAATGGACGATATGCGTAAGATATTCCTGGTATGTCTGCTGCACGCTGACTGATACGAAGCACTACAATCGACTATTGTGGAAACTATCATCCTCAATTGCCTGCTGATTTTTGAGGACGATTCGACTGCAGATGTTGGAGCATAAAGGCGAAGAAAGCAATGATGGCCATGAGCAGTCAAGTGTGTACTTGTATAACTCAAGAATGCGCAGTCATAGCTAGCTCTAGCTAGGAATTTGGAAAAACGAGCTATATGCTGCTGCATTACAGTTCTTCCGTCCTCAGAGTCATCTAGATTGTGGTCATGACAACATGCAGTAATGCTCTAACGATCAGTGCTGAAACGATAGCTGCACGAGTGTTGTGTTGCAGCTGACTGCAATGCAATTGAGGTGGAATCCAACTGAACGCATCCTGGCACGACGCGTACGGCGCTCCCGCCAAACGCTTTTCTTAACCAAGCGCTTGCACTGTCTCACTGGTCTGGACAGCAGCCTTGTTTACCTTGTAGCTGGGCATTGAAGTATGCACATGGACTGATGCAGCAAAATCATAGAAAGCGTAAGCAGGTGTGGACCTGGACGGACCGACGACGACCAGAGCGTCGAAGCACGGAGATCAGCGCACCACTGCTGGCACGATCACCCTTCAGCACGGACCCCGGACAAGCATCGACGAAAACTGAACGACTCGGCCGAAAAGATCTTAGAGCTGCTAAAGTCATTGGACAAGTTGACTTGAAATTTGTGCTTGCAAAGACTGTCCCTCCCGGCGAAATACTTTTTTTAATTGATCAGCATGCAGCCTCTGAGGTAAGACGTTCTCTCGAGCACACGAGCTAAGTCTCAGAGAATTGAGCTCGAGAGGCACCTTGAAGCATTAGAACTTCCACAATCTCTGCTTGGCCTTCCACCCTCGCGTCCGCCTCATTACGGGGCGATTCAACCAATTCACGAGCACGCGCTGGAATTCTGGGGGCTGATTGGACCTGGACAAAACGCTCTTGCCTCTAACATCTTGTTCAGAGACCGTTCGCCCTCTGTTGATATCGTCCAGGACGCAGTGAAGTCGTACCTTTCGGAGCTTGAAACGGGCGTCAAACAGATCCCGCGGATGTCAAAGGTCGAAGGCAGTGCCCCGTGGCATGCGCCAATCCGTTCGATGCCCACAATTGTCTTTGGCGCGCATCAGACTCGAGCGTGCAGGAATGCCATCATGTTCAATGACTTTCTCACTATTTCTGAGATGTCGCTTCTGCTTGACCGGCTCGCGTCTTGTGCAGCGCCTTTTGTGAGTCTTACCCAGATCGAGCATCGACTGATCAAGATAGCAATGTGCCCATGGCAGGCTTAGTACGTGGCCGATAGTGCGCCTTTCGTGAGCAAGCGCAGATCGATTTGTGAGAACTGGAGAATAGCTACAGCTGAGGGCTAGCTACTACATCGTGTTGATTTTCGCCTTTGCGGGCAATACCTTAGGACTCTTGGTGTTTGTTGACAGCGTCGTTCCAAAACAAGGTCTTGTCGCCGTCACCCTTGGACAGATTAGCTCTTCGACCTCAATTCACCGGAAAAAGCATACCCATGGATACTAACGAGTTAGTTTGATAGATACAAATGAAGTGATTGCGTACATTCTTGGTCCTGATGTTTTGGTAGGGATACTCAGGATGTTCGTCCTCGGGATGCTCCAAGAGGTGTCTATCGTGAGCTGATGTCGCGAGTATCTGCACTTACGCAACGTGTTCTTGGTGAGCAGAGTAAAGATTGTAGGCATTGACTCCGGCAATCATCAAAGCAGGAATGCACACGTAAATGGAGATCTTGCGCCACAGGTCACTGCATACGTCAGTTGTGGCGGTGGTCTTCCTAGTCGACTTACGATGTCTCGTTGGCATGATGCTTGACGGCATCTCGCTCCTGAGCGAAGGTCGACTTGTGTCTGTTGGTATATTGTCGCGCAAAGGCTCCGCTTTTGCGGATAGAGCTTAGACGGAACATAACGAGGTGTCTGTATACAACGGAGAGGACTGCCGGTAGCCGAAAGATTTGCACTACAAGTAGTACCGTACAAGAACTTGTGTGGTGGTGACTAGTGAGTCTGGTGACTCGACGGGATTTCTCGCTACGGCCGACTGACCCCAACCTCGCCGCTTGCACGTGAAAATTTTCTATCGCAACCGGTACCTTGGAATGCATATGAGGTACCGAAGTACCTAGGCCTAGGCGTACCTTGGAATACAATTGGTTGCTGAGCTTCCAATCACACACATTTCTCATAGCAGTAATCGTCAAGGTATAGTAATTGAGGCGCGATCTGGCCGTAGAAATGTAAGCAAGACCTCTTTCAAGGTATTTTACACACGCATTTAAGTAACCGAAGTCGACGAGACATATTCGGTCCTGAGCAGGTCTCACTCAGCACGGTATCAACAAGTCTGAGTGCACAACAGCTCCTCGCAGTCTAGGTCATTAATCACTCACTTCGCTTCTCTGAAAGTTCATGAAAGACGAAGCTCATGAAAGACAAGTGAATCGTTTATGAAATCGGCCTCCATGAAGCATCAGGAGAGTGACGTACGAGACCATCTATGGGTCCTGCATTGGGGCGTACATAGCCGACGAATCAGCATAGGGTGCCAAAGAGTCCTCAGAAACAGGCATGGCCAATACTTGATTGCCATAGAGGAACCCGTTATCAAGTACATCCTCGTCATCGCCATGAAATCGATCGTGTGGCCATGATGCAAGAGCTTCATCAAGATTAGAATATAGCTGAAGACCCATCGGATCGTAATCTTCATTGTGACTTGAGACCGTCTCTGCGAGAGTGCGGTTGCTGGTGGTCTCAACACCGACGGTTTCGTGAATTGGATCTTCTTCGTCCACAATGACGACACTCTGCTCTAGTAGTTTGAATTCGAAGCGGGCTGCTGCAGCCATTTGCTCATAAGGTAATTGTTCCTCGGGTGACATACGATTCCACTCAGCCGCAAACAGTTCGACGATCCGGCATTCCTGTCGTTGCATCCCTGCAAACCGATTCTTGTTCTTCGCGCAAGTGCGGAACTGAAAGAATGGATTGAGCGGCTTCAAGGCGATCTCATCCCATTGTTCCTTTGTCATCTTGTTGACCCCAAGCTGAGGTCCATTGCCAAGATAGGTATAGTCTCTGCCGTTCGTGGAAAGTATAAAACGTAGTGAGCATGCTGGCATGTCGGTCGCAGTGTGACGTTGCGTCGTTCTCCTCGACTGATTGACAGTCGCCCGCTGACCAGGCTTGCCAAGCTTCAGTGTGGAACATAGCGAGGCGAATGCGCCTTTCTTCGAGACTCTCGCTCGACGCGATTTGGCAGGCCGATCTGGCGCCCCAGATCCAGCATCTGCGGACTTCGTTCTTGACTGATGGCCGTCCATCGAGTGTAATACGGTTTGGAAAGATGTGAATTACACAACATCGACGACGGGCTGAGCGACTACATTTGTACGCGCTTCTTGGCTTGTGTTGTCACTGTTGTGTATTCACAGTGGCTCATGCACTGATGGCTGACAGCCAGTGATAGGCGTCGCGAACAAAGACAATTTCTGCCTCTTCTTTTTGGAACAAAGAAAATCTCGGGCGCCGGAGGCAACTTCAGGCAACTCAGGCAATATATCGCAAATCTTCGCCGCTGGCCCGCCCGCAGCTGCCAAATGCTCATGTGCCACGGGGCACGGCCCAGTGGCCCACAGAGCCAGTTTTGCGGTATGTTGGATTCCTGGGCCTCTGCCCAGCTAGCAGCCTAGCAGCGTGCCAGGCTGCCGCTCGCAGCCAGCGGCTGCCGGCCGTGCCCTCAATTGCCCCTCATGCCGGGACAGTATTCAATGCTATTCATACGACATGCTCCATCTCTGGTGCACTGGGGGAGTCTCGGTCACTGGACCCACAGGATGGCTTGAGCTGCGTGACCCTTCAGTCCGCCCAAAGCCCAATGCAAGCCGCGCGCCTAGCTGCTCGGGTGCTAATCAGATAGCCGCGCTAGCGCTGTCACAGCTCGAGCTCTCGGCCAAAATCAGCTTAAGGCTTATGTACGTAGTCGTGCTGTCTGCACTCTGGGAACTCGACTTGTACAACTTGTGTTTGTCCCGGTAGATCTAGAAGCATATTCTTAAAGCTCATTCCCGCCAAATGCCTATGTCCGTTCGTAACGTTCATGGGCTGCAAAGCCTGCAGTCAGCCGCAGCGTACATGCAAATGTACCGTTAATATTGATCGTGATCGCGTCGCGACTCGCGGGTCGCCGCGAAACTTGCATCTGAGTAGAATCAATTGCAACCACTAGCGCAAACTTGTGTGGCTTCTACAGGCAGCGCTGCAGCTGTAGAAGCCTGTGGACACCTAGTAGGCTAGTGGTAGGCCAGTAGCAAGTGCGTCGCATCCAACCGCAGCTAGGACATCGATTTCGGAAAATCGCGAGCGGACACCTAGTTAATTCGTGCTGACTCTATACCCATTTCGGGTCCGATGGGTGCTGCCTCTGTCTAGCCTCGGCCTGTAGTCGATGGATCTGTCCGCGAATGTCATCGCTCATAGCTGGCTATAGAAAGGTAGGTAGGTAGGTAGGTAGGTAGGTAGGTAGGTGTTGCAATCGAAGGCGGGAAGATTGTGCGTGTGCAGCTGAATCGGCTGACATTCGTCACATCGCGATCGCCCGCTCGGCCAGCTTACGCCAGCAACATCCCTTTAGACTACCTTTCCGATCGCTCCACTGTGTCTACTCTCTCGAGATTCTCCAGAAGGGCTGCAGATATCAGCTGGCAGCTCAATCTAGCCGATCACAAACGCCTGAAACCCTTGGACACCTGTGGACGGATCTTTGAGCTACAAGTCGTATTCATTCCTGAATATAATCCCTACTGCTAAGCGTCTCGGTCAAAGTTTGACGGCGAAGTCTGCGTCTCGCTATAAAGATCGTGCTGTGCTTCGCCTGCCGCCATGTTGGCTATGCTAGACTTCAGCTCTTTTTATGCCGGTGAATCTGATCAAGCTGGCAGTATCCGCTTGTGTGTAAGGGACAACCCTGAATCTACGACAGTGGTGAGTCTGCATATCGCTACAACTTTTGACTCACGCCTCAGTCTGATCGAGAAGCTCTCGATGCTGTGTTGTCGGGACTGGATGATAAATTGATGCTATCCTTCCTGCAGCAGGTGTCTCACGAAGCCTGTTGCCACTCAGCGGGAGTACAGGCTGATCTTGCTATTCGATTGCCTCCACGCATTCATTTTTCTGAAGAGAAAAGGTTTGAATATGCTAATGAGCTTCAACAGGCTTCGTCAAATCTCGGTCATCTTGCGCGAGCCCTGCCATCATTTGGAGATAGTGCTCTCGAGAAAGCAGTGCAATACTCTCAGGCGCATAATCTTCCCCTGCTTCGGGCCGTGTGGTTGATTCGTTGCACTGGCATCCATCAAATACGAGATCTGCATAGGCGATCTTCCATGCCGGTAATCAAAATACTTGAAGGAATAGAGATTGCCCTGGCAACCTCACTGGAGCAAGTCCCAAGCTCAAATTTCTTCAAAACAGCGAGCGACTCGTCGCAGGTCCACTACAGGTAGCCGAATCTCCTTTAAAACTAGACTAACGAGAGGAAACGTCTCAGTCAAATGGTAAAGCATATGCTTCTTCCTTGGTCACAGCATCGCGAAGAAGGGCGGCAAGCAGTAACACTCAATCGACGTCCGCTCGAGAGCACAAGAACTTTTCAGCATGGTCGTTTGCTGACATTAAAAGGCTTGCTCAAGCTGCTAGCTTCTCCAAGCGTGGTTGGCCCGCGCATCCTGCACTTGCTGCAAACTGAACTTGGCGCATCGACTCAGGCGCTGTTCCTTAGTGATGGCTTATGGCATTGTTTGCAAAATCTTCGAAATGACCGAGTGCAGGTCCTGCTGTTCATTGACAGAATTTGCTTTCTAATGAGTCGGTCGTCGCTGAAGCCTGTTATCCTTGCAAGAGCGTGGACAATGAAATACCCGGTATGACAAGCAGACCGGCGGCGTTTTGTTAGCTGACTCAAGCCTCGGCGGATTTGCTACGATGTTTTGTCCGTTGTTGCCACTGTAGCCGGTTCAGACTCAGTCGAATACTCACATCTCCTCAATGCATATTCTTATGCATTGGAACCCCAGCCGACAGCAGCGGAAGGTTTGTTCATGGACGACATCTCGATCGTAGCGAAGCGACCGAGTGGTCATCAGATGGATTTAAAATATCTTGTTGACCAGATCAAGGATGCGCCGATATCAACTCTCGTCTCGGCAATCAGAGAAGCCGTGCAACGACCTATTTTGCAAGATTCTAATGACGGCGATGGATTTGTCGATTTTTTGTGCGACTTTCTCATTCTGACTTTCTGCTGCCAGTCGACCCTTCTCATTAAGGTAGACTCTTCCCTCGATAAGCACGACTGACATCAGATTGTGGACAGATTGCGTATGCAGCTCAGACTAATGGAGTATACTACCGCACGAGTGCTATATGCCTCCTCGCGAGTGCTGTTTGGCCAAGCATTTACTTGTGCTTTATTCCATCCGCCTGAGCTCATGAACAAGGCGAGGCGATTCAATCAGGTTGGGAAGGGGTCGAAACCACGTATCTGCGAACTGAAGGACTTGCCAACGGTGTTGTGCTCAACCAGAATTGTAAGCCTTCGCCTACAAGCGTGTTGCTAACCGCAGCAATTTATCCACTTGTTGAGATCATCTTGCTCTCCGGATGTACAAGGGTCTCCGGTAACTTGTGATTGGTGTGATACAGAATGGTCGCCTCACACCACAAACGGACTGTCTGTCAGCCTGGAAACAAAAGGGGATCCCATGTTACACCTTCTGAATTATGAAATCCTCATCAAGCTGCTCACTCAGAACGAGAAGCGACAAGTTTCGTTCTCTGCGAGTCAAACACATGGAATGGCATCGAAGTACCACTTGGGCCACGTTACTGATTCTCAGTCAGTCTCTCGGGAGATCGGTCTTGTCACAGCTGGACTGCTCTTCAATCTTCATCAGTCTTTGGTTAGGACTCAAGATCATCGACGGCATTATCTGGAGATCTGGACACAACGCGAGCTACTTTCGACGGCCGACACGGGCGACTTCCCTGCTCTGGGATACCATTTCGCATCGAAGAAGACACAACGACGCAAATGCATCCGTAGCTGCATACAGACGAAGCCATGGTCGCCAAGTTAAATACTGCCACCCCCGAGATCAGCGTAAGGAATTATACCTATAGATAGCATGACCCTATTTGACCTCTTAAGCTTTCACCAGAGTGTCCCGTACGCGGTAAGCAATGCGACTATAGCTACAAGCTAGTCACTGAGATAGCCGGCCCTAAGCACACGCACAATCTACAAGCCGCGCCCACCTCCACCTTGAGCAGCCGCGAAAACCAAAGCCCATGTCAACGTTTGACCATCATCCAAAAATCTGTAATTGAAATTGTTGATGTTTCCATTGCTGAAAAACGCCCATGATGCATCTGGATCACTGATTGCAAGATTCGAGTAGAGAATACCAGCCCAATTGTCTACCAAAGTCTTTGCCAGCGAGGAAAGAACGTCGCGCCACTCGTTGCCAACAAAAGAAGCCGTGCGAACGTATGGCGACATTGGGGTGAGAGGCAGCATATGAATGCCATGCACGAATTGAGTCTGGCCCCCGAAAAATGTGCTGTGGACCATTTTATTGGCGAAAAGAATGCCCGAGACGTAATTCATATTGTATGCCGGTGGTTGGACTGTGTTTGTGGGCCCAAGAAGCATGTAGGATTGGATGCTGCGGCACTTTACGGCACCCATAAGCACACCTAAAGCTTGAAGTTCGATTTTCCCTGTGGCCTTTCCGTACAGCTGAATGGCATAAGCAAGATTGTAGTCTTCAGAGGACGATTCCTGGTGATGTTAGCAGGATATAATAAAAAAAGATGTTCGCACCTCATCTTTGCCGTCGGCAAAGTCTGTCGCAATACCATGCGCAATCGAGTGACCCACGAACCAGTCCATACTTCGGAATTGGGGAAATGAGGCATCATCTTCCGAAGGATTAGCACAATCGCGAATCAACGATTCGACGAAAGCATGATTGCTTGTTTGTTGAGCCCAGGTAGGATCGAGCTCCGCAAGGATTGCAGCTGCGTATATGATGTAGCCATAGTGAAAATCTGTTGTTAGTATGTTCCCTAAGGTGTAGTCGATGAGCCTACGGTGGTCGTTGTAATCAGTTGCACCAAAATCTGCGCCGGGCGTAGAGTAACCAGCGTCAGCCACAATACCCTTCCAAACCGGATCATAATTGAAGGCAGTGTTATGCTTGTTGCTCGTAAACACGTTCATTACAGTCTTCAACTGTTGCAAGCAGTTTTCAAATAGTTCTTGGTCTTGGACAATGTCCCTAGCAACCAAGCACAGTTGAGCAGATTTTGTCAGACACTTTCCCGAAAAATATGTGGAGTAAGTGTTGCATCCGAGGAAATCAGCTCCGAGGATATCAGGCGTGATTGCTTTCTTGATCGCAAACAGAGTTTCCGTGCTCCAGTTCGCCCTGTCGTAATCGGGAAGGAAGCCAATGTCGTCTGGCAAGTTCGTCTCGAGCATGGTGAGAACTCGACTTTGAAAGCCGCTTGCGATACCATGCATACCCGAGGATAGTTGAATGCCGACAGCATTCTCAGTTGAAGGCATTGACATGACGTGATGAGGAAGAGCAAAAACGAGCGGTGCTTGTGTCGCAGCACCTTCAACTTCGTACTCAAAAGAATACGTGGCGGACCCTTGACTGACAGCTCCCACAAGCTTCATACTTGTCACCCAAGAGCCAATGTATTTGTCGTAAAGCGAGACGTCGTCCGAATGACGTGGAAGTTTGGCTGCTTGAATTGTCCCGCTCCAGGCAGACGATGTAAAGAGGCAGTTGTTGCGGAAATGGAACACGATTGAAGCCTGTTGCTTGTCCGGAATGACATACACTAGCCATTTCGAGTTGTCAGACAATGTCAAAAGCCACTTCTGCGTAAAATTGTCCAAAGTCGCCGAGTATGAGACAGCGGACAATATGTCAGAAGCCGAAGTGATGTTTGGTTGTGAATTGGCGTAATTGACTGTGACTAAACCCATACCGCTGACCAAAGGCATGTGAAACGACCCCGATGGTCCGCTCAGAGTAGCCCTGACAGAGGCGTGCTTCGATTCGCTGAGCTCGAAAGAGCAAGACCCAAACACACATTCTTGTGATGAGAAAAGTAGTTGGCGCAAATTCAAGTTTCCACCGATGTATTCTGGAATGCCATGGGCTTGGTCCTGAGAGTACTGTTCAGGATAATCCGCATTCTGTACTGCAAACGCAGTCTCGATGAAATTGAAGGCATACGGCTCCATGAAAGCGGCACTCGTCTGAGAGTTGATGAATAATTGGGCATACTGCTTATTGGTATGCACAGGTGGATTCAGGCCACCGCCTGGTATACCTTTGGGCGATATCGGATGGTCGCGCAGCGGAAAGACGGCCGGTGGGGGCAGATTAGAGACAGGCTTGAAAGGATTCACAGCGACACCTGAGAAACCTTGCCCAGCTTTGGTTGACGGCTTCGGAAAGACAGGCATTGTGAAGCTGTCGCCAAGCTTCCACAGAGACATGACACCATTTCCACCGCAAATGTCACTGCTGTTGCCCCTGCATCCTTGATTACAGTTATTGGCTACCCTGAGCTGCCGCGATATTTGGGTTCCACAGTAGCAATTCACGCCATAAGCTGTTGCAGCGTAGGGGTAGCCAAGATCCCCGCAGTATTTGCGGCACAATGTATTGGTCATGAATCGAGAACCAAACAGCCCGTCCTGAAGGGCAGAAACGTTCTGGAAGCAACCCAAGTAGCCGATCGGCGAGCTTTCCGGAATGGTCTCGTAAGACGAACTCAGTCGGACAATAGAAATCGCCCCATTGCCTCCGCAAGTCTCAGCGCTGCCAGTGCATTTGTAATCGCATTTAGAAGAGTTCGTAGCACGAGCTGAGATGTCGTCACCACAGAAGCATTCCGATCCATATTCTGTTCCCGCATACTGATACCCTTGTTTCAGGCAGGTCAAAGCACAGCCGTTGACAGTGTTTTCAGTTGTGCTTGTGTAAGAGCCGACAAGCGTGCGATCTGCGATAGCATCGCTCAAGCATTGTTCTGAGCCTCGTATGTAGGCGGAGTCGGGTAAAGCCGAGGCCGATGTCCACGCAAGAGCAGAAGACGAGCGAGTGGGTACCTGCATTGAGCTCGCCGTGACCGAAGCTTGCTGTGATTTAATCGACGAATTGACCGACGTGATTGATCGAGAAGCGGCCAATATCGAGCTAATGCTCGCGCGCGCTGAGGTTGTAGCGGTCAAAAGTAGGCCCGTCAACATCCGGCTTTGACTGGGACTACCATGGGAGCTGACATTAGCATGTGCCGCCGAAAAAGAAGAGGCAGTACCTTGCGGCGTAAGATTCAGAATTTGTAGGGTATGGAGCCGTCCTGTGCACGGAGGTGCTCCGGGCAGAAAAACCTGGGCGGATCGCCACGGTGGCGTTTGCAAGCTGACTGGAAGACTGGGCTGACTGGGATGAGGAAAGAGTCGTAGGAATGACATGTGCCAAAGTCTGCGTTGAACTGCGCCTGTTCACAAAAGCTGGACGCCCAAGCGATGTATTCACCTTGCTCAAGGACTGGCTGACCGACGTTGTCATCGAGCTGGTCACTGGCAGAGGCGACGGGGTGATCGAAGCGGAGTAGATGCTGATTGAAACCATAGCTGATGAGCTCGAAAGGTTCGAGGCGGTCGAGGAGACTGAAGTTCTTGCTGCGAACAATGGCCTTGAACCTCTCACTTGAATAGAGGGTTCTCCTGAAGGAGCGGCGAACAATGGTCGCTTGAAGTCGAGATCAAGAGCATTGGTCAGATGCAGAAGCCCCAGTAAGCATGTGCAGACCCAAAACAGAAGAGGACAGGCTGTGAAGTACATCTCGTGGTCGGCAAGAACTTGTAACGACACAAGCAATCGCAATCAACCTTGGGATGTTGCAAAGTGTTTGCAGCCTTTCAATGGAGCTTCGATGTACAAAGCTGCATCCGACGCGATCGAGATTGACGAGCATCATGTTATAGGCAACTTCAGTCCCCTTGAACGATATTGATGTAACTCGGTTGCTCTAGGTTCTTTGCTTCTTGATCGCTTGATTGAGTTGTTCGTGTTGCCGAATCGAGCGAAAACTTCAGGGAAACGCAACGCTTTCGGCCTGAAAGGCTAGCGCTCGCGCTGCAGCAAGGCTGCGAATCCTGCGACACGCCGCTACAATCATGCGCCGAATCGCCTTAGTGCATCGAAATTGTCGCTGTGCCCTTTTGTCAGTGCTCACTGCTCAGTGCTCACCGACCTGTAATTCTTGGCTCAGCTCGATGCTCGCTGCTCAGTGTGACAGTGCCTGACTTCAATTTACTTGGCGGGTTCCGAAGTTCTAGTTGAGAAAAGGCGCCTAGGTACGCGAGTTCCTGAGGGACATAGGCGCCGTCTTGAGCTCTCACTGCCTCGCAGAGTCTCGGGCGCTTTCTTCCGTCGCACTCGGACTACAGCATGTGGCATACGCCTGCAATTCCGCAAAATGACCGCAATGTTCCGAGACATCCATGGCGAAAGTAAAGTCAGCATGTTTGCAAGAGACTCAATCACGTAGATGTAAGGCGCGTGCAGTACAGACAATTGTAGCTTCAACTTCGTTCAAGACGAGCAAGCGGCGAAATTGATGAGCAAATCTGGGAACGCACTTGTGCGTCGAGGATTGTCGACAGGCCTAGTCTCTATATATATGTGTCAGGGCAAGTTTGCATGCAGCCCAAAGTATTGAAGGATAAAATCCGGTCCCAGCGGTGTTCTTGTCTCCAAGGAAAGCGCCTCATTTGCAAGTGCTTCTGCTAATGATATTGTTCATCGTTGGAATTGCACTCAGTCCTTCTACCGGACAAGTCTGAGGCCAAATCGAGTCAATAAGGCAGCAAGGAGACCAAAGATGCTGAGACCCCTTCTCGCATGAAGCGATCTCCATTAGTGCCCGACCTTCTTCGGGCGTTTGTGAACCACATGCTGATTTGCTTGGTCGTCAGCCCAGTCAGCTGGGCTAACCGCTGCTTGTCCGCTTCCAGCGGATATGGATGTTGTAGATGTTCAAGGTACCACGTCTTCAGAATTTTCTGTACCGCCCGTCGATGGGGGCGATTTTGCTGAATACTCGAAGTGTCGCCACTCCGGTATTGGGCGCAAAGCTCAACAATGACCATGGCTTTGGCTTTGACTGTATCAAGTATCGCAGTCTCGAGTTGTTGACGCTGCAGCTCTTTCTTGATGAAACGGAAGCGCGCGACAGCAGTCTCGGCATCCAAAGAGCGCATCCGCAGCTCAGTCTCGATCTCATCGATCATTGTGACTAGTTCCATGCTGGCTGAATGCGTCCTTCCGCTCGTCGCGTTGTTTGAACCGAACAGCGGGCGTCACTTCGGTACTTGAGGGATTTTTGTCAACGGGAATCGCGCGACCGTTCTTTGACCACACAAAACAAAGACCTGAGGACCAACATAGTAAGCCTTTTGGCTACGCATACCACGAGATCTCACAAAAGCAAACCTCTTGAAATGTCCGACGCCCCCACCCAGCTCTTGCTCGAGCAGCAACACTACAAAGAACTCTTTCAGAAGCTCAAAGTCAGCTACATTGAGGAAGAGACGCGTGAGCGCTATCTGCGCATGGTCAGCAACGACG
>QXDR01000036.1:0-17530 GCA_003717165.1 Protomyces inundatus | reverse complement strand
ATGCCATATTCTTCCATCTTGATTGCTAGATTGTGGAAGTATTGCTCATAGCTGTCGATAGAATCAGCCTTGTGACGAGCCAAGTCAATCGTGTGGAGAAAGCGACTGTCGAGAATTGTCTTGTGCCGTTCAACAAATCGCGTGGTCCAATTTTTTCCAAGTGCGTGACGAGCCAAATTTGACGCCATGTTCTCGATCATTGATAAAGGCGGTGGTAAGCCAAGCTCGCTCTGCTTCCTGATATAATTGATAAGGACTTCCTCTTGGTATCCGTTGAGAGCGCGCTTGTTTTCGTCATTGTGGTGTTTTGAAGTGGATCGTCCGTTGTAACGACGACTAAGCGCAGACCTGCTGATATTGTGCTTTCTGGCGACTGCAGCTGGATTAGGCGACTCCAATGCGCGTGCCTCTGCAATAGCAGCCTCCATCGAGCCTAGCTCATAGAGAAAACGCGTAAAAAGTGGCGTGGTGTTTTCTTTTATTATGCGTGCGCCACGTCGTGGCGTGCGCCATCTGAGGAACACTCTTATAGGACTTTCCCTTTCGGTTGCACGACTTCAATCAGCTGACTACTCTACAGCACACACTGCCACGGTCGTTTAAGAACATGTGCTTCCGACAGGGTGTGGCAGACCGCCTCTGAGTGACTACTAGTGTCGACTAGCACAGATCTTCCCTGCGACTTTGAGCAATACCCGCAGCGGTCAGTCGGCGCACCGGCAGATGCATACCTACAACTATCAATAGCGACCGCGCCATGTTTGCCCGTGATCTCAAAGCAATTCGCCACAGACGCAGGCATCTCTTGGCGCCCTTCGCTGATCCTGCTCCGTGCTGACAAGCATGCTTAAGCACATGAAACATCTCATAGGTGAGTGACTGCGCTTCACACAAAATACAATCGAAGCAAGCTGCGAGAGCAGAGTCTGCCGGCAGTCATGATCACGGACATCTTCGACCGATCTCTCGCGGACTCAAATGGTGACTGTTGTTCCGTGGAAAGGAGCTTCATGAGTCGCGATTTCTTAGCGATTCGTGCGTGTTGCCTAGGCCTTGAGCTCGTTCTGCCGCTCGCATTTACATGGTGCATGTACATGTGGTGTGCTTTCCTTGGGGCTGTTGACTCAGTGCTGAGATTGCACCAGTCGGAGAGTCCGTCGGACTTGCTCAAAAATACCCGCAAGACCGCACGCTAACCACTCATGATCACGATCTCTTGAAATCCACCTTGCTGAAGAACGGCTTTTAATCCACACTGAGCAGATGAGTGGATGAACGGACAAGCATGTCTGTTGCCGCCTATGCAATATTGCTCGCAACTCTGAAAGTGATGACTGTCTTGCTGCGCCCTCTCGCTTCCACAAGATGTCGATAGATCAATCTTGGCCGACAGACCGGACTGCGCTTTGCACAGGCCTCAAGTAGGACTTGCTGTCCGATGTCAAGTCCTGTTCCCTTTCAACAGCTTTCTGGAACATGGTTCTTGCTACCGTGTCTCTTTTGCTACTATCTCTTGCGGCCCATGCATCATCCAAGGCAGTCCATGGGAAGAGGGCCGGTAACACGCAAATCATCTCTGTATCGTACACGAACAAGAGCACCGCCGCAATTTTTGGCATCCCAGGTGACACATCAATCATCAATGCTGGCGTTCAAGTGACGCTCTCTGGTCGCGGGCCTCACAGAGTCAAGGGCCATTTGCAGAATGCAGGGTCACTGATATTCACTCAAACGGACAGTGAAACTTACTCGCGAGATCCACCTTTCCCTCCGTCAGGTATGGTAGTCATCTGGGATCCTGACATCAATCTGATCAACACGGGCGTCATTCTTTTCGACGATCCCTCAGCAAGTTTTACCAGTCCGCAGTACTCCATGCGAATCGCCTCCTTTCAGAATGCTGCTGGAGCTCGAATTCAGATGTGTGGCAGGGGCGATCTTAGTAATGGCATGCTCGTGCAACTGTACAACAAAGAGCCGTCCGTCAATAATGGATTGCTCGTATTTGAGCAAACGCTGGGCAACTTGGGTATTTCGGTTAACTGGCGTTTCGAAAACTTCGCCTTCACACAGACCCTCACCAACAATGGCGGTGTTCTCCTGCGCAGTGTGCGTCTTTCTTTATCTCAAAATATCCGGGGCAATGGCTGCTACATGATCGGTGAAAATTCGAATCTCTATTTGAACAGCGGCGTTGATGTCTTTCACGCCGACGGCCGTCCTGTTTTGACGGGACAGAGTATATCGTTTCTAGGACGCAGTGGAGTGCTCCACATGGACGAAATTTATACAAGTCCTCTCAACAGCAACTTTGGCGCGGCTGTCTACGGGTTCGGTCAAGGCAACGGACTTCAGTTCGGCCAGACAATTGTTTCTTTCAGCTACAGCAACAGCACTTTGCAGGTCAATTTTGGTTCCCTCTTTGTCAACATCAATATCGGGCCTGGTTACAGCAACGATCTTTTCAGCATTGGGCCCTCACCTTTCACCTCGACGCTCAATGCCATTCTGTACTCTGGCGAACCTCCTGCTGCTGACCTTCCCACACAGTGTCTGTTGACGGCACCATCTTGCGCACCTGTTGTCATCAACCCAAGTTCCAGCCCGCTCACGACGAGTGCTGAGCTCTACACTTCATCGTCAACGGCAGACTCGTCAACAAGTCCATCTGTCTCCGTCACGATGACAATCATGTCTGATCCGGTTGTTGAATCAACGACTGCATTCGCGGCTTTGAGCACATCGACTGCAACGTCTGTTGATATATCCTCTGCGCCTGACATCATCACGATCACGGACTCCTTGTCCAGCGATGTCACCGCTCCGGCAGTGTCTGATGCCTCGACCACTACAACTGTTGGGCTACCTCTTACGACGGACGATGTTGACGTCCTTCCTCCAAGCACCTCATCCACCATGGTTACTGCTTCTACTACCCCGTCTGACGTGCCTAGCGTGTCTCAATCTGCTGCGACTGCCACTACTTCAGCATCTGAGCCGAGCTTACCCTCCCTAGCTTGTTACCGTGACGAAGCCGAGTCTGGCGCGCCTCGCACACTCAACGGCCCTCGCTACACCAGCAACGGCGGCATGACCAATGAGGCTTGTGCGGCATTCTGCACACGCCAAGGATTTGCATTCTCTGGCACAGAGTACAGCATCGAGTGCTACTGCGGCTCTGTGTTGCCGTCAACGGGCCCGGCTACATGTCAAAAGCCTTGTTCTGGCGATTCGCAGTCGATTTGCGGTGGCGACTGGGCGTTGTCTGTCGCTACCAACCAGGATATTCTTGATGCTCGCAGCAATGGGCTCCCTGCTTCGCCGGCCTACACCGAGCTTGGCTGTTTTGCAGACTCTGTCAATTCGCGCATATTCAGCGGCTTCAGCTACAAGAATGACTCGATGACGCCCGCTTTGTGTGCCGCCAAGTGCTCTTCGCTCTCTTTCGCCTTCTCAGGCACGGAATTTGGCAATGAGTGTTATTGCTCAAACACTGCGCCTGTCACGACGTCGAACCAGTGTGTCAAGGTATGTGCTGGCAATGCTGGACTCATTTGCGGCGGCCCGGATGCATTGACAGTCTACCAAGACTCAGCTTTGCCCGCATCAACCGCTCTGACTTGTCCAGGTCTGCCTGCCGGTTACGTCGCCTGTACCGAAGGACAAAAAGTGAGTGGTGGCAAGTGCGTAGCTGCTTAGATATCACATAGGTATAGGACTCTCTCTATCAAACTCAATCAGCTGACTACACCTTTTCAGGTACGCGTACTTAATTCAAGTTGAAGACTGCCTCTTACTGACTAGCACAGACGTTTCCTTGCGACACCGGACGATATCCGCAGTAGTCAAGTCGGCGCGCCGGCACTTACCTACCTATAGCTACCGCGCCATGGCCATGTTCGCCCATGTCTTCACGGGAATTCGCCATGATTGCAGGCATCTCTTATCGCGCTTCGCTGATCCTACTGCTGCTGACATGCTTATACACATGGCAGGCACAGTATCAAGGACGAGTTGCTGTGGTGGACACCTCACGCTGCTGTCGAAGCAAGCCCCAAGAGCAGAGCCTGTCGGCAGCCATGGACTTCTTCGACCGAATTCAACGGCTCCCACCCTCCCGTGCATAGTATCTACATAAGTCGCGAGTGGACTTGCTTTGTGAGCGCATGATCGGTGTTGCCTAGCCTTGGGCTCTTCGGCTCGCGTGTGTAGCATGAACTGGTTTTACCTTGGACTGTTGAGATTGCACCAGTCGGAGATGCCGCCGGACTTGTTCAAAAATACCCGCAAGACCGAACGTTAACGACACATGAGTCACGACGCGATCCGGTAATTCCACCTTGCTACATGCTACAGATTGGCTCCTGATTCACAGTAAGTACATGTGTGGCTGAACTGACATCCCTATCTGATGGCGCCCGGCGGCCCATGCAACATTGCTTGCGACTTGCAAGTGATGACTGTCTAGCTGCGCCCTCTCGCTTCTGCAACATGTCGAAAGGTCAATCTCGGCTGACAGACTGGACTGCGCTTTGCACAGGCCTCAAGTAAGACCTGCTGCCTGACTTCAGGTCCTGCTTCCTTTCATCAAGTTTCTTGAAAGTTTTTTGAAAATGGTCAACGTTGCTGTGTCTCTGTTGCTGCTATCTCTTGCGACCCATGCATCATCCAAGGCAGTCCATGAAAAGAGGGCGGGCAACACGCAAATCATATCTGTCTCGTACACGAACAAGAGCACCGCCGCAATTTTTGGCATCCCAGGTGACACATCAATCATCAATGCTGGCGTTCAAGTGACGCTCTCTGGTCGCGGGCCTCACAGAGTCAAGGGCCATTTGCAGAATGCAGGGTCACTGATATTCACTCAAACGGACAGTGAAACTTACTCGCGAGATCCACCTTTCCCTCCGTCAGGTATGGCAGTCTATTGGGATTCTGACATCAATCTGATCAACACGGGCGTCATTCTTTTCGACGATCCCTCAGCAGGTTTGACCAGTCCGCAGTACTCCATGCGAATCGCTTCCTTTCAGAATGCTGCTGGAGCTCGTATCCATATGTGTGGCAGGGGCGACCTTAGTAATGACATGCTTGTGCAACTGTACAACAAAGAGCCGTCCGTCAATAACGGACTGCTTGTCTTTGAACAAACGCCGGGCATCTTGGGTATTTCGACTGACTGGTTTTTCGGGTACCTGGGCTCAACACCGGCTCTCACCAACAACGGCGGTGTTCTCCTTCGCAATGTGCGTCTTTATTTACCTCAAAACATGCAGGGCAGTGGCTGCTTTATGATCGGCGAAAATTCCACCTTCTATTTGACCAATGGCGTCGGCTCGCAGACCGCCAATGGAAGTCCTGCTTTGGCAGGTCAGAGTATCTCATTCCTGGGACGAAGCGGAGCATTGCACATGGACGGGGGCGTCTTTTCTTACGCTAATGGAAGCAACTTTGGCGCTACCGTCTATGGGTTTGGTCAAGGTAACGGGCTTGGATTCGCCTTTAAAATTGTCTCATTCAGCTACAATGGTAGCACATTGCAGGTCAACTTCGTTGGCGTCTCCGTTATCAAGATCAAGATCGGGCCTGGTTACAGCAACGACCTTTTCAGAATTGGGTCCGAACCTCTCGCTTCAAGTTTCAATGCGATTCTCTACTCTGGCGAACCTCCTGCTGCCGACCCTCCCACACAGTGTCTGTGGACGGCACCATCTTGTGCGGCTTCTATCATCAACCCAAGTTCCAGCCCGCTCACGACGAGTGCTGACCTCTACACTTCAACGTCAACGACAGACCTACCAACAAGTCCATCTGTCTCCGTCACGAGGACAATCAGATCTGACCCGTCTGTTGATTCAACGACCGCATTCGCGGCTTTGAGCACATCGACTGCAATGTTTGTTGATATATCCTCTGCGTTTGACATCACCACGGCCACGGACTCCTTTTCCAGCGACGTCACCGCTCCGGCAGTGTCTGATGCCTCGACCACTACAACTGTTGGGCTACCTCTTACGACGGACGATGCTGACGTTCTTGCTCCGAATACCTCATCCATCATGGATCCTGCTTCTACTAGCCCGTCTGATGTGCCTAGCGTGTCTCGATCTGCTGCGACTGCCACTAGTTCCGCGTCTGAGCCGAGCTTGCCCTCACTGGCTTGTTACCGCGACGAAGCCGAGTCTGGCGCGCCTCGCACACTCAACGGCCCTCGCTACACCAGCAACGGCGGCATGACCAATGAGGCGTGTGCGGCGTTCTGCACACGCCAAGGATTTCCATTCTCTGGCACCGAGTATGGCATTGAGTGCTACTGTGGCTCTGTGTTGCCGTCTACGGGCCCTGCTACTTGTCAAAAACCCTGTTCTGGCGATTCGCAGTCGATTTGCGGTGGCGACTGGGCTTTGTCCGTTGCCACCAACCAGGATATCCTTGATGCTCGCAGCAAAGGGCTCCCTGCTTCGCCGGCCTACACCGAGCTTGGTTGCTTTGCAGACTCTGTCAGTTTGCGCATATTCAGCGGCTTCAGCTACAAGAATGACTCGATGACGCCTGTTTTGTGTGCCGCCAAGTGCTCTTCACTGTCGTTTAGCTTTTCAGGAACGGAATTCGGCAATGAGTGTTATTGCTCAAACACTGCGCCTGTCACGACGTCGAACCAGTGTGTCAAGGTATGCGCTGGCAATGCTGGACTCATTTGCGGTGGGCCAGATGCATTGACAGTCTACCAAGACTCAGCTTTGTTTGCCTCAAACACGCCGACTTGTCCAGGTCTGCCTGCTGGCTATGTTTTTTGCACTGAGGGCCAAAAAGTGAGTGGCGGCAAGTGTGTTCCGGCTTAGAGACGTGCAGCTCTGCATATACTTGTATAAACTTCTCGATTGTAGCTCGCTGGTCTAGCGATCTTCAATCCAGAAGCCAACTTGCGTGACCTGCTGATCCTCATATGCAACTCACCTCGCCATGCAGGTGCCCGAAAAAACCTTGCCGCGCAACACAATCAATCTGCGGAGACGGTCCCTGAGCCTTCGCCATGCAGCTTTACCGAGGTCAGCGAGCCCTCTGATGAGCCGCCAAGCTGCGTCATCATTACAGTGTATACATTATGTGAGTCAAGGTGGACGCTCGAGGAGGCTTGCGACACGCATGCCCATAGCGTTCACCGTGACGGAGACGACACTCTCTTAATCGTAATGGATCTGAGCAACAGCTTTCGTACAAACGAAGAAGAAGACCTCGTCGGGCTTCTAGTCTGCAGTTGAGCCGGCTGCTCTCTCCTACCCTCTGCCGTTGATGGGGTCGAGCTTCGTGCACGGGCTGCGTCCGTGAGAGATTGGTTCTCATTTGAAACGATGCCGGGCTTCCTGGCTCTTTTCGGCTTACGCTTTACATGCGCTACGCCTCTCACGTCTGCCAATACACGTCCACTTAAGGCGCTCTTCACAATGCAATGAGTCGACTGCGACCGTTGCGTGCAAAGGCTTCCTGCACTTAAATGGCTGAAACCATCTTGAGCAGCCGCACCGACAGCCAAGTATCCAGACGGCCGGTGCCCGTGATCATGAACACGCGGCCGTCATTGACTGTAGGCGCTTGCTATTTTGGTCTCTTCGCCTGACGGGGGCACTCGGCCCGCTGTTGTGCTGTCGTCGGCCAAGAATGCCATACCCGTTGATCGAATGTCGCCGCCTTCATCTCTGGGCACGAGCAATGATAGCCGTGCGACGCGTCTTCAGGTGCTACGCTTCAGCGCCTCTTGTCACTCTTCAGTCCGCTCACTGATATCCAATTGACGGAACAAGCACCACCTTGCCAAGAATGACGCTCAAAATTGTGGATTGAGGTCACCGTGCGGTGCTTGCGCAGCCGCCTGATCAATTGACAGTGTCGAGCACACAGCTGGGCAAAGACCTCTAGACCTGGTCAATGCGGTCGAAGGATCTATGTATAAAGCAGAGCTTGTGTCTCACTATGAAGCGGCATCTCCCTTTCTTCATCTGTAGCAACCATGGTTTACAGTGCCGCATCGTTCCTTCTCCTGTCGCTTGCTGGTCAAGCCTCTGCCAAGGCGGTCTATGTCAAGAGGGCCGGCACTACGCGTACCATCTCGACGTCGTACACTGACAAGAGTACTGGCGGCGATCTTGGGTCTACTGGCGACACCACTATCATCACCGCTGGCGTCCAAGTTTGGCTCTCTGGTCGTGGCTACCATTCGATCCGAGGCAACATTCAGAATGCAGGTTCTTTGATCGTCTCGCAGACGGACAGTGACACATACTCATACCGTGTGCCCTTTGCACCTTCTGCCCAGACAGTCTACTGGGCTGGCTCAACAGCTGACAATGGCAACCTCATCAACACGGGCAGCATTGTGCTCAACGATGTTGCAGCAACCTCTGCACCGACGTATGATTGGTATCTCAACTCGTTCCAGAATGCTGCTGGTGCCTCAATCCAATGGTGTGGCCGAGGTGACACAGGTGGCTCTACGATGCAATTCTACTCGAAGGAGTCGTCCGTCAACAATGGACTGATTGTGTTTGAGCAAACGCAGGGCAACAAGGGCACGGCGCTTGTCTGGCGCAACTCGGTGCTCACATCTTCTGATGCACCCTCGAAGACCCTTACAAACAACGGCGGCATCTTGATTCGCAACATGCGCCTTGATTTTGTTCAGAACATCCAGGGAAATGGTTGCTACATCATTGCCGAAAAGTCTAACTTTTACCTGCAAGATGGTCTGGGTGTCTATCAGAACCCGAACAACGGTGCTGCCCTGATTGGCCAGAGTATTTCCTTCGCCGGTGCAGGCTCAGCCCTTCACATGGACACTGCGGTGTACGCCAAGAACCCAGACTTTGGAGCGCGCGTCTATGGCTTTGGACAAGGTCATTCGTTTGAATTCTACCAAATCATCAGCACCTTCAGCTACAGCGGCAGCACGCTCCGAGTTAGCTTTGTTGGTGGCAAGTATGTCAACATCAACATTGGCGCTGGCTACAACGCCGGTGGTTTCAGCAAGGGCCCCTCTGTCTTCTACCGAGCCTTTAATGCCATCAACTACTCGGGTACCGCACCTGCTGCCTCGGCTCCTGCGCAGTGTCTTTTGACGGCCCCTGTCTGTGCACCGCTCACCAATGGACCTGGTCCGAGCCCATTGCCGACGACGACCCCAGTTGCTTCGCCTAGCGTGGCTCCTACGAGTCCCGTTGTCACACTTGATCCGGCTACCACCTCTGTGGGACCCGCTGCGACAACAACTCCAGCTGCTACGCCCAGCGTCAACCCGACGTCCACCTCGACGACGAGCTCTGAGACGCCTGCCGAGCCAACTGAAGATCCCTGTGTCGAATACTCCGACACGCTCTAGTCTTACCGCTGACTAAACACATGTCTGTGAGCTCTTCAAGCTGCCTATGTTCTTGCAAAAGCACGATAGATGTGATAGACTTTACCTAGCTGGACTAGATAAATCTTTATCTCTATGATTTCTGCTCAGCTCGAGCTCTGTCGCTCGGCCTCCTCCTCAAATCGCTTCTATCAATTCCCTTGATGAGCTGATGCCTAAAGAACAGGCAGACCTTCAGGCTGAAACCAAGCTTCCGTCGGATGCGATGAGCAAGCTCAGCCGACCTCGCCTAAGACACACCACCTTCTACGAAGAATGGTTGCCTCTAGGGTTGCCCGTATGCGCACACACGCCGCACAAGCCCTTTGTCCCACCTAAAGCTTGGCCATAGATCGGACCAGCCTCACCTGGGCAGTGTGAGTACCCCTTGCAAGGGCCCTGCCGGCGCCGCTCAGGACTGTCATCCGCGCGGATGTTTCAGATCGCGACTTGACAAGGATTTGACAGCGTCCATCTGAGACTGTCTCAAAAAATATCCGAAATTGCCCGTGCAGTGTGTACGGTACAGTACGGACCACAGTATACGCGTACGGTGCTGCGGTGCACCAACGTCAACGAAACAACGGCAGGTGCAAAGGCAGCGCAGGCGGCCCTAGCGTCCGAGCTCAATTCCCGACCGCTGAGACTAATGAGCCGTACAAACCTCGTAGACGCGTTTAAACTGTCGACTATGGTGTCAAATTCGTCGGCTCTCTTCAACCTGTTTGCATCGAGCTTCGAACAGGACTATTTTGATCTGTGGATCTAAGCTCCGCCGTCCCTTTGAGAGCTTCAGTCTCATCAGAATCGTTCACTAGTACTGTGCAGGCTATCGAGTGTCATGTGTCTAGACATGCGCTTGAATTCGAATATCCGCAGTCGAACTGAACATTAATAGGGTCTCCTCAGACAATCCGTGCTTGGCAGTTCTTCGCTCGCTTCATTTCTCCCATTCTCTCTGCCTGCACTTAACAATGTTAACATATCCAAAATTATCCGTCCATTGGACCTGGACCGCTGTGGTCTGGTGCGGGCTTGGCGGACCAGTTTGGCTACAACTATGTCGTACATCGATACTAATCTAAGATGTAGTTGCGGATACTTGAGCGCACGCCAAGCGAGCCGACTTGGGCTTGTGGTCCGTCTGACCACCGACTACCGACCAGTATGCGAGAGTGACAATTGCTAGACGGTGTGTCCGTGTCTGAGACAAGAGCCTGTCAAGTTTCGACAGGGCCCTCAATGACTCCTCATCGATCTGGCAGCCATTGCGGTGGCCAAATTTGGTGCTGACGGCTGTTCGCGGCTGATGGGCAGTATCAACCACTACTAGCCATATGCATACATGGCTGCATTGGCTGGTAGATAGTGGTAGTGTGGTACCCGTGGACCGAGTCTCAAATTCTGGCGGCCTGTGCGCGCCTCGCCAATTTCCCATGTCTTAACCCAAGGCGCGCAGCCACAGACGGTGATTCACGCCTCATCAAGTCTCATCACGTCTCACACAGTCTCATCCACCTAGATTCCTGCAGCGGAACCATACCTACCTACCTACCTACCTACCTACCTACCTACCTACCTGACTACCTAGGTAGGTACGCGGGCCACAGGGGTCGCCTAAATTAACTCGTCGGCATCACCGTGTTCCGACACCTGGTCGTCAACCAAGCACACTCGCTAATTACGGCCACCGTAAAGTGCCTCCTCGATCCCGCTACTTGGCCCAGACCATTTCTCAACGGTCATCTTTGAGACGGTACGCTTGACGTGTGCTTTTATAAAGGAAGGGATACTGCTCGACATGAGGGACCATCATCTCTTCTTCATCATTTCTGCCAGCCATGGTTTACAGTACCGTATCTCTTCTTCTCCTGTCGCTTGCTGGTCAAGCCTCAGCCAAGGCCATCAACGTCAAGAGAACTGGCAATACGCGAACAGTCTCTACGTCATTCACCGACAAGAGTACCAGCGGTGACCTCGGAACCCTAGGTGATACAACCATCATTAACGCTGGCGTTCAAGTTTGGCTCTCTGGTCGTGGCTACCACTCCCTCCGCGGCAACATTCAAAACGCTGGCTCTTTGATTGTTTCCCAAACCGACAGTGACACGTATTCTTTGCCTGTGCCCTTTGCGCCATCGGCTCAAACTGTCTACTGGGCTGGCTCGGCGGCTGACAATGGCAACCTCATCAACACCGGTAGCATCTTGCTCAACGATGTCGCTGCCACTTCTGCGCCGACATACGACTGGTACCTCAACTCATTCCAGAATGCTGCTGGTGCTTCGATCCAATGGTGTGGCCGGGGTGACACAGGTGGCTCTACGATGCAATTCTACTCGAAGGAGTCGTCTGTCAACAACGGTCTGATTGTCTTTGAGCAGACGCAAGGCAACTTGGGCACGGCTGCTGTCTGGCGCAATTCAGTGCTCAGCTCATCCAATACGCCCACTCAGACTTTGACCAACAATGGTGCCATCTTGCTGCGTAACATGCGCGTCGACCTCGTTCAGAACATTCAGGGAACCGGTTGCTACATCATTGGTGACAAGTCCAACTTCTACCTTCAGGATGGTCTTGGTGTCTTCCAGAACCCCGACAACGGTGCCGCGCTGATTGGCCAAAGCATTTCCTTCACTGGGTCAGGCTCGGCCCTTCACATGGACACTGCAGTATACTCTCACAACCCTGACTTTGGGGCACGCGTCTATGGCTTCGGCCAAGGCAACTCGCTTGAGTTTTACCAAATCATCAGCTCGTACAGCTACAGCGGCAGCACGCTCCGAGTCAACTTTGTTGGCGGCTACTTTGTCAACATCATCATTGGCGCTGGCTATGACGCCGGCAGCTTCAGCAAGGGTCCTTCTGTCTTCTATCGCGCTTTCAACGCCATTCTCTACTCGGGTCCCGCGCCTGCTGCCTCGGTGCCCGCGCAATGTCTTTTGACGGCACCTATCTGCACACCGCTCATCAGCGGATCTGGCCCTAACCCTTTGCCCACCAGTGCTGCTGCCACAACGAGCATCGCCGCGACGCCTGTGCCGACTACGTCATCTGTTGCTCCTGTCTTCCCGACCTCGACGTCTGTCGCACCTGTTGTGCCGACGACGACGTCTGTTGCACCTGTAGCACCAACCTCGACTTCTGCTGCCCCTGTCGCCCCCACCACGACTACTGCCGCTCCAATCGTCCCTGCGACAACCTCTTCTGCACCTGTTGCCCCGACCACCACCAAGGCTGCTGCCAGCACCACGAGCTCCGCTGCTGGTCCCGACATCTCACCGCTCGGCTGCTACCGCGATGAAGCTCAGTCTGGCGCTCCTCGCACGCTCAACGGCCCTAACTACACCGACAGGAGTGGCATGACAAACCAGGCATGTGCTGCATTCTGCACGCGTCAGGGATTCCCTGTCTCTGGCACTGAGTATGGAATTGAGTGCTACTGTGGCTCTGCGCTGCCGACTTCTGGACCTGCTACCTGCGACAAGCCCTGTTCTGGCGATGCTTCGTCCATCTGCGGCGGCGACTGGGCTTTGACCATCTCGATCAACAAGGACTTGCCTGCACCTTCTGCGCCTGCTTCGTCGACCGTTGTTGCTGTGCCAACGACTGTTCCTGTTGTACCGACATCCACACTCGCTCCTACAACGAGCGCTGTTGCCACGCCCACCAAGGAGCCGTTCAAGTACAACGGCCAGCCCGTCGGTTGTTTTGCCGATGCTGCCGAGACTGGTGCTGCCCGAACCTTCTCTGGCCCGAGCTACAAGGAATACAGCTTGACGAACGAAAAGTGCGCCAACTTCTGTGGTGACCGCGGCTTCATCTACTCTGGTACCGAGTTCGGCGAGGAGTGCTACTGCAGCAACACGGCACCTACTGTGACGTCTGACAAGTGCACTGTCAAGTGCTCTGGTGATGCTTCCGAGATTTGTGGTGGCCCATGGACTTTGACGGTCACGGCAAACCAGGACATCATTGATGCTCGCAACAGTGGTCTTCCGCCTTCGCCTCCTTACAGCGAGCTTGGCTGCTTTGCCGACTCGGTCTCTGCCCGCACCTTTACTGGCTTCAGCTACAAGGATGACTCGATGACGCCTGCCATGTGTGCTGCCAAGTGCTCCTCGCTCTCGTTTGCCTTCTCTGGCACCGAGTTTGGCAACGAGTGCTACTGCTCGAATGTTGCCCCTGTCACGACTTCAAACCAGTGCAACAAGTCTTGCGCTGGCAACTCGAAGCTCATCTGCGGTGGCCCTGATGCCTTGACCGTCTATCAAGACTCAACTCTACCTGTCTCGGCTGCACCAACTTGCCCTGGTTTGCCAGCTGGCTATGCAGTCTGCGCCGAGGGTCAAAAGGTCAGCGGTGGCAAGTGTGTCACTGCCTAAGTAACTTCAAGTAGTTGTTCAAGAACAGATTCCTTAGACTTTTCTAGCTGGACTAGATAACTTTTGATCTTTACTGCGTTGAATGGTCCATGGCCTGAATATGCTGCTTCGCAACGCGCCCGTAGCCGATACTGGTGTTCAATACCTGCTCAAGCACAGTCAGCACTTGTGACGAGTGCTGAATCTGCTCGAGCGCCGCAGTAGCTGCTGCAGCATCTTGCGCTAGCAAAAGATATCTGCTGAGATTCAATCGTCCCCATGCCCAAAACGGCCCAGCAGATTGAGCTCGAGGTAGTCGGTTCCCAAAATTGCTCGCACAAGCTGACAAGTCACAAGAAGCAGTCATGCTGGCAGGAGCTCGAGGAAGCCGTTCGGGAGCTGCAGGCTGCAGCGCATGCGCAGTCGCCGACTCGCCGCAGTGGTCCAGTCTGCGAGTCTGCCAGACTGCCACTCATTTTGGCACTGGAGTGATAGACTGGTGGTCGCTGAGCTTGGAAATTGGAACCGACAATTGACACCGGCAAAGCCGACCCAAATTTAAGGCCGCGGTCTCTCAATAATCCCGCTTTCCCAGTTGAGAAACCAACCATGGTCCATATGCATGGGTCCATGGCCACTGAGAGCTTGCACTGTCCTGCTTTATGCTTTCCGGATCTGTGGCCAAGATGCTGGGGCCGTCCGAAGCATGATTCAGAGAAAAGTTGTTGCAACTTGCAATTGTTGGAGGGGACTTCGAGACGTACGCGCGCGTTAAGATCTAGAACTTGCAAATTTGCAATTGAGCTTGCGTTGACGTGCAAATCCGAGGTCGGAAATAATTACGTACAGCTGCAGCGTGATGGCCGTTGAGCGCGGGCTCTGCGGTCGACAAACATGGGATTGCTGAGATTCCCATCTGGGCTAGCGCAGATCCGTCAGATCTGACCCCCACAAATGAAAGGCGAATGGCAGGTATTGGCAACCATGGCCATGAGCCCAGGCCCCAGGCCATTGAGACTTTAGGTAGCCTGCAACGCCAACAGCCTGACAAGTGACAACAGGGCCTCTCGATGTTCAGAACTCTGCTTACCCGCGCATTTTGTAGATCCGTGCGTGAAACTTCCGCTACTTGCAATTGGCGCGGCATATGCATATGCATCCAACCGTCAAACCGATGTAACTATTAAATTATACTACATTATTACAAGTGAGTAGTGCCTCTGAGACAGTAGTCCCGAGTCTGGACCTGCGCGCATACAGCCTGATATTGACGCTTGAGTCTTGGCTCGCTTACCTTGAGCTATTCTAGTATCCTCAGTCTTGCTCGGAGACTCGGACTTCGTGTTAATCCACCATGCATGGACTTCACTGGCAGTCTCGATAACGGCTGGCGGACTTGTCCAGAGAGTTCACAGGTGTTTCTGTATACGTACTGGATGATCTCTTCCGCTGACGATACCACAGCTGCAACCTGGGAGACTGACGCACGCTGCTGTGAGGCCGCGGGACAAAGGCTGGTAATCTTCAAGCTCTAGCAGGGGCTCAAATGAAGGAATTCTTGCGTTCAAGGTTCATGATTACGAATTGTCCTACAGCTAGCGCTACAGGCATGCTGAAGTGTTGTTCTGGAAGCGGCGGCGCCTGGCGGGCTTTCGGACGAGTCGCGGCTAGTCCGTGCTGGTCGCCTACTCATCGTAGTGGTTACTGCCCAGATGATCCGGCAAACTCAGCTCAGGCTGATAGTAGGCTACAAATTCCTGCCCAGGTGGGTCACACTGTCACACAGTCTCATCCTCAACTGACTCCAGATCTGAGGCTTCATATGCAATGATCATGAGGATCTGGCACTGCAGGGCCAGGCAGGCAGACTGCAGCTGTGACAGTTCATTTGAAAATTTAAGACCGGACTTCGGGAACTCGCACTGGATTTCCGCGGAATTGCAGCAGTTGGGTATGGGGCCAGTGCGGCGGCAGAAATTACCACTCTGGCGGCAGTGGCAAGTTGTAATAAGACCGCAACAACGTCGACGCGCAGCAAACTCCAGACTGCTCTGCTCCAAACAGGCGACCGTTTCCGAGGGATGATCCACTGATGCTGCAGCGATTTCTCTCGCCGCGTCTCGCAGCAACATTTAAGTATAGGTGTACCTGATCATCAACAACTTAAGATCAAACTATAGCTTGAGTCACGGTCGCTGCAGGGTCCAGGCCATATCTGGATGAACATCTGTGGCAATCGACTGACCCTGGTTTTCTATAAAGAAGACGACTGCGCTCGTCAAGGGACGGTATATTCGCCATCCATTCAGACTTGTTCAACATGGTCTATCGCACCACATCTTTTCTTCTGCTGTCGCTTGCCGGTCAAGCCTCAGCCAAAGCCGTCAATGTCAAGAGGGCTGATCGAACAATCTCGACCTCTTTCACAGACAAGAGCACTGGTGGTGACCTCGGGTCCATCAGTGACACGACCACCATCAACGCTGGCGTTCAAGTTTGGCTCTCCGGTCGTGGCTACCACACGCTCCGCGGCAACATTCAGAACGCTGGCTCGTTGATTGTTTCCCAAACCGACAGTGACACTTATTCTTTGCCTGTGCCCTTTGCGCCATCGGCTCAAACAGTCTACTGGGCCGGTTCGACGGCTGACAACGGCAACCTCATCAACACCGGTAGCATCTTGCTCAACGATGTTGCCGCCACTTCTGCGCCAACGTACGACTGGTACCTCAACTCATTCCAGAACGCTGCTGGTGCTTCGATCCAATGGTGTGGCCGAGGTGACACAGGTGGCTCTACGATGCAATTCTATTCGAAGGAGTCGTCCGTCAACAATGGTTTGATTGTCTTTGAGCAGACACAGGGCAACTTGGGCACAGCTGCAGTCTGGCGCAACTCTGTTCTTTCAACCAACGACTCACCCGACCAGACTCTGACAAACAATGGTGCCATCTTGCTGCGCAACATGCGCGTCGACCTTGTTCAGAACATTCAGGGAACCGGTTGCTACATCATTGGTGACAAATCCAACTTCTACCTTCAGGATGGTCTTGGTGTCTACCAGAACCCCAACAATGGTGCCGCGCTGATTGGCCAAAGCATTTCCTTCACTGGATCAGGCTCGGCTCTACACATGGACACTGCAGTGTACTCTCAGAACCCTGACTTTGGAGCGCGCGTCTATGGCTTTGGCCAAGGCAATTCGCTTGAGTTTTACCAAATCATCAGCTCGTTCAGCTACAGCGGTAGCACTTTGCGTGTCGACTTTGTTGGTGGCAACTTTGTCAACATCAACATTGGCGCTGGCTACAATGCTGGCAGCTTCAGCAAGGGTGCTTCTGTCTTCTACCGCGCTTTCAACGCCATTCTCTACTCGGGTCCTGCTCCTGCTGCCTCGGTGCCTGCACAATGTCTGTTGACGGCGCCCATCTGCACACCGCTCATCAGCGGATCTGGTCCCAACCCTTTGCCTACCAGTGCTGCCGCCACCACGAGCATTGCTGCGACGCCTGTGCCTACTACGAGCGCCGTTGCCCCTGTGCCGACTACGACTGCTGTTGCACCAGTGCCGACCACGACTGCTGTTGCACCAGTGCCGACCACGACTGCTGTTGCGCCTGTGCCGACTATGACTGCTATGGTACCAGCGCCGACTACGACCGCTGTTGTGCCTGTTCCGACCACATCCCAGGCCGCATCCTCCACAAGCTCCGCCGCTGGTCCCAACATCTCGCCGCTTGGCTGCTACCGCGACACTGCGCAATTCGGCGGTCCT
>QXDR01000035.1:0-18027 GCA_003717165.1 Protomyces inundatus | reverse complement strand
AGGCTGTCTGGATGCAGCTGATGCAGCAGATTACCACAGTACGACATATGCCGGAGAAAATGATGGACGCTAGTGCGCCGACGATCGCTATTTTGAGCTTACTAGCAAGCCAAACCACTGGAGATATTTTTCATAGAGCTCGTGACACGATAGAACGCCTGAGCCATCATAGCTAGAGTGTCTCTACTGCTGCTCGACAGTTGGTCGTGAGTCGAGTCGGCAAGAGTTCATTTTTCTCTTTGCGATTTTAGGGAGGACATTCAACGTCCTCCGGGGGATGTTTCAAAAACGGAATTCTCCTCCCGGAGGACTTTTTTTGGTGGGATGTTTTGACCCACACGCGCAAACACCGGTCGCAAGGGCCAGGCCATCCACATAGAATCTGACAAATATCCGATTCGAGCCGTTGATGACCTGCAGGGTCGGAACCCAGAGTAAGTCGCTGTTAGCCCCAAACTTCTATTATCCCCGTCCTGTGGGCTTCTCGAAGGACTATAATAGCAAATGGTTTGAAATCTCAACGAGCTCGGAAGCATGCGATGAGCAAGCAAGATACACTCGACAGCCAGCGGCAAGCGAGGACTTTTCCTAAAGGGGAAAACCGGGAACCATGACATCCGCATCTTCTAGCCAAACGAGTCTACAAGCGCTTCTAAAAAAAGTGGGGCTGATCATCATGTTTGTTCGTCGCGAGCTGACGTTGCCGAAGCTGAATGCGGCGAGCCGTGCGGTGATTTGCGCCAAAAGGCAAGCTTATCAAATAAATCGCCGATCCCCCTGAAAATACCGCCAAACAGCGAGCGCAGCATCCAAGAGACAAAGTTGCCGCTCGGTCGAGCGCCAAGACTTCGGCTCGTACCGGGTCGATCCGCCGTCATGTCTGTGCCGGCAGTCTGACCGCGAGCGCCGGCCGAGCTGCGAGCATTTTGCTGTGCCTCTTGAGCAATTTTGGCTTGACCAGCTGCAGAAAGAGGCAAGACTGTATCCGGCTTGCCGGTCTGAGTCGTTGTAGCAGGCATATCATTTGTTTCTGCTTGCGCAAGGACGACCTTGGACGTAGAGGATGCGTTTGGTGCAGCAAGACCATCCTCGGCAGCGGGCTCGGATGTAGAGTCGACTGTAGAGACAGGTTTGGCGGGCGCATCGTGCGTCGGAGCTACTGCGCTTCTTGTAGTGGATGGCCGCGATTGTGATGGCAGTTGCTGGTCTGCGCCTACAGCCCCTGACTCTCGGCGTTCAATCTCGCTGGATGTGTCTCGCACCGTGGTCGTAAAAGAACGCGCGTCGGCTAGCGGATCGTGTGTTTGTGCAAGGTCGCGTGATACATTACCGGCAGCCTGTTGTCCCGTTTGCTCAATGTCCGCCTTGATTGTGCTCGCCGTTTCTGAGATTGCGTCTGCTTGCCGGTCGATAGCCTTACCAGCCTGTTGTGCTTGCTCTTGAGCGGCGCTGCCGATATCATTTGTCGCGCTTCGGACCGAATTGGCGGTAGACTTGGCCGTTTGCGAAGCAGTGTCGGCAGCCTCAGCTGCAGAGCGCTCAAGGTCAGCAGCCGTATCAGCAGCGGCATCAGCAGCCTGCTTGACGGTCCTCGCAGCAGCGTCCTTGACCTCGACAGCCTTGTCCTCCACCTCGGCGCTGACGTGAGAGATCGAGTCTGACAGAGACGCTGCCTTGTCCCTCACAAAACTAGCAGCATCTGACGCCTGATCTGCGATGGCAGCGCCAAGCTCCTGCGCACGATCTACAAGACTTGCGGCAGATTGTGACACACGTTCAGGTAGATTGGCGATGCCTTCTTGCAAGACTTGCGCCGCATGAGCTGCATTTGCCTTGCCTTCTGCAGCGGCCTCTTCTGTGGCATGACCAAACTTGATGGCCTCGGCCCGCGCTGTATCGGCGCCATGCTGAATTGCGTCGTCAACCTGGTGTGACATGCTTTGGACATGTTCGCCTGCCTCGAGTCCCTTTTCACGAGCCACCTCGGCCGTCTCGTGCAGCACTTCGGCAGCGGCATCTTTTGCGTGCGCAGCTCTATCTCCGATCACTTCGGCAGCCTCGGTTGCTCGTTCGACAACAACATCTTTGATTTCGCCCGCCTTTTCTGACGCATCGACAGCCGCCTCTTTGATGGACTCGGCGGCACGCGAAGCTTGCTCGGCAGCGGCATCCCTGATCTCGCCAGCCTTCTCAGATGCAGCTGCAGCGCTTTCCTTGATTGACTCGGCGGCACGCGAAGCTTGTTCAGAAGCAGCATCCCTAATCTCGCCCGCGCTTTCCTTGATTGACTCGGCGGCACGCGAAGCTTTTTCAGAAGCGGCATCCCTAATCTCGCCAGCCTTCTCAGATGCAGCGGCAGCGCTTTCCTTGATTGACTCTGCAGCACGGCCAGCTTGTTCGGCAGCAGCATCCTTGATCTCGACCGCCTTTTCAGATGCAGCGGCGGCGGTCTCCTTCACTGACTCTGCAGCTTGTGAAGCTTGGTCAGCAGCGGCATCCTTGATCTCAACCGCCTTTTCTGATGCAGCTTGGGCCGTCTCCTTGATTGACTCGGCGGCCTGCGAAGCTCTTTCAGCAACAGCATCCCTCATCTCACCAGCCTTTTCCGATGCAGCAGCGGCGGTCTCCTTGACAGACTCTGTAGCTTGCGCCGCTTGTTCAGCAGCGGCATCTTTGAGCTCACCAGCCTTTTCCTTTGCAGCGACAGCAGTCTTCTTGACAGATTCAGCGGCACGGCCAGCTTGTTCAGCAGCAGTATCCTTCACTTCCACCGCTTTTTCTTTTGCAGCTTGAGCAGTCTCCTTGACAGACTCTGCCGCTTGCGCCGCCTGTTCAGCAGCAGCATCTTTCATTTCCACAGCCTTTTCTTGTGCGGCAGCAGCAGACTCTTGAATAGACTCGGCAGCCTCGCCAGCTTTATCCGCCACAATACCCGCAGCATGCTGTGCATTTTCTTTACCTTCAGCGGCAGCTTCTTGCACGGCACCTGCAAACTTGTGCCCTTCGACCTCTGCCACCTTTGCAGCGTCTGCAGCCTTCTCTTGCACTTTTTGCGAAGCACGCGAGGCATTATCAGAAATGGTGGCGGCAGCATTGCGTGTTGCTTGAGCTGTCGCCTCTTCTGCTTGGATCGCCGTCGCTTTTGCTGAAGACGCAGCGTCAGCTGCTTGATCGCTCACAACCTGTGCAGCATGCTCAACATTCTGTTTTCCCTCAGCGGCAGCGTCTTGCACTGCATGCGCAACTTTACCTGCTTCCTCCTTTGCAGCGCTTGTTGCCTGTGCCGCCTTGTCGGACGCTTTGGCGGCAGTCTGTTGGACATCCTTAGCGAGAGCTTGCGCTTCTTGCGATGCAATCCGTTGTCCCTCTGCCGTCTTGTCTTGCAGGGTCTTGGTCGTCTCGACCGTCTTGTCGCCAATCACCTGCGCGGCATGTTGCACATTCTCCTGACCCTCTGCCGCCGCGTCTTGCACAGCACCAGCAACCTTGCCTCCTTCAGTCTGAACAGCCGACGCTACCTGTTTGACGGTCTGTCCAGCTTGTTGACCGACTTGCGTGATTTTCGGCGATACCGTCGCGCGCGTCTCTGTTGCAGCAGCAGGAGCGGATTGCGTCACTTGTTGAGTAGACGATTGTGCAGCCTCTTTTGCAGCGGCAACCTTGGCACCGACCTGAGCAAAGGGAGACAATGCACGTTCTGTCGCTTCAGGCGTCGCTGCTGGACTCGTCGTGGTAGAGGGTTTCGTGCTCATACTCGTGTTCGTGACTTTGGCAGTCGGCAATGCAGGTTTCTTGAATGCGTCCATACCGCCAGGAGCAGCAGCAGGTGGCGAAGGTGCCTTTTTCAATGCCGCCGCGTAACCCTGTGCGTGCGTCACGACCTGGGTTGGTTTATTGAACTGTGGTTTGAATGGCACGGCAGTGGGATCGAGATGATCAAGCGGTTCACCTGGAGGACGCGAGAGGGAACGTGTGCGATCGTGTTTGGCGTGACTTGCTGTGGAGCGTGATCGCGCGTGTCGCTGCTGTTGCGGATGAGCAGGTGGTGGTTGCGTTGACGGCGGCGCACCCCAGGTGGCAGCACCTGGATTGAAGACCGGCGCTGTCGGTGAAAAGGACGGCGCTGTAGGTCGTAGATGCGACTGCGAAGGTTCACGCGAATGACCCCTGCTGCCGGATGTCGTGGCGGAGGGTGGATGGCTGCTATTGCTCTTGTTGCTCTGCACAGACAAGGATCGACCCAAACGCACCTTGTCTTGTCCAGCAGTACTGCTATTGCCTGCATCAATCACGACAGCATGATTCGGCGTGCCATGGGCATCCGGCGTCGTGGGCCGACCTGGCTGCAGGATCCATTCGCCTTCGGGGGTAACAAACTTGTATTGCTGCTTTGTACCAACCGGGGCTGAGATGGTATAGGTATAGGCGGTCTTGTCCTTGGTCAGCTGCATCGGCTCTGGCTGCCATCCGTTCCAACTACCTAGAGAAGCATGTGTTAGCCCTAGGCTCGTGTGCCGAAGCAATGAAGATGGGGCGTACCGGCAATCTGGACGGGCCTTTCGTCGTCGGTTTGCTTTGGGAAACGCACGGTGGCCGACATGCTAGGATGCTCTTGAGTGATGCTTCTTCGTGCTAGCTAGGTGATCGCTTCTCTAGATGATACTTTGATACTACTGTGTCTCGTTGTCGCTTTTCTTCTCTGCTCGTCTTTTTCCTTCAAGTTCGCGGAGAAGACAACTACATACTACTTGCACAGTACTTGCAGTCTAGTACAAAGTCATTCATTAGCTATAGATAGTATCGACGGATAGATCCTAGACACGCGCAGGCTCATGCTTATCCGACTTGCCCAACAACTTGTCCTTGAGCGAACTGTGCCTGTGCGTCTCCACCTCCTTACCCTTCGATGCATGCGCATGGCCCGCAACAGGCACAGCACCAGCAGCAGCACCAGCAGCAGCAACAGGGTGTCCAGCGCCATGACCTGAACCATGAGCCACGGGCACAAGTCCCTCTGCAGCTGTTGGAATTGGCGTCGGCTGCAAGGGCTTGACGGCATAGCTTTCATTAATCTTGAGCTGATGTTCGCGTGCCACCGATTCATTCACCAACGAGGCACCTACGCCTGTGATTGGCCCCACGAGAGGTTCAGCATCGACGTACTCGCGCACCACGACTTGTGGCTTGACTGTCATGGGGATATAGTCGCGCTGCTTCAACACATGCTGTGTCACCGCCTCGGCCAAAATCTCATACTTTTTACCTTCAATGATCACATAGTGTTTGGGCGGTAGGATGATTTGCTCGAGAACCGGCTGGATACGCGTCTGATGATGCACGACGTGGTGTTCGCGATGATGAATAGGCGTGACAATCTCTGTGACTTGGGGCTTAATCGTCTCTTGCACAACCGCCGGTGCCTGCGACTGTTGGTAGTCCGTCGAGGACTCCTTGTTGCCAAGGAAGCCAGCCACATCAAACGGCGTATTCGTCAAGTTGCGTTCATCGTATTTTGGACGCACAGCAGCCACCGAGGCGTCATCGACATGGGTCTTTTCAAGATCCCGACTCAGGCCGGACACGCCATGCCTGTCGTCTTTGCCGCTGACGCCCGAGACGCCCTCCACGGGGTAGGTCGCCGTCGGCGTATCATTCAACACCGGCAGCTTGGGCACAGCGGAACCAGTTGTAGACGAGGAGGAAACCTTGGCAGGCTTCACCTCGACGGATTTGCGACGGCCGACAGAGGAAGAACGCTTGTGCTTGCCATCCGTACTAGCGACGGTTGTCTCTTCCTTCTTGTTGCCCTTGATCTTGTCGAGCAGACCCATTTTGGTGATGGATAAGACTTGGGAGGGCCTTTGTGTAGGATGTCTGCGTCTAGCTAGGTAGTTGAGCAAAGGGCCGAGATAGAGAGTGCTCCTGTAGCCCTCCTTTGGCTGGCCACTCTATGTATGGCAGCTCGCTCGCCAGTGTCGCCACTCTTAGATTATTATTCACAATGACGTTCTTCAGGCGCGCGCTCATGAAATGGACGCGACCGAGGGAGAGAGAGGCTAGGCTGAGTCTGGGCAAGTCTTCAGCCTTCAGGGTAGAGGGTACGACTCCCCTGTCTCGGGCCGGTAAATGAACTTGCGACCAGGCTGCCACTGGGCACTGGGCAGTCGATGCGTTGTCTAGGGTTGCGTACGTCAGCTGCATCAACTAACGAGCGTAACGAGACTGCTCGCAAACGACCTGCAGGCTACATCCATGCATGACACTAGATTATCTCTTTAGACATCGTACAGAGTTGGCAACTTGGCGGGCTGCATCGAGACGCCGTCATGTCAAGCCAGCGTTGCCCAGCAATTGCCATTCGTATCTGCTTGATGATGCTTCGCCTGGTCGACAATGCTGACGTATGTATGCGGCATCAGGCGTGAAAGAACTTCCGGATAAAGGAGTCAATGTTGATGACAGCAGGCATATGCATAGCCATAACTCATAGGTGGGTCTCCTCTCATGGTTTCAGGTCCACGGGTACCGCGACTCGCTAGAACCGGTCGGTAGCTGACTCGCCACCCGCGTACGACGACTCTGGACCAGGAGGGTTGTACTGACAATGTACGACAAGGTCTTCAACGTAGTATGTACTACACCTGCCTCGATGGAAAGTTTGGAAACCCTATACTGTCGTTGACAGGTACGCGGCGGGCCGACCCGGTCTGGCTGGAAGAATCAATCGCAAAGCCTTCCGAGCCGTAGACCCGGGTGCCGTCCTAGCGCTGCAGTCCCTAGGTATACCATCGGTTCCTGAATCCTGGCTGCGTCGCTCGAGCTCCAGCTGCTAGGCAAAGCTAGCCCCTTCAACAAAACGGGTAGCTAAGCTAGGTACTAGGAACTAGGAAGCTGGCTCCCTAGGAGAGACCTCAGAAAAGCACATGAGCATCTGCAGCTGCCAATGCCTGCCATGAATCAGATATGAAGGACTGCGAGAGATGGAGTCTAGAACTGCCTTTGCTTGAGTTGGCCATATCAAATCTTCCGATGACTAGATGACATGTGCAAGTATGATGTATCAGGTGACAACTACTATCGATTGCTTGCTTGACCATGCATATGGCGCATCTGCAGCTTGTTCAAGATCAAGTTGCATCCAATGCCATCCATGGCATCCATCCGTCGCACGCCTCTCTCCCGTCACGAAATTCTCAATGACGCGTTTTCTCTTTTGCCCCACGCATGCAACGAGAACGCCAACGAGAAGCACGCCACGTCCTCATCGGCGGAGTCATCGCCAAGCCACCTGTCTCTCGCAGCCTCAGGAGGGATCGGACTTGCAAAGTTGCAAATCTCCGGCATTACCTAGTCATGTCGCTTGCAGTCCACCGGTCTCGATGATCTAGATTCTATAGATCTTGCCTGGTTTCGACTGCATGCGCAACATCTGCCATCTGTAATCGTTACGAGCCGATTGACACCCATGGCGTCATAGATCCACATGCAACTTCCCAGTCTCAGGCAGTCTGTAGATGCCCTAGTCTGCTGAATCCGCGGCAACAACGTCGTCTGTACATGTTGTTGTTATTGCAAGACTTGGGCAAGGACGGCATGGCCCATGGCCAGTGCCGAGGAGCCGGGGTTCTGTAGAGAAGGCCTTGTAGCCGCGGGTTCCGGGTTTTTACTCAGCGGCAGTCGGTACTCGGTAGCTTTGGAAGGAAGAAGAATGTTGGTCTCTGCCCTGGAAGCGCGTTCCGGCTACGTAATGGAGATCGACAGCTACCAAGCGTCCTATCAGGCAGTGTTGGCCCCTCCAAAGTTGAAACCGCGCAGAGATGCCTTGGAGGTCGGTGGCACGGCATGCATCAAACGCGGGCGGGCGGCTGCACATGCCCAGCCCAGCCCAGGTGTGTCACTGTGTCACTGTGTCACCCTCCTGCTTCCAAGCTTCCAAGCTCCAAGCTCCAGGCTCTGAAGCTCGCCATGAGTCGATGACGAGGGACTCTATGACACTTGGCTCCAGCTGCCCTGGGTGTCACTGCCTCGTCGTCTCACCCATAAAGCCTCGACGTCGCCCTGCTCTCATCCTTCTTCCCTATCCAATCTACACAAGCTAGATACTTCCACCCCCCATACACATACTACAACCATGTCGTCTATGATCAACAAGGCCAAGGAGATGCTCCACTCGGACAAGCACGATGACAAGCACACCACCACCGACAGCCATGGACACACCACCACTACCGGCACCACTGCCACCGGTGTACACGCCACGGATGCTCACCACCACGACAGCCACCGTGACAGCCACACATCCGCCGTGCCTGTCGCCGCTACCGGTGTCGCTCACCAAAAGTCCACCACCCAGACCCACGAGACCGTGGCCCCTGCCGTGACCCAAGAACGTCTCACCAAGACTGTTCGCGAGGAGGAGCAAACCGTTATTGACAAGGAGCACCACGTCCACCACCACCAGCAGCGTGTGCAGCCCGTTGCTGACCACGTTGTCAACCCGGAGACACACAAGCACAACGTGCTGCCTACCCAGACGCTTGAGAAGACCCACGAGATGTCAGATGGTGCCAAGAAGGCCCTTGCTGAGCAACAGGGTGCTTACCAAAACACCCAGACCGTCTTGCCGACCCAGTACTCCAAGACCGCAGCCACCGCTGTCGGTTCTGACGTCACCCACCACCACGTCCACGAGACCGTTCAGCCGGTCATCCAGCGCGAGATTATCCAGCCCGAGACGATCCACACCACCGTGCCTGTGCACGAGGTGATCCACGAGCGTCCTGTCGTCCACGAGGCGACGGTCGAGCCGGTCATCACGATGGACCAGTTCAAGTCAAAGGGGGGATCGCTCACGGGCGGTGAGACGGTTGCACGCGAGACACGTCCTGGTGAGCCTCAGACGCTCGAGGGATCGCACCTCTCGGGCCACAACAAGCACACCGACGCGATCGGCACTGCTGGCCACCACCACACCAAGTAAAGTGTCTTTGTATGAGGACCTGACAACGAAAAAAGGGGCCTGATGGTCCATGTACCTGAATACGATCTTACGACAGCCGTAGCACGTTATAGCTAATCATGACGGTAATATTTTCTTTTCACTGTTGAGTGATGTAAGCATTGAGCGATGTGACTGATCCTTGCACCTGTAAACGAAATCGAATCTGTGACTTACCATTCCACCCACGAAACTTTAGTAAGCAGTCCAGGTACAGCAAACATATCAAGCAGAATTGAACGAATTTTTATTATTTAAATACGCCAGTTCGATACAATCTCGTCGCGCGTACAAGAGCCTGTAGGGATATTGATTGACCTCTCAGTCCAATTACGCCTGATGTTAATCTCCATCGCGTTGCGTGGTCCAGACGTTCTCAATCAACTCTTTCAACTGACTATTTCGTCTGCGGACCATCATGTAAATGACTAGGTTCAACACGCTCATTTGCAATTAAACAGGCACGCCCAGATTTCGGCTCATGTATGTATATGTAATTGAGCGAGGGCTAAAACGTTCCTCATTGTCGTGGGCAACGGACTCAGACCCTCTAGGGATTTGGAAATGAGAAAGATTGAATGATCAGTGGGTGAGATCTACGTCTGTTTCTAATTCGAGTCGCACTAGTGCTGAGATCAATTATTGAGGTTCACAACCCCGAGTACAATGTCGACAGCATCTGCACATTTCGCCTGTCTCCCGGTGGCGTAACGAATTGGCTGGCGAGAAAGACCCGCCTCGCTTCGACACACATAGATACTTCCGTCACTTGGATAAAGCCATGGCTGCCCCCCGGGATTTGCGGTAGGATCCCAAAAGATCGTGTCTTCGGACATTGCAAGCTGATACCCACCTTTGTAACTTCCCGTCTTTCCAATGAGGTGTCCAAAAGGGCCAACTTTGAGAAGTCCGGGGCCGCCGATCCATTCATACATGTCTCGGCCGTGGTCTTTGGTACTCAATGGCGCTAAATAGAGCGGGCCATTATCTTTGGCCAGATAACCTGTCAACGTATATTGTGGGTAATTTGTTTTGGGAATATTGACCGAAAGCTTCTGAAACACCCCCAAGTAGAGAAGTTTTGGCACTTGAACAAGGTCAGACGCCACAAACGATGCGTCCTTGGTCAGTGTGCACATGATTTGAAAGAGAATCAAGCAGGGCCAGATCATGTTGAATAGACTTGAACACTTGTGCTGATAGCTGCAAGTTTGATCGAGAGAAGAAGCGACTCAGCCCCTTTTATCCTTTCTTCACGCGTATACGCGTGAGCCATAAATACATCCACCTCGGTGATGGAAAAGCGCGTCGCTGATAGCATTGGAAAGAAGTAATACCGAGAAATCATCAGCGAGCACCAATGGATTTGACAAACAGCGATGACAAACAGAAATGACGCAAAGCATCGGCAATTGATGCTGGCAAGGTGCGTTGGAACTAGCGCTGACGTGGAGCAATCAGGATGACTAATTGCGCTGACAAATACGGATGACTAATACGAACAATCAAAAGCGTCATGCTGAGCAGATGAGGGCAGACAGGACGCTGACTATCAGCCGCGGCCGTGATCAGATTGCACGTTCGACAAATGACAAGATACCGTACATCCATACGGGGTGTCTACGCCTATCCTACCTAACTGAATACATTTCTGCGCTTTGTCGAGGCCGAGAAGCCTCATCTTGCAACAGGACCTCGAGCTCTTCTTTAGCCAATCTTTCGCTAGCCATGACAGTGTTGCTTTCTTTGCACTGTGCAGATCGATATGTGTATGGGCTGCACGTGTCTCATGTGAACAATGAGCTTGCACCAATTCAAAGGAAAACAACTTGACTTGCCGCACACTAATTTTGACCAAGATTCCAACTGGCTACAGGCACATCAGCTGCAGCTGCAGATGCATTCAAAGCATCAAGTAATCATCTGGATCAAACAAATCATCAGCATCCACGCATAATTGATGATCACCGCTCTCTTGAGCCTCAGCTGCAGCTGTGATGTCTCTAGGACATTGTTCGAACGCTTCTCCGTCATTGTACACCTGACCTTGAACAACTGCTTCTGCACCATTTGAACAATGCGAATCTTTGCCGAATTCGACTTGTGCTGATGCAGACTTTGCACTGCAAATTCCCTCACTTCCCATGTTTAACATCTGGCAGGCTCCTGAGGGACCACTCCCATCTAATACGCTGAAATCCATCTGCAGAAAGTCGTCGATACGATTCTCTTGCCAGAACTCTTTGCCTGCGTCACTCAATACAATAGGATCGTTGACCTTTGACCAATCTGACACGCTGAAGTCCGTCTGAAGAAAGTCCGGCAAATCATTCTCGTTCAAAAGGTCAATATTCGCCGGGGTTATCTTGATGGGCTCAATCGTTCTGCGCCAATCAGTCTTCAGAACTTCTTGAGATGGATCGTGATGAGCGCGCGAAGAAGCAGCTTTATTCATCCGAGCTGCAGTAGCAAGTCGCTTTGGCTGTCTAATTAAGTCATCCAAACGAGTCTCGGGTGATGTCAAAGAACTGGCTTCAGCTTCAGAAGTCGGGAATTGATTCAAGTCTAGGGCGGCCTTAACAAGTATGTCGTCTTGCTGCTGTTGCCCTTGTCCGCTGGGTATGTTGGGATCCGGTTGATTGATGAGTTCCGTTCTAGTGAGCTGGGTGTCGCTTACTTCAGAGAGACTGACTGGCTGTGTGTCTGATGTAATCGTAGGGGACAAGAGCTGGATTGATGAGTCTCCCAATTGAGATAGTTCGCCGGGTGCCGCACCCGGCGATACAAGACTGCCAGCAGCGGAAGCAGATGGCACTGCGCTTGAAGCTGTGCCTTGACGCAAATTTCCCTCGATATTGCCCAAGAGTTCTGTGCGAGCATGTTGCAGAAAAACAGTTTTCATCTCGTCTGATAAAAATGAAGCGCCTAATGGATTGACTTTGCCAACCGGCCAAATTAGATCTTGGCAGGCGACTATGTTTCTGCTTTTAGCAGCAGCGTTACATTCACACCACGTTTCAATCTCCGGAGCCTTAGTACAACAGCAAACAGGATCCTTGATACTCGTTTCATTGATACAGTGCCAGTTGCCGGGAAATCTGCTTGACAATCGTTTACATATTTCAATATTCGAACAATTTCTCAGATTGGGTCCGATCATGATGTCTGTTCTTGAGACTCTGTAGAGTTTGAGCGTGGCAAGACACAGACAGGAGTCAAGTGTCGCCTCGATTGTTCTTTTGGGAGAGTTCTGACAAAACCGGCTGTGCTGTGAAATGCAAAGCGGATCGGCCGCTGCATCGATCAAGCTGACCTTGCTGACTTCCAAATAAGCAAGGCATCGCAAGCAATAATATCCAGTGTGCATACAATCATCCATGATTTCCATTTGGCGTCTACTCATAGTAGAGAACTGCTGTTGACGCTGGTTTATATGCGATCCCCGACCTCCTGGCCCTAAGGAGTCTTTGAAGGTTTTAACTTTTTTAGAGCAGATGCTTCCGCAGGAATCAGGCAATCTGCTTTCGACATCAATGCGTGAAGCAAACGCGCGTAGGGCAAATGCAATTTCTTTGCATCCTCTCGTATCCAGTTTCCGATTCCAGCCAGGTTTTGGCATAGCCAACGACCAACGTGAGATGTCGAAGGTCATCGCAACGAGTGCAAGTCTTTTCAATTGTATCCAGCCACTTTCCCGTTTCATGGGCTGTGATATCATTTAAAGCTGTAGGGCTCAAGCAATCGAGCGTATTCGCACGCTTTAATCGGAAGACAGCGTGATTCGGCTTCAATAAACGCACAAGGTATTGGGAAAAAGAGTCTTGAGCTGCGGAAACACAACATTGTTCAATGAGTAGCAGTCACAAGAAGCGACAAGAAATTTAAGCTACCGGATGAGAATATGTAACCATCCGGACATAAATCGACGTCTTAGCCTGGATAATTGCAGTCGCCTTTCAAGCAAATCACAGCATGCGCATCCAGCCTTTTTGATCATCGTGTGGCAATAGCATTGCTCGTATTCTGCTCAATTTGAACAATTCTTTGCGTAAACACTGGGTCTACTTGAACTCTTCAACATAGTTCAAATTGGGCAAATTGGATGGACATCAATCTCGGCATGATCTGAACAATGCAATTTTTGTGAGCTGCTGCAGGATGTGCTTTGGTCTTGCATCATGCGCTAGATCGCTTCTGCTGACAACACCACGAGATCCACCAAAAAGCGTCTGATGCATCTTCCACTGGTCATATGCTGAAAAGCTGACAAAGCGCATTGAGACGAGCGCTCACGTAGAGCATTCAAGATGATCGATTGCGCCGAGACACACCGAATACAAATGAAGCAGATCAAAAGCGGCGTACTTAGATCAGCTTCCATCAGACAAGGCGCTGAGTTTCAGCCGTGATCAAGTCCCAGGTTCGAAGAATGACAAACATCGTGTTTGATTTATCCGGCTTGCCTACGTCTATCTCACCGTACCAAAGGCACTTTCACACTCATAGTTAGTGAGGAGCTTCATATCATGACAGGACCTTCGGCTTGTCTTTCGCCAATTTTTCACTAGCTATTACAGTTATATCTTCTCTGCTTTGTGCAGATTGATAAGTGTATGGGTTCAACGTGACTTATGTGAACGATAGTCACATCTAAACTCAGGAGAAGACGACTTGACTTGCCGCAAACGAAGCTTTCCCAAGATTCTGACTGACCGCAAATGCATCAACTGTCGTGGCTAACGCATTTAGAGCATAAAGAAATCCTCCGGATCGAACAAGCCATCAGCATCCATGCAGAGCTGAGTATCACCGCTTTCTTGGGCATCAGCTTCAGCTTCAGAAAGTCCAGGACACTGTTCGAACGCTTCTCTGTCATTGCACACCTGATCTTGAACGCCTGCTTCTGCCACATCTGAACAATGCGAACCTTTGCCAAATTCCGCTGGTGCGGATGCAGGTCTTGTACTGCAGATGCCAGTTGCCGGGAAATCTGCTTGACAATCGTTTACATATTTCAGTATTCGAACAATTTCTCAAATTGGGTCCGATCATGATGTCTGTTCTTGCGACTCTGTAGAGTTTGAGCGTGGCAAGACACAGACAGGAGTCAAGTGTCGCCTCGATTATTCTTTTGGGAGAGTTTTGACAAAACTGGCTGTGCTGTGAAATGCAAAGCGGATCGGCCGCTGCAGAGATCAAGCCGACCTTACTGACTTTCAAATGAGCAAGGGATCTCAAGCAATAATATCCGCCGTACATACAGTCATCCATAATTTCCATGCGGGGTCTTCTAAAAGGGGAGGACAGCTGTTTCTCGATACGCTTTTTCAAATGCAATCCCATGCATCCTGGCCCTAGGGAGCTTCTAAAGGTTTTAACTTTTTTAGAACAGATACTTTCACAAGAATAAGGCCGTTTGCTTTCGACATCAATTTGTGAAGCGAATGTGCGTATGACAAATGCGATTTCTTTGCATCCTCTCTTTTCCAGTTTCCGATTCAAGCCAGGTTGTGGCATAGCCACCGACCAACGTGAGATGTCGAAGGTTAACGCAAAGAGTGTAAGTCTTTTCAATTGTTTCCAGCCTCCTTCCCGTCGCATTGGTATCGATGTCCTTTCTAGCTGTAGGGCTCAATTAATTGAGCATATTTGCGCGTTTAAAAGAGGAAAAACGAGTTTTGGCTTCATGCAGCGCCGGCTACTACAAACGACCGGCCTTAAACAACCGGCCAACAACCGGCGGCCGGTTGTTAGACAACCGGCCTCAAATGAAACAACCGGCCTCAAAACCCAAAACAACCGGCCGCAACCGGCTAGCCAATCAGATTCAAGCGCCGGTTGTATTGGCTCGACCGCAAAAAAAAAAAAAAGGAAGCACCCACATTGCTCTGCTCTGCTGTGTTTGACGCGTATACTGCAACGAGACGCGTACGGTGGATCGTCCTCAAGATTACGAAACGAATCAGCGACGAACTGTCCTTTGGATTTTCTTTTATAGAGCAGTCAGTTTAGTAGTTACATTAGCATAATCGGTCTCGTTCTACGCAATCACGTGCAAGTTCATGCAGATCCTGCGACACTCAGTCTCAGGTAGTATCGTTGATTACAAAATCCAAAAATTCAGGAGACATTATAAAAGATCACCCTTCAGCAGCATATATGTCCGCCTAACTTTTTCTTTGGCTCACATCATCTCCGCTTGAGCTTTGGACTTTTTAGCAAGGTCTCCCGATGGCAGAACTTACGACTCATGTGCTTCCTGTGCCATCGCCAGAAACGTCTTGGAAAGGTGCCGTCCTGTCGGTCGCCGAGATTTTCGAAGATTTGCTGTTCTTAAAACCACGGGTGAAGGCATCGAACAAGAAGTGTACGCGCATGAAAGGCCTCTGCCAGCAGGCACTCTGTGTTATCGACATGGCTGTAACCCTTCCTTTATTCATTGTTCTGGAAGAAAATGATGCAAGCCTTGCAGGCATAGATCCCAGCGTCGATGAGTGGGAGCGCGACTTTTCATACAAGTTCGAGTCCAAGTTGTCGCTTCCAAATGGCAAGCCGACTGGTGCAAGCCAAGCCACCCAATGTCGACACTCGTACAATTTGGCTGGAGTTTCTACATTCCTGCCAGACAAATTCCACTATACAGCAGATGTCTGGCTGCCTGCGCGTGGTTTGGCTTTCAAGTACGACGATTTGAAACATGATGGCGCAGTTGTATCAATGTCAACCAAAAAGGGAGAGTCTCGAAAGGCAATGACAACTAGCTCGCTAAATACCATCAGATCTGCCTTTTATTCAGTGGACTCAGCTTATGCAGAAGTCCAGTCCGACTTTTACAGGGGTATGCTGCAGGAGATGCGCCAATTTGGTATTGTGATTCATCAACCACATCCCGATAGTTGGACCTATACACCTGAATTTGCGAACGGACTCGACTCGTTTCAAGATCACTATGACAAGTTTGTTTTTGACGAAGACAATGATAATGCATCTGGTGATACAGCGTCTGTCGCCGCAGCGAAACCGCGTCCATCCAAATCTAAACCCAGACGATCGTGTGCAGCAAAAGTCAAAGAACGGCAGGAACCATCAGCTCGTGCCTCGAAGCTTGCTTCTAAAGCAGTTAATTGCGACAGCCCGTCGACATCCGAGTCATCGGACCAAAGCTTCAGCACGCTTGCAGCACGCAACAAGAAGCTGTTGGACGAAGAAGCTCAGTATCGAAAGACACGCCATGTGAAGACTACACAAAGGCCAGCTTCAGTAGATGGTGCAAGATGTGAAGGAAACCCGGAGCCACACGCGGTCGATGCCAAGAAGAAATGCGACAATGAATCTCGGACCCAACATGTGCCGACGCATGATTATGGCTTGCGACAAAAAACAACGACTCGCACCGCAGGCGAAAGATTTGGTAGTCCGCGTAAGCCGAAGAAGCGTCAGCGATGATCGGTGTTTCAGGCTCCCGCGAGCAAATTTCATGAGCGTACCGATTGGAGGTTGCTCAACTATGATCGCTTCAACGCGTGAACAGTCACAGTTTATGTCCTTCAACAAGGTCATCCCTCTATAGATTTCTTCCTGCAATCTTAGCCTAGATTTCTCTTTCTTTTCAACACTCTCGGTGAAGGCAATATAACATGAGCTTGGTCAGTGATTGATAACTATCAGGTTCCAACGACGTTACACTATGAGTATCAAGTCGGGTATACATGAGTTGACATATCCGTTGCGGAAGAACTTCAGTTCAGGAACAAGCAAGCACATATGTACCGAATCGCTGGCTACCGAAGACAAGTCGCAAATCCCAACTACCTGAGCAAACAGCTAGTCATTACAGGATTTGTAGCAGTACGAACTTGAAGAACGCTCTCGGATGGTCTCTCTAAGCTACTCAAGAGGCTTGCTATCAGGTGCGAAAAGTTTGCGCCACAGCGCAGGCGTGTCTTCTTTTTTTTTTTCGTGCTGAGAGGGGCATTTGGGCCGGTTGTCTTGGTGCCAGATCAACCGGCCTACAACCGGCGGCCGGTTGTTGGCCGGTTGTTTAAGGCCGGTTGTTTCTTGTACCCGCATGCCGCGTACATGGTAAGAGTATTCCTCAGATGGCGCACGTCACCACGTGGCGCACGCATAATAAAGAAAACACCACGCCACTTTTTACGCGTTTTCTCCATGAGCTAGGCTCGATGGAGGCTGCTATTGCAGAGGCACGCGCGTTGGAGTCGCCTAATCCAGCTGCAGTCGCCAGAAAGCACAATATCAGCAGGTCTGCGCTTAGTCGTCGTTACAACGGACGATTCACTTCAAAACACCACAATGACGAAAACAAGCGCGCTCTCAACGGATACCAAGAGGAAGTCCTTATCAATTATATCAGGAAGCAGAGCGAGCTTGGTTTACCACCGCCTTTATCAATGATCGAGAACATGGCGTCAAGTTTGGCTCGTCGCGCACTTGGAAAAAATTGGACCACGCGATTTGTTGAACGGCACAAGACAATTCTCGACAGTCGCTTTCTCCACACGATTGACTTGGCTCGTCACAAGGCTGATTCTATCGACAGCTATGAGCAATATTTCCCCAATATAGCAATCAAGATGGAAGAATATGGCATTACGGCGCAAAACATATACAATATGGATGAAAAGGGGTTCATGATTGGTGTTCTCCATAAGACTCGCAGAGTCTTCACCAGGCAAACTTTCGAGAATAACAAGCTTCTCAGAGCTGGTCAAGATGGCAATCGAGAATGGGTCACTGTTTTGGCTACAATCTGTGCTGATGGGACGGCCTTATCGCCAGCCCTGATTTACAACCTTGGAAGGCAACCTCTGGAAATATCCAATGCGACTGGGTTGATGATTTTAAGCCAGAAGAGCACAGCTGCTATTTTGCGAGCTCTCCCAATGGCTGGACGTCAGATGAGCACGGCATGGCTTGGTTGGTCAACGTCTTCGACAAGGAGACGAAGCGCAAGGCGAGACGTTCGTGGAGACTCCTCTTTGTCGACGGTCATGGCTCACATCTGAACC
>QXDR01000034.1:0-18543 GCA_003717165.1 Protomyces inundatus | reverse complement strand
CGCCATTGAGACCATTGAGGTTATAGTCGGAGGAGCCACCACCACCACCACCACCACCACCGCCACCACCGTTGAGACTATTGGATCCGTGATTGGTCAGCTTGATCGTTTGAAATTCTGACCCGGGTGGCACCGATTCGACTGGTTTAACACCGCCCTTTTTCGTGTGTGAAGCTTTCGATGATTGAGCTTTACCTGGTCCGGACTTTGTCTTTGAACCTTTCGTCGACTCAGCAGCTGAGTAAGGTTTGGTCTTTGTTGGGTTGGATCCAGAGTCCGTCACCGATGTGGTAAGCTCATTATTCTTGCCAAAAACATTCGGAGTACCACCGCCGCCGCCGCCGCCACCGCCGCCACCGCCACCGTTGAGATCTGGATTTGGCGTGACAGGCGTGATAGTCATGGGTCGAGCCATTGTACAGACGAGTAGCATGGCAACTGCCAGGAGACTTGAGCGCATGGTTGTGTGGAACTTCAACGTGTGTGTGATGTGTTGTATAGGACTGTTTGGGCGTGTCTCAACTGACAGCAGAATCTGTGTGCAGTCTGGCCCTTCTTATGTCCTGTCTCCAGACCTCAGGGGTAAGGACATGGGTGACCTACGTGTCCCTATGACTATTTGTGGATGATCAGCAATCATATTTCGTTGCGTCATTTTATCTGTAGAATTGCTTGGATTCGAGCGCTCGCAGGTGGCACTTTTACGACACCAAATGCCGTGATCGACGGGGCATGTCATAAGAACGACCCAGGTCTTGGGGATATGTGGCAATGTTTGTCCTGAGTTCCATTATTTTCGATAGCTTATCACATTGAGTTCAGTCTCTCCGAAATTACAGAGCCGAGCGTACCTGCTCATGTCGTACTCTTGAAATGAGCACAAGATACAAACAGTTACAGCAGACTATTAACGGTATTCGCCAGCGTAGCCGTTTGAATCTTCGTGTTCTCTGCATTGACTATCTTTCTTTGCGTTCTTTCAAGTTCTTTCGTTCAGTCGATCTCGTCACATTCAGGGGGTTGTTGCGTTTCCAGGGGTTCATATTTCAAAATTCCCTCAAGAGGTGAGTCAACCAATCTCCCTCACCAAAAGTGATCAACCCGGTGACGTTGCTCAACTCGCGACTCCAATCACGCCGCATGTCCGACACCCACCATCGCAGCACAGCTAGCACCGTCTTCCTGACCTTCAGCCAAGATCACCTCGGCCTCACTCTTCCTTCCGCATTCGGCGCATCCGCTGTCATCCGCTGGGCCTATACCTGGCCTCTGTGGCACGCTTCCTCCTCTAGCAACGGCGCGCCTCGTTACTATCGCGCTAGTACCACCTACACCACCCGCGAACTGATTGCTCAGATTCAAAAGATGCCCATCGGTCGATCGCTACTCTATGGCTTTGTCGGGATCGTCGCTCTCGGCACTGTTTTCTCCATGTGGAGCGACCCACTCGACCCTGAGATCGCGTCGAGTTCAGCTGATCCAGGCGAGTGGTCGGCCGCCAAACTGAAAGAGTACATTCAGTCACACAAGTTGCCCTTGCCAGGACTTGATCAGAGTGCGTCAAACTTGACGCCGGCGCAACAGGCGGATCAGCGCGTCCTGGTGCTCGATGACATGTCGCGGCGTTCGTTGGTCCGCTTAGTGAAGCAGCATAGACAGCAGCAAGGACAAGAGCCGCAACGTGTGCCGAGTAGTTCAGCAACAGAACGCACGCCCCTTGTCTCGAGTGACGCTTCTGTCGAAGCAAACGAGCGTCTGTTGCGCGCAAGCAATCTCAAGTAATGTCCTTTCATGAAATCATCCATACAAACATGTACAAGCTTATGAATGTCTATACCTATACGAGTACATACCGTCTTTACTTCTCCTCGAGCCGAAACACACGCGTCTGCGTCATGACAGCCCGTCGCGCGCGACTCAAAATGCGCTTGACATCCGGTTCTTCACCTTGCCGCACTTCTTCCTCGACAATCCTGCCGCCAAGTTCCTGAAAGAGTCGCTCGGCTGTTTGCACGGCGCGTGTGCTGACGTAGCTACTGAGGACGAGATTGAGGAACTCGAGGTCGATTGAAAAGGTCATGTAAGCGCCCAGGGTACACTTCTTGCAGAGCGTCTTGAGACCCGCTGCAAATGTTTCGTAGACATAGTCCACGAGGTAGGTCAAGAGCCGTTGCAGCAACAGCGGGGTCGCATTGCTGACTTGGGCATGAACTTTGACGAGCAGCAAGACGAGATTATACGCGTAGCTGGAGACGTCTGTCGGCAAGGGCAATCGTAGCACCTCAAATCTTGGCACCGGTTCTTTCCCCTTTTCCGGCTGAACCGGCTGCAGGGCGCCAATCTCGGAAAAGTGCTGCATGACAATTTGTTCGAGCTCGAGCGCTTTCTGCTTGCCGAAATTGCCAAAGATCTTGTCATCATACTGCTTGAGCATGGAGCTAATCTTGCCCAGATCTTCCGTGATGCCAACTTGAAAGGCCGTCTCGAAGCTACTCACGAGACGCTCAATCGTGCTATGCCGCATGACACCCAAATTGGCAAGCGTCAAGAGTTTCTTGGCATCGACATCCAAGTGGGCGAGCACGAGATCGCCGTCGAGATATGACACAAGCGGCGGCTGTTGATATGTCAAGGTCATGAGTCCGTTGGTGACTGTGTAGACGTTCTTGAAGAACTGCTGCCGAATGTTGCCAACAAGCCGCTGACTCAAGCCTAGCACCATATCTGGCGATCCAGCTTGTGTCGTGGCACCATTCGCATACGCCAAAGACCGGATTCCTTCGACCAACGCCGTTTGCAACGTGAAGAAGACTTGCGGAAAGGCAGTGCCATCAGCTTGAGCAGACCCATTGCGCTGTTGTACCATGGGACGCGGCGCCATGTGGCCCTGTGGCAAAATCCGATGCCACGTCTCGAGGTGAGGCAGATGCTCACAGTCTGCCTGCCACGTCTCACACACGGCGCGAATGAATCGTTCGCGAATACTCGTGACGAGCGATCGCAAGGCGTCGTCAATCTTGGAGCTGATCTGGAGTGCCTTGAGACGATGCGCGCCGTCCATCACGAGCGTCATGATGTGTGCGAGGCGAACGACAGCCGAGACAGAAGTTGCGTAGCCAGTCAAGAAGGAGAATTCGGCATCGACGGCATCCGGTGGTAGACTCGGCAAGACGGGTCCTGAGGTACCGCTTTGCGGCGTGATGGGCGATTCAGATACAGAGGCCGGTGAGTAGATGGCTGGCAAGTCCTTGATGGGTTTTGCAAGCCAGAATTCAGCGAAATGCGTGCAGAGGGTTGCGACGCAATCTTCAATCTGGATACGCGCCGCTTGTCGTTCGGTGGTGGTGAATGTGTGGTGACGCTTCGAGATACCCTGTGGACCTGCTGGAAGCAAGTTCAATGGACGCGTCGCTTGCATCGATCCCACGGGTGTACAAAAGTCTTGCACAATTGACCAAGACTCAGCCACGCGCTGCACCTGGCTTGTCCAAAGGGTTTCGACCAAAACATCAAAGGCTTTCCAAAAGTTGGCTACTTCGCCAGTCTCAAGCAAGACGGCCGGCTCGACAGGGATACCCGCTGGACCACTGCCGGCGGCAATTTTTGTTGAAATGAAACTATGCAGCGCCGTGATGCGTTGTCGTTTCTGCTCATCGCTCGTCCCTTTTAATCGAGGAATCTCAATATTGCGACGAAGAATCTCGATGTGGGTGCGAGCGCGTTGCAGACTGATACCGCTTTCTGCCTTGATGCGCGCAATCGACTGGTTATAGGCGCGGAGATAAGGATTCTCCGAGACGCCAAGCTCGAGAAGAGCATTGCATGTCTTTGTGATGCGCTCGGGTTGTTCGAGTGTGTCGAGTGCCTGTAGAAGCGTCTGTTGATGTGCGCGCATCAGGCGTTCGACTTCAGACCAGACACGCGCAAGGGCCGAGCGATCCCGTTTCGAGGCCGCCGCTTGCGAAGGATTTGAGGCCGAGAGTGTCTTGAGGGTGTCGTCAAATAAGACGTTGCCTTGCTGATAGGCCTTGAGGAGACCCTCTGTATCGCCGCGTTCCACAAAGTCGAGCAATTTCCCAGGCAGGGCAAAGTGTTCGCTATAGCGATCGAGCAAAGCAAGCGACATTTTGAGCTTGTCGGCCTTTCGTTTACTCTCGACCATCGGTTCGAAGATTTGTGCCGCACGGGCTGAGCAATCGTAGAGCTTGTCCTTGACCTGATCCAAGATGCTGCCTTCTGCAACCACTTCTTTGTCCTTTTGCCAAGCAGATGGACGGCGCATATAGGTTGGCATCTCCTTGACGGGTGTCTTTTGCAGCGCCGGCGTCCGTTTCAGAAACTCCGTCGAGATTTGCGCATACACCTCATCGATTGTCCCTTTACTGCCTACAAAACGGTCAAAGTTGTCTTCGACGAGCGATCGCAAGCTCCCAGACTTGTCTTCGATTTCGCGACGCAGATTGGCTTGACCACGTTTTAGGTCTGAAGGCGTCGCCTTGCGATGCACGTCGCGGATATAGTTGCGCGCGTTGAACTGCTTACTAGAGACGTGATAATCCTGAGGAATGTCGTTGCCGCGTAAGACGCCAGCTGCGCTGAGTGCTGCAGGGACGTTGGCATTTAAACCGAGGACTTCCTTAACGGTCGAGCCTGCGCTGTTGGATTTGAGCTCGGAGTGGTCGATCTCTTGCCATAGATCAGGCGCGTGTGTCTTGAAGCCGTAGTGCGCGAGGATTGGATCCGTCATGGCAGTCTCGCTCTCAGCCTTGACTTCTTTGGCTGGTGGTGATGTTGTGTCTGGTCGGTCGTTGTCCAAACAAGCAGCAGGACCAGCAGGACCAGCAAGCAAGAAAGTAAGCTAGCTAGAGGGCTAGAGGTCATAAAGAATACTACTTGCCCAAACGATCCTCGACCTTCTTTCGCTCAGCAGCTGCAATCGCCGCGAGTTCCTCCTTACTCGCATTGTGCTCCGCCGTGACTTGGTTGAAAGGGTTGTCGGGATGCTTCTGGAACTCCTTGTACGCCTGATCCTTCATCTGTTGCAGACGCAAGCCACTCTTATCCGCCTTCATCTCCGCTATCCTGCGTTCCTCAAAGGCAGCATAGGCAGCCTTGAACCTTCGCTCGGGATGACGATCAATATCTGCCGCAGAAAGGCCTTTTGATCCCTTGTTGGCTTTACTTGACAGCGTCAACGCATCCAGCGCATCGTCAATGTTGGTCGCTGAGAGGGCAGGCGCCTTGCTCGTCGTCAAGCCGGCATCCTTCATAAAGTCATCAATCTTGCCCGTCTTCTTGGCCGCCGCCTTGTCTGCACCGCGCGCCGCCCCTGTCGGTTTACTCGGCAGACTCTTGGCTTCCTCCGCCTCGAGTTTTGCTTTTTCCTCCTTCTTGCGCAACTGCTCGGCCCGCTTCTCGGCCTCCTTGTCAGCCTTGGAGGTGCCCTTGGCGCCTTGTGACCATTGTGCGTCTTCTTGTGCAGCCTTTTGAGCAGACGCCGCTGCGTTCTTCTTGCCGGCCCTGTTCTCGTTAGACTTATATAGGACAGGTACAAGGTCTCTTACGCTGCCTCTGCCTTTTCTGCCCTCTTCTTTGGGTTTCCCATGCTTGGATCAGCTGTTAGGAATCAGGATACGTAGTCTCGCTATAGCTTGTCGCGTTTAAAAAAGACGGGACGGGACAGCCGCCAAGATTGATTCGCCCACTCGGCGCGGGACACCTCGATACAAAGCGATCGCGTTGAGCTACAACGATCACAATTTACAAGGGCAAGGCCACGCCGTTTCAGTGTGTACCATGATGGAGCGAGACCGGAGTCAAGCGCTCTGGCGACCCTCGAGCTATTGTGCCTCGCTCCTCGGAGAACGACTCGAACCTTCGCTCGGACAGCGCATCTCGCGCAAGACGCGCTTCATCTTCTTTGATCTGACCATCTTCCTCGGTCTTTTTATCTTGCTTCATGCCTGGCTCTGGCCAGAGAACATAGATGTTCTAGGTTCTAGCAGTCCAGCGACGCCAAGTCTGCCAACGACATCCATCTTCCGCGAAGTGGCGCCCTGGCAACGTCGCTATACCGATGATGAACTAAGCCTTTTTGATCCGCATGGCGCCTGGGATCCTAGCGATATTCAACGCGTCTGTCGCGATGTGCGGCAAATTCCAGGCCTTTACTTCGGCTGCTCGACAGGCGAAGCCCACTACGGCGACATTCGCCAGAGTCTGCTACTTTGTATGCGGTATGCACTACAAATGGGCGGCGGACTCATCATGCCCCGCATCAAGTACTTTTCGGAGCTTGGATTGTTGTCCACCTACTTTGACATGGATCTCTTTAGATCACGTCTACAAGAAGCGTGTCCTGAAATGCGGCTTGTCGATAAGCGAGGCGACATTCCCAATGTCGAGCAGCTCGAGACGTTTCGCGGCAGTGTCGATCCTTACAAATTTCCAGGACAGCGGAGTGCACCCGGCTTAAAGGAGCATATGGTTGGCAATCTGTTCAGTATGCAAGCCAATCTCGAGGTTTGGCTCAAGGATAACATCAAACAACAGCCGACTGTACGCACGCCCGTCTTTGTTCCTTTCTATACTGTCATGTGGGGTTGGCCTATTGACTTTGATACCTACGACTTTTGGGCCAACTGGGGCAAGTTGCTCGTGCCAGCTCGGGATTACAAGGTCCTCGCTGCATATCTGTACGACAGTCTGAAGCGCAAGACGCCGCATACAACGGTCCTTCCGAGTGAGAACAACACGACGCCCGAGTATGCTTCCATCATCATCACGCAAGATGACTCTCAGCTCGAACAGATCGAAGACATTCTTGCAGCGCCTGAGCTGCAAAAGCTAGATACGCGTGTCCTCTATTTACCTTTGTACGACCATGACCGCGAAGTTGCATTGCAGCATATGCGGGAAGCAGTCGATTTCGCAGCCAAACAAGGACTGTCCATCGAAACGCGCATGACACTCCTGTCCTTGCCGAACGAAAGCGCCGAACACACGACCGCCTCCGGTGTCAAGGTCAAGAGCGGTGATGGCAGCGGGGGTGGTGACACAGCTGCAGATCAACAAGTGACCGACGTCTTCAACAGTCTGCGACACGATCAAGCCCAAATTGTCGATTGGCTGCTCTCGCTTCGATCCAAGTTGCTCGTTGCTTCATTAGCGCCACCAGAGCCGCGTCATACGTTTGCACGGTATGCGGCCGTCTCGAGACATAGTTGGGCTGTGCCGCCTCAGGTGGCCCGCTTGACGGCAGCTGCCAAGTTGGATTTGGCACGAACGCTGATTTACAATAATGTCACGCTTGCGCAACATCTCTCTGCACAGCGATCAGGCAAACCGGCGGTCGGAGAACATGCCATCACGCTTGAGACGGGACTCAAGGATGCGGAAGAGTCACGCGCGCATGATATTATTGCAGAAGAGATGAAGCCGTATTGGCGAACGAGTGAGCAACGCGATGGCAGGACGGTCTTGTTGCATGATACGCGTAACGAATTCTTGTATTCACAAATTTGGCCGTAGCGAGACAAATCAATAAGTTCACGGGTAAAAGGGGAACAGGCTGACGACAAGGACTGGAAGTCATTTGTACCTATAGACCTGCATAACGACAGCACACGCGAAGAAAATTCTGGTCTTGAATCAGACTATTGAGACCACTCCCAAAAAATACCATCTGACGGACTCTTTGTTGAGAGTGCTGGGCGAGCACCTACATCTCCAAGATAGGCTCGGGAATAGGCACAGGCACATGGGTATGCTGATTCAACTGTCGCAACGCAATCTCCGACTCAGTCTCACCTGGACCCTGCTGATGAATTAATTGCGGCATGTGCGCACCGCCACGCATGGCCTGCAAACCATCATGCACGCTATAAGACTGCATGGGTTGCATTTGCTGCATCTGGTGCATCGGCTGCATCTGCTGCATCTGTGGCATGGGTTGCAAAGGCTGCAATTGCATAGGACGCATGTCTGGTGATGGACGACGCATAGGCGTTACTTGACCGGGCAAAACGGGTTTCACCTTGAGCCCACCGACAATATTACCGCCTGCAAGCGAGTCGCGCACAAAATCCACATACTCAAGCGCTTCAGCCAGCGTCTTGATGCCATCGTCGCTGAATCGGAAACAGTGGAATTGCGTGATGCCAGCCTGACCGAAGATCTCAATCTGCAGGCGCAGCAAGTTCAAACGCCAAGGCAGGTAGTCTGGACGTGGCGCCATCTTGCAGTAGCATCGGTTACAGACCTCAACGCGCGTGATTTTTTCAGTTGCTTTGGATTTCTTGCCAACATAGTCAGACACGATCGGACGGAAATTGGATGTCTGTGCCTCGCGACATTCAAAACAGGTGGCTTCAATCTTCTTGTGCTTGGGCGTGCCGACGACGGCTGGCGTACCATCCTGCTTGACAAGCGGACGTTGCTTGCCAAAGCCTTTACGTGCAATCTGACGCAGCTCTTTGCCATTCTGTGTACGTTTGGCACGTTTGAGTGGGAATCCATCGGCGTCGACGCGCGGCTTGGCAGGACCACGCTGACGCGGCGTTTTAGCCGGCTTCTCAGTCTCTTGTTCCTCGTCCTCGTCGGCACCTTCATCAGCGTCAAAGACGGCATCGGGATCGACAGCATGACCTTCACTTTCGTCGGAAGCCGAAGCAGCGTCAGCAGCAACGGTGTTGCGTCCACCTTTGCGTTTGCGTTTACCACCAGCCTTGGACTTGCGAAGCTGTTTTGCGAGTTGCGCGAGTGGTGGCTGGATTGTGTCCCTGCCATCGTCGGCGGGGTTGGCTTTTGGCTGGGTGTCATCAGCGACAAAAGCCTCCGTCAAATCTTGGTTGTAGAGTAGCGACTCGACAGGTTCCATGCCGTCCTCTAAGGTTGCCTCCGCCGGCTGAGCATCCGTCAAATCTTGTGCCACTTTGGCTTGCGCCGCTGATTTTTGCTTGCGGGTGGCGGGCGGCGTCATCGTTGCAGGCTCCTTGGGTTTGTTGGCTGCAGCAGCACGTGTCTTCTTAGGCGAGACCGGCTCAGCTTCCTGCTCCGTACGGGTTGACTGAGTCGTTGCAGCAGCGGCGGCATTGCGCGCACTCTGACGCCGAGCAGGAGGCTCGCTCGCCACCGCCGGTGCTTGCTGGCCTTGCTCTTCCGCCACGGATGTCGTTTTGGCTTGCGCACCACGCTTGCCCTTCTTAGAGGGACTTGTAGCAGTGGGTGTGGCTTCTTCGACTGGATCCTCCTGCGGAGCGGGACTCTCGGCGTTCCTGGCGAGGAAGATGTTGTTGGATGCATCTGAATGCTCGGCGCCTTTGCCCGTAGGCTTTTGGGCGCTGCCGGGGTCACCTTGCTGGCGGGCGGATAGGAAGGGCATCTCGAGTGGTGAAGCGGGTTACTGAGAGGTCTCCGAAGGAGTCTTGAGTCTTGCGCAGAGGAAGGGAGACGCTGCGGGTCTTGTTGTTCTGTGTTTCGGAGGGGGAATTTGCAATTGTGCGTTGGCATCTCGTCAATTTCTGTGTTGTTGTTGCACGTGACTTTGTCTCACGAGATGACACAAAATCAGCAGGAGAGACCAGTCTACCTAGGTAGGTTGAAGGAAGTCTGAGGGAGAAATAGACAACTAGGCTAGAAGAATATGCACGCTACAAATTGATTGAATAAACTGAACTCTATCTCAAGTCAGGCTCATCCGCATACCCAGCTTGTGCATCCTCCAGTCGCTCCAGGGCCACCGAGAGCTCCTTTGTCTGCTTTGCCGTGTCAAAGGCGACACTCGCCAGACGCTGCTTAAAGTCTTTGCTTGCTCCATCGGCTGGCTGTTCAGCAGCGCCATTCTCCATATCTCTTAGCCTTGCACAGCATGTCTCTAACGCTTCCTTGATCCAGCTCGAATCCGCACGTAATTGTCGAGAGGCGTTCGAGGCAAGATGAGCTGGTTGCAAGAGCGAGGTGGCCGTTGTCACAGAGACAACCACATCGCCAATAAATTGCTGCAATATGGCTGGTTTCTGATCGGCGCGAATGGCGGAGAGGAGCTTTTGAATGGAAGTTACGATCGCTTCTGTTTGCGCCTCGAGGGAGTATTTCAGCGTCTGGACGCTATCACGCTTGCTAGGCGACGAGTCCGGCGTAGCTTGAGACGCAGCGTTCGACTTGACAGGCGTCATGGGTCTCTGGCCACTCGAGCCGTTCATTGCTTTCGAAGCGGCTGTTGTGGGATGAGTCTCCGCTGACTCTGCCGGACTCGATGGCGGCCGAGGTGCATCTGCAGCGCGTTGAGCAGTAGAAGGTCGCGACTGAGGCGGCTGGATTTGGATCACAGGCGGCCGTTGTTCACCCGACCTGCGCGCTGTCAATTTCGGACGGCCATCCGCACCGGGACCCACTGTCGCTGAAAGACGTGGTTCACGACGCTCCTCATGCGGCGTGAAGGGCAACTCTTCTTCCGCCTCTGGTCCAGGCTGTGCCATCTCTGGTGTCTGTATCAGTGTCTCAATGTCGGCTCCGACAGGCAGACTCTTGATTTTGCAAATCTTGGCGAGTTCAATGACGGTACTTGTGAGATGACTTGCCGCCGCATCGACCAGCGAAACCGGCGAGAGTCCAGCACTGCCAACATGGTTGCGACAGGCAATCATGAGATTATTCGCCGTACTTGACAGACGCACCATCAACTTGCCGACTTTTTCATGACTCCGCTCGAGATCAGCTTGCCGTACGTCAGACTGAATGGTCTTGGTGGCCGTGACGAGCAATCGCATCGGCTCTAGTACTTTCTGCGGCTGTGAGCGTGCTACACGCAAGAGCTCATCAATCGCCGCTTGAAACTGACCAAAAGCCGTGTCCTGAATCGCTCCTTGCTCAGAGATGAGACCTGCTGCTGCAGCCACAGCACCACCGGCTGTACCATCCCCACTGATGCCGCCACCAGGTGCAAAGAATGCAGACGTGACACGGACTTGCCTGAGCGCCAACTTTGATTTCTGGTATTGCGCCTGCCACGAAGCTGTCTGTGATTTTTGATCCTGCAAGGCTTGTTGAAGCTGTTCCAGTTGTGCTTGCATGGCTGATTCACGTTCGCTCATTTGACGGAGCTCGACGAGCATTTTGTCGAGTGCCTCGCGCATCTCGATTTCAACCGTCTGTTGCTCTGCAAGAGCCTCATTCGCGTGTGCCAGCTCTGTGCCCTTTTGTGTTCCAGCACGAGACACCTCACCCTGCACACGCTGCAACTGTGATTCAAGCCGATCATTATGTTCAAGTGCCTCTTGTAACGCCGACTCGAGCGATGCCTGGCCTGCTGCCTGCGCTGAAGCTTCTTGCGCAGCCAATTCAAGGGCAGCGAGCTTGGCTTCCAGTTCGCGGATGCGTGAATCAGATGCGCCACTTGCCGCGTCGATGGAGACCTTGCGCGTGCCACTGGTACGTCTATCCGTTGCCTGAGGCGGTCGATCGTACTCGCTCGACAGCGTCGACGCTGCGTCTGCTTCAATCACACGCGGCAAAGGCGGCGAGAGTGCGACGCCAGAATCCAAAGGCAGGTCTTCCTCGTCGTCGTCGTCTTCCTCCATCATGGCCGACTTGACTGGTATAAACGTTGTATTGCGCGCATTCGGTTTGGCGCGATCTGTTGCAACAGGCGATGTTGGTGCCAAGGAAACCGAAGATCGTGAAAGCCCTTCATCCGAGATGCCAGACCCGCGTGCCAGTTTGGGAAACCGGTTCGCGATTTCAGCATGGACATCTGATACGAGATCCCGATAACGTGTCAAGGCCAACGTCGAGAGTTTTTCACGCGCCTGGTTACGTTTCGGGTGAAAGGCCGAGTCTGGTTCAAGGGCCTGGGGTCCTGGTCCCCCTTGGGCTGCAAACCGACGACGCAGGACTTCATCATAGACATCCGTTGACAACTCTTGAAACTGCGTGCTCGAAAGACGCGTCAATTTCTCACGTGCTTTGATCATGCGCGGCTGAGTAGGTTCGCGTTCTTTGCCAAGGAACTGGCTAAAGATGTGCCAATGACGCTGAGCGAGCCGTTCCGCTTGACTTGCCGCATCCTCTGACTGTCCATTGACAACAACATTGCCAAAACTTGGTGGATTGTATTTGGATACAGGCGTCCAAGAACGATCGATACCAGGCGTCGTGGCCGTGATACTGGCTGGCGCTGTTGAATAAGCTTGACTGTGTTCGCTGACACTGCGTTGATAAACATCAGTGCCATTCACAGAACCCGACGCATAAGGATCGTTTCCACCAGGCGCATACCGCGCACCATTGCCTGCTTGTTGCTGCTGTTGCTGCGCCGTATAATAGGCTGGGCCAGACGCTTGACGATAGCCAGTCGGCGATGCAGGATAGGCGCCAGTCGTGCTTGGCTCTTGCACCACTGGCGCACGATAACCTGGATAGGCATTGGCTTCTTGGGCATAGCGTGTAGCCCAGGATTGACCATTGCTATTGCCATTGCTATGGACTGATGCGCCCGGCGGTGGTCGTCTGCCGCTGCCTTGTTGTGACATGGCCGCCTCGTTGGCAGACTAGGCCTATTTCTTTTCGGATGCAGATCTCTCTGTCGCTCGGTCGTTTATATCTTTTCGCAATGAAAGAAGGGCCCTGCTGGCCCTACCGACTTTTGTTGGTCCAGGGGTTGATGCGACAATGCGAGACCCCTGATCTGCTGTGGTTGGGCAGGAGACTTGCGCTATTCCTATAACTTTGTCAGCTGCTGAGTTCTAACGATGTTTTGTGTGTCTGTCTCTGTCGCCGTTGAAGGGAGCCGCTTCTCGAGAAGAAAACAAATAATTGCAACAAGAATAACAGATCGACCGGCGCATCATTCAGGAGAACGGGTTCATCTATACATCTGCAGCGATCATCTAGTAGTATTGCACGCTATGCAGGATCGGCAGCAACGGATGCCGCTCCTGCCACGCGCTGACAATTTCATGAATCGCCTCATCCAACGTCTCTTGCGCGGCATAAAACGCCTCTGCCAATTCCAAGATAGCCGCACCGCCCTTGAGTGCCTCCTCGGCATTATCCTTGATATCCACATTGAAGAGATGCACGAGCCGGTCCGTGGCGACACCAGCCTTGCTGCTACGTGAAAGGAGATCGTCACAAATCGCATCAAAGACGCGCTCTTCACAGGCAAAGACCACGTCGAAGAATTGCTTGCCATCTTGCCAGCGCTCAGGCGCGCGCTTGATGTGTCGATTGCGATCAATCATGGCAAGCAGGCCATTTGCTGTATAGAGACGTGTATCTTGCTGTCGAAGCTCATCAAAGATCTGTTGATAGGGTGTGCCAAAGTTGTAGTTGTTTGGCCGATCAATAGAAGGCCCTGGCAATCTCACTGCTGAGCCTGTGCCGTAAGAGGAGACATCAAAGCCAGCTTCTTTGAGTACCTTGTGCGCTTGCATCGAGCGGTTATTGTTGGATGCGCAGACGGTGGCGAAGCGCAGGCCTTTTCTTTGCGCTGGTTCAGGAGAGCCCATCAGTATAGCTATAGAGTGGAAGGAGTAGCGTCTCGCCTGTAGCCGTACGAGTAATCTAGCTTGAATGTATGTCTAGCTTGTTCTGTTCTTGGCAGCTGGGAGTGGTTCTTGGCTGCAGACGGCGACAACGACATCCAACTGCATTCGGTAGCGCTAGCCTGCTTACAAGACACAAGACCCATTGTACACACTCGCAAGGAGAGACCCCCCACCCTGCCACTCTCTGGCTCTGGTGGGAATTTCTAACGTTCTCCTCAGTCAAATCTACGCCGCTCGTTTACAGACAGACCTGCCAGAGACACACGCAAACGCGCCTGACCGACGTCAGATCACTTCAAAAGGGCATCGTTTGTCCTTGTATCAACATCATCACCATCAAAGACGACGTGTTTGTGTTAGACTATGGACATCCCGGAAGAAGCGCCACCGGATCTACCCGCCCTAGCAGCACCTCCATCCTTTCGTCTAGCAGCCGAAGCAACAGCAGCGCAAGAGACGCCTTTACGCATCTCCATTGCGCGCGATTTTGCATATAGTCCTACAGCGTCGCTCTTTCTCCGTCTCGATGAACCGCCGCCGAGCGATACACACGATGCCGCCATGGCCGAACGGCGAACGGCTGCGCTTGAAGCGCAGCGGGCGCAACAATATCAACAATACCTTCGACAGCAAAAACAACAAGAAACGCAGCTTGAAGCTGTTGGCTCAACGCGAAAACCCGATAGTGCGGCGCGAGGTCTGGTGGGCGGCGAAGGTGTCGTTGATCCAAGTAGTGGATGGACGGACCCGCCGCCATGGCTCGCGCCTGCCAACCCCCATGATGGCCTTGCCGCCTTGACGACGGCCTCGGAAGAAGATTTGGGTGAAGGCGAAGTCCATGGCCGTGCTGTGGCTTTATTTGACTTTACACCCGAGCATGAGAATGAGTTTGCGTTGGTGGAAGGACAGCAGGTATTTATTTCGAGTATGCATGGACTTGGTTGGCTTGTGGCGGTCGATCCTTCAACGAGTGACTGTGGGCTTGTGCCGGAGGAGTATGTCCGGTTTCTTGGCGATGATGAAGTCTGGGCACTTCAATCAGACGGCGAAGGAGAAGAAGATGCGCATGATCTGGATGACAATGTTGGCAAAGACGGACCGAGCACAGACTCAGAGGCAGACGATGGCTGGGTGGATGAGTCACACGAGACAGAGTCGACCTCTGACAAGCCAGACAAGCCATTGACGGAAGACGAACGCGCCGCCCTCTATGCGCAAGCGGAACGTGAAATGGCCCAAGCAGAGCATCACAACCTTGAAGACAACGTGCCCGTCTGATGACATGCTTCTACACGTCTACACGCTGCTGGCCTTTTACACCAGCAAATTGGCAAATACGATTCCACAATCCAAGTCTCGGGCCTAGACGCGCCAGCATCATTGACCATCACGCTTCGCAGCGATCCCCTTCCTATTCTTTGTAAGAGTCTTTCTTGTTCTATAATGAATTTTCCGAGAACGACCTCGTTGCATTCTGCACCTTGCAAGTGTATTGAGCTACGTCGTCTGTTCCATGACATGGGTGCCTTCCTTTTTTGTATCCTGATCGTGCGCATACGCCGATAACGCCTTGTCCAAGGCACGCGCAACGGCTAGGACTTCAAGAAACGTGTTGTAGAGCGGCATGGGACTCAGTCGAATCACATCAGGCTTGCGCTCATCCGCCACAATCCCCGCCTCCAACAGCTGCTTCATAACAAAGGGCATGACGCCCTTGGGTGTAAACAAGACGGAAAGCTGCGCACCGCGCGCCGCCGAATCATTTGGCGTGATGATGCGGAAAGAAGGTTTGTCCTTGTCGGAGCATTCAAATGCCGGTGACGCTTGCAAAAGCCGTGCCAGATATCCTGTTAGCAAGATTGACTTTCTCCGTAACGCCGTCATATCCGTCTTGGCAAAGACGCGCAAGCTGGCGAGGAGTGAAACGACGTTCAACACAGATGGATTCGAGAGTTGGAAACCAGCGGCACCGGGCGTTGGATCAAACGCTGGATCCATATCGAATCGTGTCGATGGCTTATGGCCCCACCAACCTGCCAACCCGCGCGTATTCCGATTCACCAGCCCATCCGAAAAAGTCGTGTCATTGCCTGGGTAGCGTGCATTTGCATGGACAAACAAACCACCAATCGCACCTGGCCCTGCATTCACGTATTTATAATGACACCAGCATGCGAAATCAACTTGCCATGCGTCCAACGAGAGCGGGACATTGCCGACAGCATGTGCGAGATCCCAGCCGACGACGGCACCGGCAGCGTGACCGGCAGCGGTGATGGCTTCGATGTCAAACAGTTGACCTGTATAGTACTGCACGCCCGAAAAAAGGACAAGGGCAATCTCATCGCCATGGGAGTTGATCGTGTCGAGGATATCGGCTGTGGAGAGACAAAACGCCCCATCGCGCGGTTTGAGAGGCAAGAGTGCGTCCTCTGGGTCGAGATTATGCAATTTGGCTTGTGAGGCGAATGCATACTGATCAGACGGGAACGCCTTGTACTCAAACAGAATCTTGCGTCGTTTGCCCATAGGCTTATAAAATGCACACAACAAAGTATGCAAATTACTCGTCAACGTGCCCATCACCGTGACCTGCTCAGGCGCCGCACCAACAAGTGCCGCCGTACCTTGCGTCACTTCAGCGAGATCAGCAATATCCTTCCACGGCCGTTCATGCGGATGATCAAAATGGCCAAGGACGCCACGACCGGCCCAGACGTCCAATTCAGCTGCAACAAGCGCGCGCGCTTCAAGCGGCATGAGGCCAAGCGAGTTGCCACAAAAGTAGATGGCTTCCTCTTCTGATGTTGTAGCGGTCGTTGACGTGATGGGCTTTGGTAGTGTAGCGGTACTCAGCGATGCGCGGGTCGGGTAGCTAAACAGCTCGCGTAGATGCGACTGACTCACAGATTGCGCATCGAGATAGCTTGCGAATGCATCTGAAGCAATGTCTGTCTGTCCAGACGATTGCAGATAGTCGTCCAAAGACGGGTCGTGAGAGCCCATTGATCAGATAAGGAGAGCGCGCTTGGCAGCAGGATGTGACGAAACACTCAGCTCCTTCGGTGTAGCTTATCCTCCAAGTATCAAGGGCAATTGAGGGTCAGCGAATGATAGCTATAGAGACGGCCTCTCCTGACCGGGTTTCTGGTAGTGATAGATTGTGTTTGATGGTCTAGATCGATGCACATGGCAACTGCCGAAAAGTGTTTCCAAGAGAGGCAGCAGGACAACCCGCAGGCCAAAGTCAGGCTACTAATCTGGGGAACACGAACATCGTATGAGACTCGCTCCCGAGGCCAGAGATGTCCATAGAATCTGAAGCTTGAACCGGCAAACCCGTCTTGTCCGCGCCTGTAGCTAGCTAGCGCTACAATGATGCAAGTTGACTATTACTCACAAAAGAATTCCATAGATGCGCGACGAATAAATAAAATGCGGGCGACGCGCTCATCTATCCACACCTCATCGCAATCACAATCACAATCCCCAGCATGTCCGCCATCAATGCTACCGCACTGATCCATGCAGACGACCACATCGAGTCAGCCTGTGATGTTGCACCACCCATTCACATGTCAACGACCTACGCCTACACGCAAGACAACCAAGTCCAAGAAGCCATCTACTCGCGTCTCGGTGTCCCGACGATTGACCGATGCGAGGCCGTCCTCGGTGACATTTTGAAAGGTTCTGTGACGGTGACGTATGCTAGTGGATTGAGTGCCATCATGGCTTTACTCTGCCACTTGAATCCCAAGCAACTCTTTCTCGAGCGGGCAGAGCGAGGCGGGTATCACGGCACATTGGGCGTTTCTGCCATTCTGTCGCGTCTATCCGGCATGCAGGTCCACAAGCTTGATGATTTGGCGACAATCAAGCCAGGGAAAGGGGATGTACTCTGGCTTGAGACGCCGTTGAATCCGACAGGTCATGTCACGGATATCGCACACTATGTCAAGCTTGCCAAAGAAGCCAGTGCCCTTGTCTGTGTCGACGCGACGTTTGCACCGCCGCCTTTGCAAAACCCATTCGAGCACGGTGCCGATTGGGTCATGCATTCGGCAACCAAGTACTTTGGCGGCCACTCGGACCTCCTGGCCGGTGTCATTGCCGCACATCCTGATTATCCGAGTGACGGTCTCAGACACCAGCTCGTGGACGATCGCGAGAATATGGGTACAGCCATGTCAGGCCAGACTGCATGGCTCTTGTTGCGTTCGCTGCGGACGTTTAGCATGCGTATTGAGCGGCAAGTGGCGAATGCCGCCCGTGTCGCCGAAGCCATGATTGCAGCGGTGGCAGACAGCAAAGCGCTTGTCAAGGTCGCCCATGGCTCGTTGCAAACGAAAGCGGGTGACGCCTTTGTGGCGAAGCAAATGTCTGGCGGTCATTCGCCGACGTTTGCCATTTATCTAGGCAATGAGAAGCAAGCGGCTGCTTTCCCGAATCGACTCAAGTTGTTTCACCATGCCACGAGTCTCGGTGGTGTCGAGTCGTTGGCAGAGTGGCGGGCTATGAGCGATTGTCATTGTGATCGGACACTGGTGCGGCTTTCGATTGGTGTTGAAGCGCCTGAAGATCTGATCAAGGACTTGCAGCAGGCGCTTGAGCAGGTTGGTCAGCTATAGTTCTTGTTAGTCCAGACCCTCGTAGTTTCAAATCGAGCGCATGCAAGGAGCTTGGCTTGAACATGTCAGGTATCATAGGTACGACTTCGTGACAATGATGTTCGTGTTGTGTTCGGATATGCCGACAGCCGGGTACTCACGACCCCTGATCGCCCGGAATACTTATAGGGGCCTTCCGCCCACTTAGGTCTAGTAAGGAATTCCTTTGGCGTCAAGAGGCCTAGGATATAAGAGGTTATGAGCCTTGCGCTATGGATAAGGACAGCGCAACCCGTGGAAGGGCCAAGTTTATGGACACGTGGATTCCACTTCTTCAGGGGCCAAGTAACTGGTATATATGGAAGCAGAACGTCGAGGATTTTCTG
>QXDR01000033.1:0-255686 GCA_003717165.1 Protomyces inundatus | reverse complement strand
AATGCCCCTCTCGGGATTCGAACACAAGGCTCATTTACCTATCATGCCCGGGTTTGCGCACGGTTATCCCACCTCACCAAAGGTACTTCCGCACTTTGGTGAGGCCGAGGAGCTTTATATCACAACATTTTAGAGCTATAGTCGTATCTTGAGAGTTTCATTTATTTCTTCAATCCTTCTGTAGCAGTTGTGAAAACTATTGGCTTTCTCAAACACAAAAGAAAAGCTGATGGCCCATGTAATGATATTCACGGTTGCATCAATTTTTTGATCTTTTTATATCCGAGGCCTTTTGACGTCGACAGTGTTGCGATATGAAGCTCCTCGGTCGCACTTCACTGAGTCTTAGAAGCTTCATCATATCACGACGCTGAGAACAATCAAAACCTGCATATTGAACTCGTTCATATCGTGATATGAAGCTTCTCAGCCTTACGAAGATGGCAAAGTAACTTTGGCAAGGGATTCCCGACCTCATTTGACGCCATAAAGATGGTAAAGGTGATCACTCCAAGAGTGAGGTCTTCAAGTGCTGAATCACTAAGGATAGTGGGCACAACACATCCAAGTGCATATTCTCTTAATGCTTTTCTGTTTTGTCCCTTGAAGTCGTGTCGCGATTCACTCGCAAACAAAGCACCCGTAGCCGTCATGTCGCGATGCGTTCGCAAACAAAGCACCCATAGCCAGGCTTGCTCTCGGACCAAATATCAAGATTTGTTCGATTCAGAAATTAGAATGGGCTGCTCTCGGGACGGCTAATGAAATTCATTCGACTCGCAGATTAGAACGAGTAATGATGCAAGAGTCATGGCCAATCAACAGATTGTGTATTTGGAGAATCCGCGCACGGAGGCTATGGCTGCAAACAAATGGTGGAGAGACACGGATTCAAAAGGCGTCGACGAATCCCCTCCTCTGACTATTGTTCACTATAGCTGCAACTGAGAGAGACTTTGCATCTACCACAACCATTTTAACGCCGACGCAAGATCCAGAAACGTTAGTACGGCGCAAATGGTGTTTAGACTTCCCTGTTTCGTTATTTTGCTTGTTTCGTTATTTTGCCATCAGCAATCGCTACAACGACTCTGGCAGAGTCAGAGGAGAAACAGTTTGATTGCGACGTCTCTGGAAAGGCTCAGTGCAAGTCCTTTTGTGTATCCGGAGGCACGCCTGACTCTTGGACGCCTGCGGATTGTTTCAATTGGTGCGTCACGGTCTACTATCTTCAGTGCCCAAACAGCGTCGCAACGGGGTACCAAGGATTTAAGTGTGACCAGAATGATTTGAATGGGGATTGCAAGTTGTTTTGCGATGACTATGGTGCACAGGGCCCGGCCAGAGATCTTGTCTAGAATCAATGTGTGGGCCAAATTCACCCATATATGTGCCCTGTGGTTTTTTTGGGAGTTTAATATGGTGTAGGCTGTGAGCACATGCCTCATTCGCCCAAACTGAAGTTTGCAGCTGCAGGGATCATCGTCCTTCGATGATCGACCTGTGTGCAGGCGACAGTTGCAACAGTAGTCGTGCTTTCTTATCAGTTCCAGAGCCCGTCGCTATTTCATGATTCCCACTTTGTCCTTTTGAAAAGTTTGGATTGCATTTGCTGGATACTTGTGAAGATCTTATTGGACCCTTCTCACAACTCGCTTGTCACATTATGGCTGTAGTTGCAGCCATTCAGCAAGTGCACAAGATATAGCCGCAGCTACAGGTTCATCAATCAGCAAGTGGTGTATGCACACGTTGTCAGACGGGGAAAGGTAGGGAATTAACGACTCGCAAGATCGGCGGCAGCTTCTGGGGCTGTTTTAAACAAGCGCATGACAGAGAGTCGAATTGTCGATCGCGTATCAGTTCAACCAAGTTGGTTCTAGCCAAATGCATGATGTCCTGCTTCTACTAATGCCGCTCACAAACACGACGGAGGAGTCCGTATTCCAAGCGTGATGAAACAGATTTGACTGCTCTGAACTTTTCCCGACAGCGGTACTAAGTATAGCCCCAAACGGTGTGCTGAACCCCTACAGCTGGGCAAACAGCAAGCCTCATAAGCTATAGCTAGAACAAGTGTCTTTGGAGCAAATACATATTTGGCCGTTGTTTATTCGGCTCGGAAATGAGCATGCGAAATGAAGCGCAGAACCCGGCGGCGACCCGCCCAACAAAGAGAACGCTCGCAAGTTTGCCGCATCTCGCAATTGGTTGACAGTCGCGATCGGTCAAAACGACCCAGGCTATGAAGTCTTCGATGGTCCTTCCGTTAAATGTTCCAATTATTCACCATCAGGGCCTGCAACTACAGCCGAATCGGTTTCCATTGTACCCAGCGTCCGATTTCCATCTCCGCTCACATCTTGTCACCAAATGTACATGGTTGTTGGACTCGTCTAGATCTCAGGCTTGCTCTTGGCCACTGTCATGTCAGGAGTACCTAGTGGCCCATTCAGTACCAAGTACGAGTTCGACTGCAAGTGGGACGCCCGAACGCAGTGCAGTAACTTTTGCGGCCACTACGGAATGCAAAGCACCGATGCTCAGGCCGCTTACTTACTGTCACGAACCGTACCAGGCTGTGCGCGTGCATGGATGTTGCTGTTGGCAACTACTTCAGTAATAGCGTTCTGGGAAAGGACCACTAAAGGTTCGTGAGCGTGCGAAGTTGAGAGCGGATTGGTGTTTGCTCAGGAGACCTTGATTGGGGCACCGATTGGTTGGCTACAGGCTCAATCACGGGGCTGCTGGTGCGAGCTCGATCATCACCTTAGTACTGACGATGTATGAGTACGACTGATAAAGGCGGCCTGGCGCCGTCCTTTACTCAGTAGCGTCGGTACTCTGTTTCTCAGATTCGGCTTTCTTAGACTCTCAGCCAACCGCAGATAGTTAAGGCAGACCCTCGGGTCAGGCTCGTGACACTTACCGCTTTGCCAATTCAACAGTCACTTTCCGACGTGCAAAGATGAAAAGTTTTTTGATTGTGAAGCGAATCAAATCAATGAATGCGCCAGATTCGTCAATTATTATTGTCCCGACTGTGCCAGAACACCCAATGGCGATGGCGACGGGATCATTCTTTCCAAGGATTGCATCAGTACTTATTGGGTTGATTAGTGCTATTACGAAGACGTAAAATCGCCTTGGATGCGCGTTCGATGAGATTGCGATATTGTCATCTGGATGATCTTTGTTGATGTGATTAGCCTTTGCAACATTTTTTAGTTTGCAGTCAATCGTTCCTTGCGACTTTATATTCTAGCGATCCATACCTGTTCAGTTCTCCATTCCTTCTGCAGCCTCTTCATCGGTGTTGCTCATTCTTTTGATTTTTGTCAGATCTTCCTCGCGACGGGGCACAGGACTGCCGCGAAGAGACCTGGAAGAGGCCACCTAGCGAGAGAGACCCTACTGTACAAGTACACCTTCACGCAACGGCCATCCAAGAACCGTCTCCATCTAGCTTCAGATCATGTCTTCAAAGACCAAACCAGTCAGCAGCGCCACAAAGCGCATCCAAAAGGAACTGCGCGACCTCAAAGCCGACCCGCCCGCCAACACGACCTGTGGACCCAAGTCAGACGACAACTTACACAAGTGGACGGCTACGATCATTGGACCAGAGGGATCTCCTTATGCTGGCGGCCACTTCGTCTTGGACATTGACATCAATGAGAGCTATCCCTTTAAGCCTCCGAAAGTGGCGTTTCAGACGCGTATTTATCATTGCAATGTGAATAGCTCTGGCCACATTTGTCTTGACATTCTCAAGGATCAATGGTATGTTTCTTGGCGCGCATGTTCTATGAAAGACTGACAGCTAGGTCGCCTGCCTTGACACTTTCCAAGGTGCTTCTCTCGATTAGCTCGCTCTTGACGGACGCCAACCCAGACGACCCACTCGTCGGCGAGATTGCGCAGCTCTACCGCACGGATCGCGCCGCTCACGACAAGACGGCTAGAGAATGGACGCAAAAGTACGCAAAGCCCTAGTCTAGCGAATCAGCTCCCGGCACGCGACGCAGACGCGAGCGACTAAGGCAGAAGGCAAGGACAAACCACGGCATTCAACATACAATCACACAAACGAGCGTAGCGTTTCTTTCCATCATTAGCAAAGACATGAACGTCATTCCCCCTTTTTTCAGAGACCTATTCGGTGAGCGTTATAGCTCGTCCTTGAGTGCGTTTCCGCCGTCGCCGTCGTCTTGTGGCGGTATGACGCGTGCGCCTTGCAATAGTGCATCTTCTTCCGTTTGTAATGCCTCTGAAATGGGCTTGAGACCGTCCACCTTGATTTCTACCGGCGAGGCAGGCTGCTCAATCGCCACCGCCGAACTCTGCTTCCCTTTGACCATGCTTTTGCCTTTGCTGCTACCAAAGACGAGCGCACCCACCTGACTTGACAGCCACCAGACGATATTGACGCTTTTGCTAAAGATGCGCTTGTAAAGAATAAAGCAAACGACAAAGATAAAGATGCCAAGCGAGCCCAAAATAAGCCAGCGGTCCATCTTGTCTGCCCGTTCCAACTCGCGAATCAGTCGTTTCGAGCCAGCGAGGATCGTCTCAAAGGCAGAATACTCTTCATTCAGCATTTTGAGTGAATTGGAAGAGCCCTGCAAGAGTTCTTGCGCCAGGGACGAGCGCGCAAGTTCTTCAGACATCATGGCATGTGTCCGTCTTAACTCGGCCGTGACATCGCCACTAGCCTGTAAGACAGCATTACTCCCGCGCTCTTCCCGTCGACCCAGGACAGACGATGCACTCCGCCCTGCTTTGCCAAAGAGCAAGTCGCGATCGAGTTGCGCTGATTGGCGTGATTGTTGCTGCGCTTTGAGGACAGCACGTCGATATGCCGCGCGATGGTTTGACAAGTCTTCAGCAAGCTTCGCTACCGTCAATTCTTGCTCTTTCCGTAGGCTTGCATCTTCTGTATCGAGCACGTAGGTGCTGCAGGCTGCAATCTCGCGGTCGAGGGTCGCGAGCTGGTCACGGATGACGTCGGCGAGCTCGGTCTGGACGGCTGCGGGGCCTGGACAATGCGCGAGGCGCGTGATGACGGCAGGGAGCTGCTTGGATGTCGACTTGAGCTCTGACAGCCGTGCGTCCATCTCACAATCTTATCACTAGCCTGCAAAGTCTTTAAGCTTAAGCTTGAGTCTTGATTCTTGGTGTGTTGATGTGTTTGTCGAAACGACGACCTCTACTTGTACACCACGCTAAAGGACCTATCTGCCTGTACTCTCGCTGAGTCTCGCGCATGCAGCCTGTCGCTATAGCGTACAACAGCCTAAGCTCATGGCCAGCTTCAGCTGCTCCAAATGTCGCCTCCCACTAACGCTCGCACCTGAACTCGCCGACCCCAACAAGACCTCCTTTGACCTTCTTCAAAAAGCCAGCCCGACACCCCGTCCAACGACGGCGCACGCAAATGCGCATGCCAATAGACGGGCGTATCCGGCTGAACGGGATCGATTCTTGCAAGACTCGATGGCAGAATCTACTTTGACGGTGCGTGCCGATGATACAGCGCGGAGACGGACATTACAACCACAGCAACAGCAACAGCAGCAGCGGCAAGGTGCGCGATCGCCTGCGCCGACAGAAATGCTGAACCATGCGCCAGGCCCTGCGCAACCGCTGACACCAACGCTCACGACTTCCAGCAATCCAGCGGAATCGTTTGTCCTTCTTGATGAAGGCTCAAGTGACAGTGCACACCTGCACGATGGTCCCGAGGACCCGCACCGCCTCTCGCGCAAACTTCAACAGACACGGACATTGTTTGCGATCCTCTCGTCGCGCTCCGAGGTGGACTTTCCACTCTGTGGTGAATGCACGGAGCTCGTGATTGCCGGCATGAATAAGCAAATGGCGCAACTCGCACAGGAACGCGAAGTCTACAGCGGCTGTCTACGCAAACTACGCGAGTCGTCACCGACAGATGTAGAACGTCAGCAGGCAGTTCAGTCGCTTGCAACATTACAAGCGGAAGAGGTCGAGGCGATGCAGGCGCTGAGGACGGTTGAGCAGGAGCATGCCGATGTCCAGGCCGAGCTGGCGCAACTTGAGCGTGAAAGTGCGTTGCTAGATGAGGAAGAGGCACGCTTTCTGCTTGAACGCAACAATAAGCTCGCTGAGCTCGCCGCGGCAGAGAGTGAGTACGAGAGTGTCCAGGTCCGCTATGAGCATGACGCACGACAACTTGAAAAGCTGCAACGGACCAATGTCTACAATGACGTCTTTTGTATTGGTCATGACGGCCATTTCGGTACCATCAATGGGCTTCGACTTGGCAGATTACCAGGTCACTCGGTCGATTGGGCCGAAATCAACGCCGCCTGGGGAATGACGCTCCTCCTGTTGCAAACGATGGCCGCCAAGCTAGAGTTCTCCTTTCGTGGATATAGGCTGCATCCTATGGGCTCCACCTCGACGATTGAAAAGATTGAGCCAGCGAGCGGCGGCAGCTTACTCAGTGCCTCGTCTGGCAGCGGCGTTACGAAATCGACAAGTCTCGAACTCTTTGGCAGCGCCGATGTCAATCCCCTTCGCTATTTCCAACGCGGCAGTTTTGATCGTGCCATGGTGGCATTTCTTGATTGTCTACGGCAACTGTGTGAGTTTGTCGAGGAACAGGATGCCTCGCTCGAATCGCCCTACAAGATTGAAAAGGACAAGATTCGTGATGCTTGTATCCGCACGGCCTTCAATCACGATGAAGACTGGACCAAGGCGCTCAAGCTGTGCTTGACGAATTGCAAGTGGATTCTCGCCGCCGTCGCCAAACTCAAGCGGACATAACAGCAAGGCTACCAAACATGTAAATAACAAAGACTTCGCTACGTAACGTGTATATCATACTTTCTACTCTTCTAGCTTGACTGCCAAGAGCCATTACTGTTTGCTCTTGCCAAACGACATGCGCTTCAAAATGGACTTTTTCTTCTCCTGAGGCGGCGTCGGCGGCGTCTGATAATTCAACTTTTGCTGCACCGGTAGACGCGCCTGTGGCTGCTGGCCGTATTGAACACTAGCGCGCCCTGTATCACTGACAGGCGATCCATATGGATTCTGCTGCTGCTGTTGTTGCGGTGCAATCGGGCCGGTACTGTGCCGAACGTCCCAATGCGCAGGACTATAGCTCGCCTCTTCCGCTTCACCCAACGCAGCGCCACTCGGTCCATACGCATACTGTCCATTGCCGTTGCCCGTACTCTGACGTTGCGAGTAGCCACTACTCGAGCGTTGCATACTCTCGCGCCTACTTCCGGCACCCGGATGCCCTGGATAGCCACGCACGGAAAGACGTGAAGCGTTGCGCGGTGTTTCAGGTCCACCTTCCGCAGCGGCGCCAAAGTCTTTATCATACGCGGCCGCTTCAAACGCCCGGATGGTGTCTAGGGGTCTCTCAAACCGGGATCGCGTCGGGTTACTGAGATCAGGCTCGGTGATGGCGCGGCCGTAAATATCTTTGGCAACGAGGGGTGTGTAATCAGGGCCCATGCCGGATTGCCACTGTTCCATGCCGACGGCTTCGGTCAAGGCGACGTTGGGGTCGGTCTTTTCATTGGCGGCTGTGCGCGGCATTGTGGCGATTGTGATGGCGATGCGCTGCTCGTGGAAGGTTTGCTGCTCGTGGAAGCTTTGTTGGCTAACAACTAGTAAAAGTATGCAGGGTATTGAGCTGAGTGTTTGAAGAGGGTCTTGGTCCGAGCTCGCCTGGTTATATGATCCTGGCTCGTTGTCGGCCTTGGCGCTCGAGCTCTGCCGCGGAGTCTTGCGGGAAAAAGGGGCTGGTACGGCTGCTCAGCTATTTTTACTGACAAAGCGCTGCGCAAAAGGAAAAGTCAATCAGTAACTACGGGAGTCTGGCAAGGTAGCAAGGAAAGCTAGTGGATTGCGACGATAGGACGATACGGTAGCCCCCCTGATTGACCTCCTGAGCAATGCATTTCAAATCATGCTACCTAGGTTCGCTGCACTCCCCGCCTCCGTACGCGTGATCGGGTCCGCAGATCCCAAGATGAAAAAAAGTGCGCCTCTCACGTGATCAGCTCGTCATCTGAACATTACTGCCCGACTAGCCGGGCTCTGCAGCTGCTGGAGCTTTCAAGTACTCTTGATGAAGTCTACAACACCATACCTAAAATTTGCTGAGATCTCGATGGTCATCAATGAGATGCTTATCTACACAAGGTGCTCGCTGAACGACACAGAGAGTCACGTGCTGTCTATTGGGACAATTCTCCAATGACCAATCGCAAACCTGCTCATGTTGAAATGCTCGGTCGCTTGAACCTGTGCCCAAATATTTGTCTAAATCCAAAATACCCCTGCAGCTGGCATGCGAATGTGCTTATAAGAGTGCTGTCAATCCTTCATGGTTCGATCACACCAGAAGTCAGACAATCTCAAGATGTACGGATTCTGGGCTTCTGCCATATTCCCGATCGTTGCACTGGTCAACACTCTGAGTTGGTCTGAGCTGGTAGCTGCGCACGATCCCTACACCTACACCTTTAGATACCCTGATGCCTTCCCCACCACAGAGATCACGTGTACTAGAGACAAGTCACCGACAATTTATTTCGACCCAAACGAAGTCAAGCACGAATGGGATTTGGCCTTGGAAGATCCACACCATGTGGGATGGACAGGCCCGAGAGGCCTGAAGCCCGGAGACTACGTGCCCGCGTATTGCAAAGACTTCTTCGAGGACAGCCGTGACGTCTACTCGGTACGAATCTCTTTTTTTTTCCATCAACGATTAACAGTGACTAATCAATATCAAGCAAATTTTTGGAGTCGCCCATCTAGTGGATCCACGCAGCAAGACTAAGAGCTACATTTATTATACGTTCACAGTATACATGGCGGTTGAACCGGCATCATTGGTCCCTCCGACTCAAGATGATGCCAATGGGGAGTTGTGCGGCTTCACCGTTACTCACCTGTTCCAGGACGATCAATACGAGTGCACGTTCGTCCCCGGCCCGGATCCGAGGTAACATACGATTTCAAGCGCTGGCGATTGATTTGTCCACTGGCAGCGAATGCCTCACATCGTCGAAGCACAAACTTAACTTCATGAAGTGCCTATGTTTGACCAGAATCCTCTTGGCCAGTGTCCCGTTCTCCGTAGCCGTAAATAGCAAGTCTACCGCGTCACGACTGCGACCTGCTTTTGTTTCGCGTCCAGCGCTTTGTTGGCCTCCTCCTCATTCACAGCGGCCGTTCGTCGCACAGCACACGGAATACAGCAGATCGAGACATGCTTCAATTGGTAAACCAAATTCTGCTTCAAGTAGTGCTCATGTTAAATGTGCGATTTGCCATGCATATGGTCAAAGCTGCTCGAACTCAGTTTGTATTTAGGACCGGGCCCAAAAAGTTGTCTGCAATCTTTCTGCCCCTGACTGTTTGTTATTGTGCTTACATGCATATGTAGAAATGGGGGCAGAGCCACAAGCAATGTACCCAAAATTGGAGCATTTGTGCCAATAGGCAGCATCCTCATTTCACCACTGCAAATGTTTTGACGCGAGGGTCATTTCTCAATATCTTTCTGACATCCGGCTGAAGCTGAGGGGCACCATAGCAGCTTGCAATTGTTGGTAGTCAACCTCATTTACGTGTTTCATGATTTTGCTGATTTGTCTAATCTGCATGCATGTGTTTGCTTCAATCCTAAAAGGCACCACCTAACTACGGCAGGACAACAGTGACCTGGTCTTGTCTCGCCTCTAGCGCTACTTCAGTCTTTACGTCTGCCGCACGCCGCTCAGCACACCGAACACAGTGGATCGAGACATGCTCCAATTGGTCAGCCAAGTGCTGCTTCAAGCAATGCTCATGCGAAACGTGGCCACAAGAATGGACCAAGACCTTTGCCAAATTCTCGAGCATGTCGCCGCCCTCCGCATACGTTTCGGTATCCACTTGTGCCAGAGCAATAATGGAGTCGTCGCGTGATTTGCCCTTTTGTCGTTCCCCTTTCAGCCCATGCTTTGTCAGCACGGCCGTCGTCCTGCTTTGCCGCCGCTCGAGTCTGCTTGAATCCGCCTGTTCCTGCTGCTGCCTTGCCAGGAGTCTCACAAATGAAGGAGAATGTACTGGCCGGTCACATAGATGGCACACAAGCCTTCCAGCACGCCATCCAGCCTCGCGTTGTGTCGTTTGTCGTGCGAATTGCTTGGCCCGCGCATGGCCGAGGATCTGTTCCGCGAGTCGAAGGAGCTGGCCACCAAGCAAATGGGCATCAAAGACATCGCGTAGAAGTTTTTGCACCACTTGGCTGTGACCTGGCTGACGCGCTGATTCAGCGTGTGCACTCTGTTCCAGATACTTCCGCAAGATGCGCAGAAAGAGGCCTGTTTGGGCACTGTCTTGTCGTGATGCTGTTGCTAGCAAAAGGGTACCCATTGCATCGCGTAAAAGCGCCTTGAGCATCTCGCGGGTTTTCGTAACGTGCTTTCGTCGACTCTTTTGCTCAAGCGCTTGACCAACTTGCAGTGTCAAATTGAATGTGTCGCTTAAAAAGGACACCCACATTGTCTCAGCGATTGTCGTGCCGGAAAGTCCGTGACTGGCTTGAACTTCTTCGGCGCAGAGAAGCGCACCGAGTCGAACATACTGTGCAATGGGATCCACTTTGCTGGACAACTGTTGAGCGTCGTCGATGGCTGTTGGCTCACTCTCAATGACGGCTGCACCGAGTTTGACGAGGTAGGCAAGCGTACGTTGAAGCGCCACTTTACGTTGCCCTGTCAAGCTCAAGAGTCTGACTAGGCCTTCAAGCGCATCGTGTTCTTCAAGCACGGTCGTCAAAGCGTCAGGGGAGGCAACATCAAGCAACCCCGGAAGACTTAGAAAGGACAGTACACTCGAGCGATCGTGTTGACAGAGTAGCGCAAGCACACTCATGAGCACTGATTCATCTGCCCATTTGGGCAGCGGAGCTTCCGATGTTGTGTCGAGCGCCAAAAGCGAGCGCACGTATGCCAATCGAAGCGTTGGACACTTTTCCAGCTGCCCATAGATGGTGCGATGCAATGTCGGACAACAACGATCGAGTACCGCTGCAGCTTGCTGGCTATCGAGACTCACGATTGCCTCTGCTTCATCCACAACCACCTGCTGTACATGCTCGCGCGCTTCGGGATCAAGCCTACTGGCATTTCCCAGCAGCTCTTCAATGCAAGCAAAAATTTGAGATTCAGATCCTTCATCTTGCAGCATGGCTCGCAAGAGACCGACATAGTCTCCCTCGGCACGGCAAAGCGTTTTGAGAACACGAAAGAAGCGGGCAGCCTGCAACTTTGGCATGAGCTCGTGAACGTTTGATGGCTTGAAGACAGAGAGCAACGTTTCAACTGCCAATTGACAATCCTCGGCGAGTTCCACATCGCCATAGTCGCAGAGTCCGTCGAGAATGCGTTGCAGGACAGAGCCAGACAAGAGGATGAATTGAGGGTACTTTGGTACGTTGCGTGCGATAAACATGTAGAGTGCGAGCACATCGTCGTGATTTGCATCTGAAGCAGTTTCCAGCAGAATGTTGATGATGAATTGCCGCGTCATCGTCCTGGACGCTGTTGCTGAACGTGGCCGATCGTCATCAGGACCTTCATTCAGAAAAGCATCTTCGAACGCTTCATCGAGGCAAGCGAGAAAGGTTGGTCCATCAAAATGAAGCAGCAGCCGAAGATACGGGAACGTTGGCTCGGGTCGCGTCAAGTCGGTGAGAATCCAGTGATTTGATCCAGGCGGCCAGACGACAGAGACGCCGCTGAAAAGAAACGCATACAGAGCGCTCTTGGCAGATTCAGCAGTCTGCTCTTGCAAAGGCTCGCCATTCGGAAACGTGCGACCTGTCAGCGTCAATGACAAGTACGAGAAAATCTTGACGGCGTTGACGGTATTGGCGCCGAGATGCTGTAAATCAAGCGCCCGACTTGCGGCGTCTCCGGTTGTTGCTGTTGCGCGCAAGACCGATTTGATGAGCTCCATGAATTCGACCAAGGGTGTGACATAGTCTGCCAAGGCCGAATTCCAGACATAGGCGAGCGCATTCATAAGACCGTGCTGTTTACACAGTTTGGTCAGTTGATTGGTGTCGAGGGAACTTGGATCCAGATGACAGAGTACATCTTCGAGGCGAGTCTGTAAGCCACGATCCACATAGCTCGAGACGAGTTCTTGCACAATCTCGGGCGGAACGTAACGGACGCTGTCGACAAGGACTGCCTCTGCTAAACCTTGCAGGAAAAGTTCCTTGTCATTCTCGCATGCGTCGTAAACTTCATCAAAGAGGGCGTCATTGTTGTTCAGGGTCAGGCACAAGCTAAAGACGGCTTGCAACAGTTCCCTTGCCGGCATTGATTGCAGCTGTTCGATAGCTTCATTCAAAAGCTCGGCGCCGTAAGCAGACACGACTTGTCTTCGTTGCTGTTCATCTTTCGGCAATGCAGCCAGACTCAAATCGATCGAGCCGTCATGATAAGCCTCGAGCAAAGCGATCGCTTCGATGAAGAGTCCTTGCCGCGCCAAGGCCTGTATCCGGTCTCTCCAGGTCAAGACGGAGCCAACGGAGACTTCTGAATGGCCCAAGAGGAAGAATCTGCCCTTGTATGCGGTGAAGCTGCCGTGGTAATCTTCGGCGAAAGACTGATTGACGTACTCGGCCTCGCGCTGCTCAAAGTAATATTGTAGCTGGCCAGCGTTGAGATTATAGGTCAGGATATGCTTGCCAATCAAGTCAGCCTGGCCGACAAGTTTAAAGGCGATCGCGTCTAGCAACAGCATCTGATGGGAGGTGGTCAACAAGCAGAGCACACCTTTAGTATACCAGCGCAGCGCCACAATGCTTTCTTCACACTGAAAGGAACCGACTTCCTCGATGACGATTGGCATGACAGGGTCCACTTCATCCACAGGCTCGCCGGCAGAGATGCTCAGGACTTGCAGACGTCGACTCCAAGAAACGGCCAGAAGTGGACATGTGCCTCTCTGCGGATCCTTGACACTTGCGACACATGGGAACCAGCATGCCGAACCAGAGATCTGCTCAGCTTCTGCATAGACGCCGCTCGGCCGATTGAGCTTGTACTGTGTCCTTGCTGATGGCGTCGTCGAGACAATGACGAGTTTATAAGGTGTCAAGATTGCCGTGAGACCGAGCGTATCTGTAAAATGCGGGATCGTGCCAAGCGGCAGGACTGTTGCTGCGAAACTTGCGCTCGGCTTGAGTGGTGGCGCACCGGGTAAAGTCGGATACCGTCCGAGAATTCTGATCGTCTCGACATTGGATACGAGCTTGCGTCGATGGAAATTATGGCAAAAGACCATCCCGCGGGCATCTGCGCTGAGAAAGAGTGAATGCCGTGTGCCAATGAAACTGAGATGCGTGATGCGTGCGTCGCCGAGGTGGCCGTGTTTGGAGATTGTTTCTTCGAGACGTATCGGCGGTATGTGCTTGGCTGGTGAGGCGGGTCTGCTGAGATCCCATGAGAGAATGGATCCATCTGCGTACGCTGATGCAGCAAACGTATGATCAGCCGACAGCGCAATGGCTGTGACGGCGCCTGCTTCGGTCGCTGCTGTTAGAATTATTCATAAACGCGTTTTGAATTGTACCTCTCGTCCCGTTGCCAATGACGTGCTTACAGGCTTGTTGATAGTCAAAGAGCAGCAAAAGACCCTTGGTTGTGCCAAAGGCCAGCATGCCCGAGACTGTCAGGCACGTCGGCGTGCCAAAGGCCTTGCGTCCCGATGCACTGTGCAAGTGATCCGATATACGTCTCAGCCGTGACCACCGTAATGTCTGTCTGGGCCCAATCTCACCGGAAGAATCAGAGGACAGTTGTTGGAGATGAAGCAAACTGGCAGCTGAACTCGTTCGTGAATGCGCCGTGCGTGGCCGGCCGCCGCCACTGAGAGCCGGCGACAGCAGGGATGAGCGAAGGCCTTCATAGCGTTTGGAACGAAGTGGAGACATATAGTCGCGATGCGCAGATCGGCCTTCAGGACTCGCAAGAGAGACGGTACTATCGGCATTGCTCAAGACGGAGAGCGCGTCTTGGCGGGACAGGGTATCATCTGCTGATGACAAACTAGCCACGGAAGGTGAAGCGATGTCAGTCAGTCGTCGGGGCTCTACTTCATCCCAATCATTGTCAATGGCGATGGCGATGGCGGGCACAACGCGTAAAGAGCTCGTCTCGCTTTGGTTGTCGCTATAGGCGTCATCTAGTTCGCCTACTGCGTCATGGTCATCACCCAGCACCTCTCGCAGCTCGCGCTCATAATCCGCATCTTCTTCATTCGCCATTCGTCATCTGGAGAGGCACATGAGCCCTGTCGCAGCTTGATGTTGCCAGTGTGCGTTACGCGGCTTTGTTCGTTGTTGCGTTTGAGCATTCTGTCGAAAGCATTCATCATATCTCGACAACAGGCTCAAAACACACTGGCATGGTCGGCCCGGCGCTGCCTCCAGACCTGCTTGAGGCGCGCGCAAAGAAGCGCAAGGCGGTTGAGGAGAGAGCATCTGCAGCTCTTGGACAAGGGCCCGACAAGGACGAGGAGAGCGTCAAGACTACTCCAGGAAGTCTCGCGAGAACGACTAGCAAGAATGCAGAGGATGAGGATGAGGAAGATGAGGATGTGGGTCCCATGCTACCGGGTGACACGACCCGCGAGGCGCTGTATGCGCGCGAAGCAGATGCGCGGAAGCAAGCCGCCGAAGCTGTCGCCGACAAGCCGCGGCAGCATTCCGCATGGATGACGGAGCCGCCCAAGAGTTCAGATTGGGCGCAGTCGATTGATACAACAAAGCTCAAGTCACGGCAGTTTGCGAGTAGTAAGCCTGGTCGACCGGGGCCTCATGCGCAAGGTGGGTTTGATGCTGGGTGGACATCTACGGCGGGTGCGGCCCCTGCTGGCGACGAGGAGGCAGGGGATGCTGCACGAGATGCGAAAGCGGCGGCGATTGAGACGGAGAAGCGGCGAACGGCTGAACAGATGCTGGCGCAAGCAGATCGCGGGCCATCGCTGTTTGATCAACATGCACGCAAGCGACGTCAACTCAATAAGGAAGACCGCGATGACTCTGCGAGTCGACCGTTTGATCGTGAAAAGGACATTGGCCCATCCGTGAGCAGTAAACAGGCGCGCGACTTGGCGCAACGGTCAAAGGACTTGTCCAACATGTTTGGCGAAAGCAAATATCTTTGATCAAGGTCGGCTTTCACTTCCGACCATCGAGGGTACTTGAACCGTACTTCAAGTGGCAGGCCCGATAATTTCGGTGCCCATCATGCGCCAGAGCTTGAAGCACTACCGACTTATATGGCGAGGAGTCAATTTTGAACTCTAATGATAATTATAGAGAGGCACTGGCGGGGTCATCAGCTGACTATTGCTGCCCTAAGAAGTGCCTCATACCAAGCCCTTCGCTGTACCGGGATGGCACGCGCTGAATGCCTGAGCTTTGCAAGGTTGGCAGCTGTCCATGTACTTGTATCTATGAAGTACATTTATCGATGTGAAGCTCTCGGAAACAGTTATATGAGACAGTGAGCTTGGATCTGCCCCTGGCCATTATACCTGTCTGCTCAGCTAAGTTAGAGTGCTCAAGTTGATAGTTGCCACAGTGGTGTTGGGTCAAAAGCTAATCACCCGCCCGAAGACAGACAGCCAACAGTCGAACAGCGGCACTCAGCAACTCAACCCGGGAACCCTTCTTCCGCACCCGCCTCACAAGACACTCCCAACCAGCTATCTTTCGACAGCCCAGCGCATTCACTGCCTGTATCGCTTGCGCATCTCCAGGTCGCATCCATCCGCCCGGCGCCTTCAGCAACTGTCTTTGCACTCTTAGCGCCCCAGCGGGAAAAGCCGCGCAACCATGACTCTCGACAAGCGCCAGTTCTCCTACGGCTGGTACGACAATTCAACAGGCTACTACTGGAAAGAATGGGTCATCTTTGCGTTCATCCTCGTCGCCTTGCTCACATTTGTCTTTGTCGCCCGCGCCATGGGTAAAAAACGGATCGCCCGCAACCAACCGCTGCAGGCTTGGCACAAGTTTTTGTTTCCGAAACGGTTTCGGAATGGACCGCCTTACTTGGCCGCAAGTACCGTCACGTACAATCCTTCGGCCGGTGGACATGGCGCGTTTGGAACGAGTAGTGGCATTGCACCGCCGCCGCCAAGGTATGTTTATCCAGACGACCAGCCTGACAAGTCCATTCGCTAACGTCGAATGCAGCTATGACCCATACGCAACCAACTTGCCGCCGTATCAGCCAACCAGCAAGGCCAACGGTGATCATCCGGAGTACGAGATGGTTTACACGGCGCAACCAGTGCAAGGTGACTATGGCCGTCCGGGCTCCTCGTCTGCTGCCGTAGCACCGAGACTATCTCCCTCGCAGCCGCCCATGACAAGGTGATCGCTCAGAACCTTTGCGCGGAGTTTCAAAAGTGGAGATGGTTGGAGATGTGCTGGAGTTTGCTCGCTCAATGGGGACGGAGCTCTTTGCGGACGTTCTGCGACTGCTGCTTTAATTTGTGTATTTGCATGATTTAACGAGATATTTATAAGCGTCTGATTCCTCCCGTGTCTGTGTCGATTACAAAACCTGGTCATCTGCTCTATTCGAGATGAGACGTGTCAGGGCAATCTACAAGTAGTGTCAGCTCAGAGCCTGCCGTCGGCTGCGGGAAGGTTGGTCACCTTTCATGTGGTTCACCATTTGACATCGTCGTTAAACCCGCGTGCTCGGTCACCCCAGCTACCCTTGTACACAAAAAGAGCTGAATCTGACATCAGCAAAGTGCTAGTCAATTTCTGATCGCATCAACCGCTAGCCTGTCTGCAATTCATACCGATCGTACGATCGCAAATCAACGCCTGCGGGCCACGCCCCATGCCAATTACATTCTTTGAGAAACGTCAACCAATCTCAAAATCTACAAACGCACTTGTCTCAGAATTGATTGATGCACGAGCGGACCATAAATCACTGTGAATCTTTGCACAAGAATGCAAAGCTTCTCTGACCTCATAGCTGTTCTTGTCACATAGAGATTGTTGCAAATGGTATAATAGATTTGCGTTTCGTTTCCAAGAGCTACGAGATGATCGGGACAGGAGCAACAGTCGGGAAAGGACTAGAACTTCTGGGATAGTAAGCTGTATGATCCGCTCAGAGTATGTATCCGAGCCGACAGGGGTCTTTTATCGACCCTAATTGCCGTCGTTGTGGGAAGCACAATTGCGCTTGCAGGTTTCGACACAACTGCCGAAACAAGGATGCTGCTTGCGCTCGGATTTGCACTGATTTCGGCAGTCCTGCCTGATTGATACGACACCATTACTACAGTCGCAACGGCTCCCAAGTGCGTACTGCGCGAAGAGTGACTGCGAAATGATGAGCCAGAGGAATGCTCCAATCATCATTGTTTGCGTTCGCTTCGAAGGACTGAATATCTGGGTGAGCATATGTGCCTAGCTAATAGCTCTAGGAAAATGAAAACTTACGTATATCTCAATAGGATGGTATAAATTGGTTCAATTCGTCTTACAGCGCGCGTTGGCGCTTTAAAAGTGATGCAAGGCAACCACAGGTGGCTTGCATTTCTCTGTCAATGCTGCCATTGACGGACAAATATTTGCTAAATGACGACGATCTTCGCAATCCGCTTCTATCGCATGCAACATTACACGTGCACACGTTGGTCCTCAGCCAATCGCTTGATAGCACGAGCATGTGAGGTAGCAATTTATTGGAGCATGTCGTATACATTTTCTATCTCCATGGCCTTCCAGCACACCTGCATGATGTACATCGGGCCTGCCTTACTACTGCGCGGTCTCCGCTCGCAAGGCACGAATACTTTCTTTGCCGAGTGACAGCTGCGATCGCAAAAGAAGATCACCATAAAAGTCAAACTCGCGTCCGTTTACATGGCAGCTGTCGCTGTCCACTACATTAGACCTTAGATATCTGAGACCCCTTACGGATCGAATCTAGCCGTATTTTCGTTCACAGGTCAGACTGAATCCTGCGTCCTTACGCCAGTCTTTTGTTAAAAGCTTTTGATCGGATCACGTGGTATGAGTTACAGTAAGCATTTTGTCGCGAACCAGCCAGTCCAAAAAGCTAATCAGCTACAGACAAACGTGTGGCGTGATGTGGTTTGCTCGCAAGCACGAGATTCAATCAAGGGCCAAGGAACAGGCAATTAAAAAGGGCAAATCAAAGTTAGCTCGACCAATCGTACAATGAAGAATCCACAACTAATTATACGGTGAACAAGATCCATGGATCGGAATTATTGTGCCATATACCCGGTTATGGATGTTCTACACATTGGAATTAAGATCCTTGTTACGCACGACCATGATAGCTGAAATGGATTCCTTCACAATAACAGTTGAACTTGTATAATTTCGCCGATGCGCCTGTTCTTGTCTTCTTCTTTCAATAGCTCGGGTCCATTCTCCCAGCTTGGATTCACCTCCCGTAATCAAGAAGATACACTTGTTTGCTCAATAGCTCCCGAACCATTCGTCTATGATTATGCGAAGAAAAGGGTTTTTGTCAGATCACGAGGCTCAAAGCAATGAGAAAGAACTAATGAGACTTTTTTGTTAGGATATCTGCGGTTTGTGATGAAATACACTTGCAGATTTTAAATGAAGCTATGAGGTTATCGATGCAGTAGCTATAGGAGAAGACAATGCGCTGATTCTGAACGGGATCGTGGAACCTTTTTAGGGATGGCCGGGGCCACCTGGGACTTGCTGACCAGGACCTGGAGTAGCCGTTTGTGGACAGTTCATCTCACAGTCGCGCTTACAGTGACTTTTGCATGTATTGACCGCGGAGCGAGAACACAGATTGGAGCACTGCGTCTCGATTGATTGAGCATTTCGAGCTTTCCGGCAGTCACAAGTAAGCTCAAGAGCGGATAGCATGAAGAGACATTGCGAGACAACCAGCCAGATGAATCCACAGCGCATTTTCGATCGTGGTCGTTCTTGAGGACTTGAATCTGTGTCAGTCAGCATGTGTATCCGTCTCTAGCTACTGGTAAATTGAACACTCACGTGGAATAAAACTTTTGTAGGGAGATCGTGTTGCTGGAATTTGCCTTTGGAGTGCGGTAGCTTTTATACATGAGCATGGTCGGCCCAATTGAAATTTTCAGATAATTGTATTTGTAATCAATGCCATCATTGACAGTAGTCTGTCAGCACTCAGCAGACACGACTTCGTTGGATTATCAATCAAGCTTTTGCGTTGCAACAGAAAAATACGACCTCGAGTAGTTTTTGTGCGACATATTTAGCTCAGCTAATCATATCATAACGCGGCTACAAATTTTCATGAGGCAATTCTTTCCAATCGAGCACGCTGTGTGCAATTCTCAACTTAGGGTACACTGCCTAGCGATCATGTCTTCGTTCAGCCATGACGAAACCTTGCAGCAGATGGCTGCAGCTGTGATCTTTTACGAGTGCATGATTGTCGTGTAGGTTCTGTAATGCTGATTTGTTATGATAAATCAAGCAAGCCTCGTTTCACATGATACTGGTAGCCATTGATGCACAATCCCTTCGGTTCAAATGTAGCCGCAGCTTATGGTTCGCAGAAAAAACAGTCATTCTTGAGCTTGCGACTGCAATAGCTGCAATCACAGTGAATACTGTAGGAAGACTCACCCGCAGCTGACGGCGGATGTAGCTCTCTCACCTGCTGCTTAAAGAACGAAATACACTGCGGAGCCTACCTTCCGAGATCCAATTGTATATAGCGCCCAACTTTAGCTAGCTGTTGCCTTTCTTCAGAAGTCATCTTTGGTTGCAGGTACTTGATTGTCAATGTGATCTTCAATTAGTCTGTCGACAGTCGCGATTGACAATTGCAAGCAATCAAAGGAAGGCTTATAATTGAATCATTTTGCATCATATGAACAGATATCTTGAGAAGATGAAAGTGGGTCTAAGACCACAAAAGAACTTATGAAGTTTACGGATTCTGGGGCTATGTTTGAACGTTTGACTGAGTGTCGGTATGCCCCAAGAGAAACTTTTTCCTTCAGATCGAGATGCTCGCACTTGGGCCACAGTCGCTCTCGCATTGCTCCACACAATCTGAAATACATTGTACTTGCAGATTGTAAGAGTTCTGTTTGTTCTGAAATTTGGAGGACGGGCACTGCGTTTCGCACTGGTTTCTGATTGTACTGCGCTTGGTGCAATCACATTGGGATCCAAAAGCACATCGTAAGAAGAGCAGTTGTGAAGCGACTAGCCAGATGAACACATAGAGCATCGATTTCTGCATTGTCTGCGTAGTTTGGGGCTTCAGGCGGTCAGTATACGTCGCTAGCTAAAAGCAGAAAGCAGATCAGACTTACATTTCTTCGGTGTGCGGAGACTGTCCGTTTGATTCGATAATTGATCAGGGCATTTACAATGGCCAAGGTCTTTAAATAAAGATAGTCAGGGCAATCGATTGCCCTGTTTCTCATGATTGTACCTGTATTCCAAGTAACCTTCGGCAAACAAATATTTGTCGACTTAGTAATCAGCACAGAATGTCGTGCATCTGCGACATCGAATGTTGAGATGATCATTTGAGCAAGCACATGAAGTGACATCTTCGTGCGATATGTTGCCTCCTTATCTTTGCAGTGTCTCAGGCTTTTGATCGACGTTTCGAATCTTGCTACACCGTACAGCTACAGCGACAGCAGTTGTTCTAGTCTCCAGCTCAAAGCAGGTGTATTGATACTATTGACAATTAACAGCCCCTGCAGAACGGGTCGTGATCATGTGTCGCAAAAAATCTCAGACACCGCAGCTGTAGCTGCATTTGGTGTCGCTGATCGAATAAACCGTCCGACCCTGATGAAGAAGATTGCTGCGACCCGAACCACGATCCAATGACGACGAGCTTTGACAGCGGTCGCGACTGAAGGGAAGCAGGCAAGTCAGTAAGCAACAGTTGCAGGAAAAAGGCGGAGATTCCTGATGTCTATGTAGCAGTTCCAGAATCTTGTCTGGATACACGAAAATGCGAGATCAGTTGTAGCGACCATTCAGCTTCAATGGCTCAGTGCGATTGTAAGAGACTGCAGAAAACAACTATTGACGGCTGTTTGCGCTAGCTTCTCGCAATCAAATAGCCATCAACAAAGCCACGATAAGTAAAACATTGCAAAGTCATTGATATGAGACCACAATCAGCTTCAGGTGTCCCCGCAGCTGAAGAACCAAGGAGAACGTTGAGGAATGCTTGTCGCAAATCACATTCGATTACGCACCAATCATCTGCAGCCGGCACAGCCAAAACCATGTGTCCTGGTTCAAACGGGAGTATCATCTAAATTTAGCAAAGAGGCCTGACTGATCGAATCTTCAAAAAACAACCCCGTTCACAGGAATCCGTATAAAGTCGGCCACAGCCACGTTTGGAAGTTGACGAAACACAGCAGCCCTTCTCTTAAGCTGCCACTCCCTCCCACAGTCTTTGACAAGCTTTTCCCCCAGTTTCTTCCCAGTAAGCAGCTCAATCCTACTCAGTATGTACTGCGTATGTACATGGTTCAAGACTAACATCAGGACCAGTCAACAGATCCATACAGACCGTCACACCAACATGCAATTCATCACCGGACACCGATCCCTTTCACTCATCCTAGTGTTCACCGTGGAGCTATTCTCGTTTTCCGAGTGCATTCCAAGGTTCATCTCGCGTGATCAGTATCAACTTTGTTTAATGGCACAGTGTAAAGTAGATTGCGTCAGGACACCTGCAGTCGTCAATCTTCGTGTGATCTTCCCGTCCAAGAGCTCACAGACCTCAAAACCGGCTTGCAACGCATGTTTGGAAACGGCGAAGAAATCAGCAGTCTGCAAACAGTTTGAAGTCAATTTGCTCCGAAATCGAGTCTATGAATGATCAATTTTCAAACTCCGTTCCTTCAATTATTCCTTCAAGCTTTAGACTACTGAAGGCTCTCATGCCAGTCAAATTTCCAAAATCTCGACTGCTACAGGTAGCAGTCGCCGCGTATGCAAGTAGTCTATCAACATGCACAAAGTTGAAATTACGACCTAGAAAATTTCCTTCGTATGCTGGCACCTTCAATTAATCATTCATTTATTTCGACTTGAAAGCGTACGCCATCATGAGACCACCTCATTAATCTTATCTATAGCGAGCTGCTCATTCAGGCAACAAGCTTTCTATCTCCTTGCACATTTGTAACGACCAAGAAAATTACTCTGCATAGGTGTCGATTCGAGTCTTTAGATCTCATCATGAGAACACTCTTGGAAAAAGTGGACGGGTCCTTGAATGTTTCAATGACCATATGTGAATCCTCCAGCTGCAGCTGGGAGAGTCTTTCGAGACCTTTGCTAATTGAATTATTCGGGCCACAAGACAACTCAGGCCAATCCTGTATGCATCACTGCAGCATCAGGGATTCGAAATGTTTGTTTGTCTACATCATGCTTGAGCTTGTTGCAGTTCCAAAGAGCTGCAGCAGCCTCTTGTGTCCTTCGAGGTCCCCTTTCGAATTCGCAGGTGACTCAACTCTCAGCAGTTTGTGGCTCGACAGCGCTTGCAGTCATCTGCATCCACAGGTGACGCTTGATATACTAGCAGACTGGATGCGCGCATCATGCACTGCCCGAGCTGCACGCGCGACCGCCCAAGCCGCCAATTCGCCTGCCATCGCTGCATCACCACTAACCTCCGAACCTTTCGCAAGCGCCACAGCGAGTCGCTGCAGAAGACATCGGCTGCGCTCGCTCAAGTAGAAGCAGCGCTTGCTGCGCGACAACCTGCGGTGACAGAGGCGGCACAGGTGAGTGGACAAGTTGGGCATATTCGACGCGAAGTAGCCTATGTCGAGCGACAACGCGCTGCAGGTAAATCTCCCAATGCGTCGCCGCGTAAACGCTGGCGCATCGCTTCCTAAGGGTTGCTACTGACATGCCAGATCAAGCAAAGCTCGATGACCTTCAGAATCGTATTGCGCGCCGCAGACAGGCCCTTGATACAGCTCGGCGCGCCCTTTCCGACTATGAAACGCAACTCGGTCTTGCACGCCAACAAGTGCGCGCGCGACGTAAGGCATGGCGCGCTGTGCATGAAGAGACGGTTCAGTGGCGACAAGCGCGTGTACGAACGTGTTTAGATCTGTTTCTCGTTTGTGAACGGGGAGAAGGCGGCTATGAGATTGGCGGGCTGAGAATACCGCATCTGCTATCATGTCACGGTATCCATCTTGGTTCAAGATCAAGCGGCTAACACCGTCTGCAGATCTACTGCCAGAAGAGCTCTTGTTCAGTCTCGAACGGGTCACGGCGCTTGTGCATCTATGCAGCGCCTACCTCGGCATCGTCTTGCCGTTTCTGATAACGCCGGCCGACACCGACGCTGTCATGCCGCGCATCGCTTTGCAGGCCGCTGAAGAGCCAATCACCTTGGGTCTGCACATGAACACACTTGATCAAGGCGATTACCTGGCTGCTCTGCTCATCAACGTCCGCGCCCTCAGTAGTCCTGCTACGTTTGAGCTTGACGATATTGAGATACCGCTTGGCAAATGGCTTGTGGACTTGATACAAGACTCACAGCTTGGCATTGTCAGTGATGCAAGTGCCTTGCACTATATCCGCAGCAAGCCGGCTGCCGAGATTGTCTTGGCGGCGTGGGCCAGGCGCATCACTGCTGAACAAGCGGTGGTGGATGTGCACGCGTGGGAACAAGTCGATTTCGCAGACATCAAAGAAGCTTCCTGATCTCCCCTTTCGATGTATGCTTAGGATGACGTGGAAACCGCATGACTGCCATGATTTGCGTTTCTGACGTTGCGGTGAGCAAAGGCGGTCGCGGGTGTTTGTGTTTTTGGCGCGCGGTGGCTGGGCGCGAGTTTTTTCGAGATGGCACACACATCAGAAAAATGTTATTTCCGGGAACGGGCTAATCTGGGCTGCCAGGCACAGGCGCGCCCTATTAGAACAGCGTCAAGGCCGCTCCTTCGACTCATTCCTGTTTCAACTCCCAACATGCTCATCCAATTCGCGACATTGCTCTCCATTGCGGCCGCGTCCAACTGTGTCAATGACGGCGGCAACTGGTACTGCGATCAGACAAATCAAATCACCTTTACTGGCCTTGGCGGTGTACCTGGTAGCTATGACCGCGTCACCAACATGGATCCGGATAGTTGTACCTGCTCAAAAGCGCCGCAAGCCTATGCAGGCAATCTTTCACCACTTGATGAGGATCTGTCGCTCCATTTCCGTGGACCAATTGCCATCAAGCAGTTTGCGGCGTATACACTGCAAGGCGCCTCGACCAAGAAGAAGCGCAGCAAGCGCACGTTTGTGGATCGGTTGAGCAATCTGTTTCGGAGAGACCAGGTGGTCTATACCTTGATTCCGCCAATTTCGACGCGACATGCAACATCGACTCTGGCGGTCGTCGCGCCTGCTGAACCGACGCCTGCGCCTATTGCACCCACACCACTACCTGAAGTCCCTGTGGTTGCACCGGCCCCTGTTCCTGCTCCAGCACCTGTACCTGTACCCGCAGTCCCAGCAACACAACCAGTCGGCAGCAGCTCCACTTGGCAGCGCACGAGCTACTATAATGCCCGCACCGGTACTCTTGACAATGCCGTTTTTATGAACAACATGGGCGGCGTCAATGGCTCTGGCACGTGGTCGCCTTGTTTCGGCAACTCATTGGCGTATGCTTCTGCATCGGGTACATGGTCAGCCCCAAATCCTGAAGTGTTGAGCGATACGTTGCTGGGCAGCAACACGGAAGTGGCACTCTTTACAGGCGAGCGATGCACGACGGCGACCTGTGGCTATGTGGCGCCTGGCGTGCCTGCCTACCGTGGCTTTTCAGGTGCCAACAAGGTCTTTTTGTTTGAATTTAGCATGCCGCTTGATGGCAATCGCGGCTTCAATGGCGATATGCCTGCCATCTGGGCCCTCAACGGTCAAATTCCACGATCGCAGCAGTATGGCGCTTGCTCTTGTTGGCAGACTGGATGTGGTGAGTTGGACTTGTTTGAGACGTTGAGTGCTGGCTCAGACAAGATGATTGCCACCTTTCACTCGAAGCTTGGTCAAGGGGGCAGCACGCCGAATTGGTTCAAGCGGCCGACAGATGGTGTAATGAAGGCGGCGGTGGTGTTTTTGGGTGGCAGCAGGACCATCAAGCTGATTCAGTTGGATGCTTCCGTCAACTTTGATGGCCAGCTCTCGCAAGCATTGATTGACTCTTGGGATCTGTCTTCTGCGACGGCTGTGACGCTAGTACAATGATACTCACCTAGTCTAGATCTATGTATGAATTCCATCTCGTGCTTCAACTTCCAAGGCTTGTTTCCCCACAAGGCGGCGCGCGGACCTCAACTCGACTCGACTCAATCCAATCTAGAAAAACATCCGAGGCCCGTTCATCCACCACCACCATCGAGCAACGCGCAGGACAAGCGCATCCAGCACCGCGCATCTTCACTGTCTCATCGCAGACCTGCGTCGGGCTCTCTTCATCACTAAATTCCGACTTGCAAAAGCGCTCGATTCTTATAGCCACAGCAACCCATGTCACGGCCAAGTCCACCGAAACCTTACGAACAAGGCGGCACCGCCTCCACCGCTGTCTCCGCGCCAGCCCTTCCTTCACAACCAGCAGGCGGATCACCAGCTTTGCCCTCAAGTAACGCAGATGGCACCGCTGCACCCGCTTTACCCGGTCGGCCAGCCATCAATGGTGTCACGAATCCCATGACGGGCGCCGGCATGACGGGTATGGCTGGTACAGGGATGGCTGGTGGATATGGTGCAACAGGCGGGTATGGCAGTAGCTATGGGACTGGTTTTGGATCTGGGTATGGCGGCTATGGCTCCACCATGGGTGGATATGGTTCATCGATGGGTGGCTATGGATCTTCCATGTATGGCGGCGGTATGGGCTCTTACGGTGGTATGGGCTCCTATGGCGGTTATGGTGGCGGTATGGGGTCTTATGGAGGTTATGGCGGTGGCTATGGCTCGATGGGTGGTGGTTTCGGTGGCCAAATGGATCCAAACGATCCCAACTTTTCACAAAGCATGGCCGGTTCCACGCAAGCGACGTTTCAATTCATTCAAAGCATCGTCGGTGCCTTTGGTGGCTTTGCACAGATGCTCGAGAGTACCTTTATGGCGACGCATTCTTCGTTTTTCGCCATGGTCAGTGTCGCTGAACAATTCGGCCATCTGCGCAATTCACTCGGTTCCGTCCTTGGTATTTTTGCACTCATGCGCTGGTGTCGCGCGTTGATTGCCAAATTGACAGGCAGACCTTCACCGGATAGTGACATGTCTGCGGAAGCATTTGCGCATTTCGCAGCAAACGGCGGCGCCGGTCCTGATGGTGCGCATGGCGGTCCCAAAATTTCAAGAAAACCGTTGCTCGTCTTTCTGATGGCCGTCGTCGGCTTGCCCTACCTCATGTCGCGCTTGATTCGTGCCATGACGGCACGTGAAGAAGAAGCGCGTCAGAAACGATTACAGGAAGAACATGCCGCACAAACAGGTGCCGCGTTGGATCCAGCACAGCTTGAATTTTGCAGGGCCTTGTATGCGTTTGTGCCGCAAGATCCAGCGATGGAGTTGGCGTTGCGCAAGGGGGACCTGGTGGCCATCTTGAGCAAGACAGATCCGATGGGGAATCCCTCGGCGTGGTGGCGCGGACGACTAAGGGATGGCACGGTAGGGTATATCCCGAGCAACTATGTCGAGGTGATTCGCAAGGGCGCTGCGGTACCGGTCGAGGGACAAAAGCAGATTGAGAATAAGCTCTCTCCGGAAGAGTTTCAGCGCAACTTTGGACAATAGTGATGCGACTCCTGGATAGGTATATACTTGCATCCCATACAGACCACGACACAGTCTACAGACACGGCTTGACATGATTCATCAGGTTCATTTGTGCTACGCTCGCTAGATTAGATATCGCGCTAAGACTGCATTACAATATGATCAAACATCCGCAACATGCTGTCTTCGCGCCTGCGCGTCAACATGGCCTCATGCTGCGCCGACTGCTCCTGTGAAACCACAGCATCCGCCGCGTCATAGACACCCATGCGAACGCGTTGGGCTTCACGATCCGCCTCGCTTGTCTCCCTCTCGGCATTGACGTCAGGAGTGGCAAATTGCGGAGCAAGTTGTGGCACCGAAGCCGATAAAGGCATGCGTCGTGTTGTCGAATCCAAGGCTCGATCGTGTAAAGCAGGTGAAAGGGCAAGTCGATCGCGCGACAAAGGTTCTTCGAATTGAATCGCTGATGCGATGAGATGTGCAACGTGCTGGCCAGACACAGACGTTGGCAATGGACACGCAGGCAACGCCTTGTCCTTATCGCTTGGAACGCGTTCAGGCGCTTCTGGCCGTCTCGCATTGGTGGTTGTCGTTGTCGTCGTCGAGACTTGAATCAATGAAGGGCTTGCGGCACGAAAGGGCAGCGTGCTTGTCAACACGGGCGGCGCCACCAGACTCGGACTCGCGGGTCGACTGGCTGTGGTCGTTGTTGCCGTCGAGCCACCGGATCCTTTTCGCGACCAAGATCCCGGTTCACTGACGGGCGAGCCACCGCCGCTGCCTCCTGCGCCGGAAAAGCTACCGGCAACGCGCTTCATAAAGCCAAACATGGAGCGTTTCCGCGGCTTTGCTTTCGAAGTTGTCGCCATGCTGCCAGGGACACCGAGATCACTATCGCCACTTGCTGTGCGTGATCGGCTTGTTGTATAAGCAGAACCTTCGACATCCGAACCCAAGCTACCTTGTCGTGCAATCGCCAAATCTGCCACAGCGCGTTCCGTGGCACGTAAGCGACGTTCTTCCTCTTCGAGTTCGCTATCCTCGTCTTCCATCTGCCACGGCGCCGGGCCGAGCTTCCGGATTTGAATGCCACCGGTGGTTGTGATGCGTTGCAAATCTGGTGAAGCAACAAGACTTTGCGCGCCACTTGACAAGATACGTCGATGGCGATGATGGCGCTGCTGCGTTGCGTGCCTCGTCAAGGTTGCCTCACTACGCTCTTCTACCATATCTCCCTCTTGTTCCTGCTCTGTTTCATACGCACCAGGCCCATCCAACTCGGCGGCGTCATCGTCAATCTGGACGAGAATCTCGCGAAAGGCAGCATACTCGCTGCTATGACTAAACCGTTTGGACGCGGCGCGTGTCGGTGCGACTTGCTTGTACGTGACTGGCGAACGCGTCTCGACAGATGTCGCGCACTCTACCGCATCAGGCGCCACCGACTCGCTCTCTTGCAGGAACAGAGACGCGTCTGGCGCGTGTAGCGTGGCGAAACTGGCATCGCGTTCATGCGGGAAGCCTTGTTGCAAGGCCGTGGTGATGCGCGCCGCCGAGGCTGAAGCCTGAATATGCGGGTGGAGTGAGGCGTGTGATAGACTCGCCTGCAGGTTGTTTTCGCCGCGTGGCAGCGCGCTAGAGGCTGTTGTGTAGGGTGTTGTTGTGGTGGTGGGTGGTTGTGGTTGCGTCTTTGGCATGGCGTAGCGTTGACGGAAGGTGTCGAATTGGCGGCCTTGTTCGGCGATGTAGGCGTCGAGGGACATGTTTGATATTAGGTTGTGTAGATGGTAGATGGAGAGCAAGTAAGGTTGGCAGGGCCTTGGTATATATCGCGACTGTTGGGTAGGTAGGTTATTCCTTGTTGTGCTTTGTTTGGGTTCCAACTTCCCAGGTAGGTCTCGTTTTCCTTTTCCTTTTCCTTTTCCTTTTCCTTTTCCTTTTCCTTTTCCTTTTCCTTTTCCTTTTCCTTTTCCTTTTCCTTTTCCTTTTCCTTTTCCTTTTCCTTTTCCTTTTCCTTTTCCTTTTCCTCTTCCTCTTCCGATTGCCTTGCCTTGTTCCATCTGGGCAACCCAATTGCAAGCCGCTCAAGCCTCAAGCGAATCAAACCTGCCAAGCCGCCTCAAGCCACACCTCTCCTGTCATCCATCCTCCTTCGTTGCATCATGCATGCAGCCGGATCCAACCCTAGGGCCCTGCAATTGAGCAGCTCAACTGGTCCTCTTCCTTGCATGCGCATGCATCTGTATATACACCTACACAGCCGCTGCTTCATGATGTCGCCTTGCATGCAATAGCTACTCAATCGCAGTGCGCGCTTCGTCCTCGCTACAGCACAGACATGCCTCCAGCTCGGGCCCATATACTTGAAACAAGCGTTTCGCGTGACCCTCAGACGTTCATGGCAACCCCCAAAGCACTCGCTATCGTATTCAGACCGTACCGAGCAAGCGAACACGGCTTGAATTGTCGTCCACGGCGTCTCCTTTTTTGCCTCTGCGCGCCTCCCGCTGTCTGAGACGCGGCAAGGCCAAAAAACCACCGTGTCTCAAAGTCGCGTGCAGTGCTGGCAGACCAAGAAAGTACGCTGCCGCCAGAAATTGCTAAAGCTAAATGGTGTTTGCGGCTGCCCGATGCCCGATGAGTCGGCGATGAGTCGATGACTAGCTCATGCGACTAGCGGCAGTAGAAGGAGGAACCGAGAAAACGGGAATGACCGCTGGTACCGGTCCGCCCGCTGTCAATTGCAATCAGCAGTGGGACCTCCCGTTGGGCCTGTCTCAACTTTCGAAGTGGGAACTTGGGAGCCATGGCGGCCGTCACTCTGACTCACTCTTGAATCCGCAAGACTGGCATTGCCGACAACGCTTTTGAGCTTGATGCTGAAGCTTAAGCTGAAGCTCAGGCGACGATGGTGTTTCGACCCAAGCAGCGCTCGCCGAAGCCAGCCCTAGGAAACATTTCACATTTGCTGTCGATTGAACAGGCAGCTATCAATTTTGAAGCCAAGTATCGGAGTGCTTCATTTCTTGCGGGTGGCTGAGAACTAGAGAGCGGCCGAGCGGTTCAGCAGCAAGGCCCGCGACATGGCTTTCAACAATCATTCAATGTGCGGACCTGCTGCACGAGTGACTCACCTACGTGCGGCTTACGGCTTTGCGAGCTCATGGGAGACAGGGCTCGAGTCCAGGCTTGGCACGTTATGCAGTAATTTTTCCTGGGCACCGACTGACGTCGAATTCTCAGCGCATCCTAGGCCTTGAGGTGATGGAATCCGCTCGGTATCCGTAGAAGCCACATGACGAGCTCTTCATAGTCAACGCGATCAGACAGAACAGATCGGATTGCAAACACTGACCAGCATAGATACTAATGATCCAGAGAAGATGAGTAAGTGAAATGAACCATTGCAGCAGCTGGGTGTACTTGTGCAGTACATGTACGTAGCTTCTGCCAAATTCACTTTTAGCCGAAGCAAACCGACCTGAAAAAGTCGCGCCCATCCAGCAGGCGCGTTCGGGCTCATTGAGCTGGTCGATATATATCCTTCTGGCTGCTTAAGCTCATATGACTAGACGCTGAGCTGTCCCTATTCTTTACCAAGACTAGCTGATGAGCGTCTATAGCTCAGAGACCGATCCAACGGTCGTCACAGATGCCGTCTACCTGAGCTTCGTCGACCGGCATAGCAAACAACTCGTGGTTGCCAAACATTCCCTGCTACAAGTCTTCCAGCTCGTCGGGAAGGAGATTGATCTGGGTGCAGCTGTTGGAGAGCTTTCTGCAGACGGACACGCCGCGTCAGCTGCAGAGGCAGACGCCAAGGTGGGAATTATTTCATCGCAAAAAGGACTTGTCACCAGGCTCGTCCTTGTTGCAGAGCTCCGTCTTTCTGGAATCATCACAGGCTTGGGCGCTATTCGCTCCAAAGAATTCGCCGAGACAGGCCTAGAATTGCTGCTCGTGTCCTTCACTGTAGCGAAATGCTCGCTGCTCGGTTGGAATGCTGCCGAGCAAGCTATCCAGACACTCAGCATCCACACATTTGAGCGCGACGAATTCATGTCACCTCTCTACAATGCGATCACAGGCAATCTCCGGCTCGACCCGGCCTCACGCGTGGCAACCTTGTCATTCTACGGCCAGCGACTTGCGTTCTTGCCGATCGCGCAAGTGGATGAACTCATGGCTGAGGAAGATCAAGACGCCAACGCCGGCGTCATCAGCAAGTCATTTGTGCTGAGTATGGGTCAGCTTGAGGATGACCTTGCGCAGCTCATTGATTTTGCCTACTTGGATGGCTACCGCGAGCCGACGCTTGCGATCCTATTTACGGCCGAATCAACCGCGCCTGCACTCAAAGACTGGCGTAAAGATACGACACACCTCATCGTCCTGACGCTCGATCTGCAAGCCGGTGCACGAACGGCGATTTACGAAATTGAGAAGCTGCCTGAAGGACTCCACACTGTATTTCCTATCCCAGAACCGGTCGGTGGCTGTCTTTTGATTGGCAACAACGAGCTCATCTATGTTGACCCGGCAGCACGGACTGTGGCTCTTGCGGTGAACACATTCTCAAAGCTGGCTTCAGATTATACGATGCGCGACTATAGCCATCTGGCTCTCAAACTCGAAGGCGCACGTTGCGTTGCGCTCAAAACGGAAAAGACGATCGATGGCATCTTGCTTTGCTTGGCAGACGCGACGCTTGCTCTGTTGACGCTGAATATGGATGGTCGGACCGTCAGCAGCTTGCATCTCAAAGTGGTCGGTCCAGAATTTGGCGGGAATAGCCTTCAAGGGGCGCCATCGTGTGCTGTCCTGCTAGATGATCAAAGAGTCTTTCTTGGAAGCACGCTTGGCAATTCTTCCCTGGTTGCTTGGCGCAAGACTGCTCGTAAGGCGGCGCAGTCAGAGGACGTCCCCGAACAAACACAGGAAGCAGATGATGATGATCTCGGCGACTTGTATGGCGATGACAGCACGACAAAGCAAATTTTGGGTTCAGAGACGACAACATTTGATGTGCGCTTCACGTTGGACGACACGCTCTTCAATGCTGGACCCATTATCAGTATGACGCCAGGTGCTACAGTAAAAAGCGACGGGAACGAAACGCTTGAGACGCCCACAGAGCTCGCCGTCGTTTCAGGTCATGGGTCTTCCGGCAACTTGTCCATCTTGCGTAAAAGCATCCATCCTCAAGTCGTCGGCAAATTCGATTCACCAGCATGGCAGGCCATGTGGACACTCAAAACGCGATCGAAGCGGTCTGACGCAGCAAAAGTTCAGGATGGACTGGACACGTATCTGGTAGCCTCGCGCAAGGATGAGACGCAAATTTTCACCATCGACACGGCCTTTGTTGAAAAGACGGATTCCGAGTTTGAGACCTCGGATGGCACGATTGCAGCAGGCACAGTGGATGGCGATACATGCGTGGTTCAGATTTGTGCAGACATGATGCGCACCTATGACGCCGAGCTTCGTTTACTGCAGCTCATTCCGACGCCGGAGGAATGTCTCATCATTTCAGCCAGCATCGTCGACCCTTACGTGCTTTTGCTTCTGAGCAACGGCAAGCTCGCCATCTATACGATTGACGCCAATCGTGATTTGGTTGAGCTTGAGCAGTCCATCGGAGAGGGCCTGGCAAGTGCCATTCTATACCAGCCAAGCTCGCCTTCGCCGCTCGACGCTTGGATCACTGAACCCAAAAAGCGCAAGCGTGCTCAAAAAGAAGGCAAGCCATGCTTGTGTTTTGCCATCTCAAAAGCTGGTTGCCTGACGGTACATCTTGTTCCAAGCATGCGCCAGGTTTTCTCGCAGCAGCATGCCGATTTGCTGCCTGCTCTGTTGACTGGTCGAGATGCATCCCTTGAATTCAAGCCGGCAGCGACGCCCCTCGTGGAGCTGCTTGTTGCCAATCTCGGGCAGACCGTTTTTTCGCCGCATCTCATCCTTCGTTCAAGCCTCGGCGACTTGACTACCTACAAGTTCGGTGCCACTGAGCTTGGTGTTGTCCTAAGCAAACTCGAGAGCCTCCAATTGACGCGTCACGGAGAAACGCAAGGGCCTATGCTGCTGACCCGATGTTTGGTGGGTGGCTACGCATGCGTCTTTGTCAAAGGACAGCATCCTTATTGGCTCATACAGTCGGATCAGTCGTTGCCAATCTTGTATCCTGCGTCAACCGGGTCTGTTCGCAGCTTCTCTGGCTTCAACACACGCGATGCACCGGCAGGCTACATCTACTGTGATGAGCAAGATACAATCCGCATCTGTCAATTGCCAGACAAGTTTCTCTACACTCAACGCTGGAGTAGTCATCAGGTCAAGCTCGGATGCAGTGTGGATGGTGTTGCTTATATGCCAGAGCAAGAATGTTTTGCCTTGGCAACCTCTCGGCCTGTTGCATATGAGGTGCGTGATGAGGACGACGAGGCGCTGCCACCGCCACAGGAAAACGAGGCGCTTTTGCCACTTGTCGACCGAGGATCGCTCGAGATTATGGACAAGTCTCAACGCATATTGGACCGCTTCGACTTTGCCGAGAATGAACAGGTGCTCTGCCTCAGATACGCTCCTATCAAGGTGCACACCGATCTCAGCAGTGCAGAGCGGCCATGTTTGGCTGTGGCGACTGGCATTTTCCGTGGTGAAGATCTTGCCATGCGCGGCGCCATCTACCTTTTTGAAGTGGTGCCAGTCGAGTCGGATGAGCCAGAGCCGCAGTTCCGATTACGTATCATGGTACGCGATGAGATCAAGGCGGCGGCGACAACAATATGCGTCGTGGATGGCTATCTCGTTATTGCCCAGGGCCATAAAGTGCTCGTTCGATCGCTTGAGGAGGACGAGAGGCTTGTGCCTGTGGCCTTTGTGGATCTCGGCTTGTACACTACCACAGCGAAAGCGCTACGCAACACGCTACTCCTCGGTGACATTCAGCAAGGGCTTCGCTTCGTCGGATTCCAAGAGGAACCGTATCGCTTGGTCGTCTTTGGCCGGGACTACCAGCCTCTTGACGTGGTAGATGCTGATTTTATGATTCGCGGCAAGATGCTCTTTTTTGTGGCGAGCGATCCAGAAGGCAACTTGTTTGTGCTGCAGTACGATCCAGACAATCCAGCCTCGATTGCAGGCACGCATCTTGTTCGCAAAGGGGACATGCACGCCGGCAAGCAAATCACCTGCATGATGACGGCCGCAATGAAGCCTGCTGTCGATCCGACCGCTGAGAGTGAAGTCAAAGTGGACAGCACGGCTGTGCTATGCGGTGGCCGCGACGGATCGCTGAGTGTCATGATGCCAGTCTCGGAACGCGTCTTTCGGCGACTGTACACCGTTCAGACACATTTTGCAGGTTCTCTCTTGTTGCCAGCATCACTCAATCAGCGTGCCTACCGGCACAGTGTCGCTGCAGAAACGACCACGACCAATCCCTTGCGTGGTATATTGGATGGCGATTTTGTCAGGCGATTCGCAGGACTAGACGTTGTGGCGCGGGCGGAGGTGGCCAAGAAGTGCGCGATCGGTGTGGATGGCGTGCTGACAGAATTGCAGGATTTGCATCGCGCTACAAGCATGTTTTAGACTAGTTATACGCTACATTGCATCAAGTGCTTGATCTAGGTCCTTTCGCAGCTTATCCACTGCCGCGACAATAACCTGCTTGTTTTGCTCCATGGCCTCTGCGCTGCCATCCATTTTGGCTTGCAATGTGGTCACTGCTTGTTGCCAGCGATCAATCTCTACCTGCCGCTCTTGGAGGGACGATTCAAGAGATGCAACAAGGTTGCTTGCTTGTGCCGCATCGTGATGAATATCTTGCAAATCTCGTAGTCGACCAATGACCGTCTCGACGAGGACGATGTTGGCCTGCGTTTCACGCGTCGCCAGAAAGAGCGTCTCCAATTGCGCCGCTTGTGGACTTTCCCGAATGATTTTGGACTGACTAGCGAGCGTCTGGAACTTCTGGACGAGTGCGTCGCGCTTCTCGTCTGTTGCGGTAAGAAGCGAGAGCTGGCGTGCAAGCAACGCGAGTTGTGGGACGTTAACATGCGCTTGGTCGAGCGTTGTTCGGGTCGGCTGTGCCTGTGTATTGCTGTGACGCTCTTCGAGCTGTGCGAGTCGACTCTCGAGAAGAGAAACCTTGTGTAGTAGCTCTCTGTCATTCTCCTTTGGCGTGGGCGATTCAGGCTTCAGCTGCACAGTGTTTAGTGTCGACGCGAGCGCGTCTAGATCTCCGTCTGCTTGGCACGTACCGCCTTCAGACTCTTGCTGTAGCTGTAACTCTTCCACCTCGCGCTTGATTCGTGCAAGTCGTTCTCGAGGCGACTCGCGCAGCCGACCGGCCTGAGGGCCAGTTGAAGGACCGCCTCGAATAACAACCTCGTCTGAATGCGACAGCGCAACAGGCGCTAGCAAGACATGTCTATCAAAGAATTGACGCGCAATGACTGGATCGTGTGCTTGCTGTATGAGTGCACTTGTATCTTCTGAGCTGTATTCAGGCGGCGCAATGTAGCTTTCGCTTTCTTTAGGTTCATTTGGACGCGCAGGGGCGACAACAGCAGGTGACTCGAACACTTCAGGCTCATCTGTTGTTCTGAGTGGCAAGAAGCCTTGCTGTATTGTGAAGAGCTCTGGCATAGCAGCAGTTCAATGTAGCTGGCTTGTCTGAGAAGCCTTTTGGGATGAGCGTCCTGAGCTAGCGCGCTTTGACCATAGCGTTGTGGTGTTTGGCAACGAGTCGACGGCATTGCCACCAAGATACAAGTACATCTGTCACAGAAAAGGCCAACTCAGAGAATGGGGTAGATGCTAAAGTCTCTTCTATCTAGCAATGGTAGACTTTGGTTATATAGATTAAAAGCACAGAAATATGAAAGGGTCGCAGAGAAATGTCAGCACTGAGCACACGCATCGACACAGCCTAGAGCATCTTGCCGCCGACAAACTCACTCCATCGCTTCACCTCGCTTGGTGCACCCGACTGGCCAAGGGTCGGCACTTTCGCCTCGAGCGCCTGTGCAAAGAGCACAGCGCACTTGGCATCGTTGATGAGCGGGATGTTAAAGTCGACACAGTTGCGACGCTGGACATAGTCTTCATCGAGCAGATCCCGACCCCGTGTGGCAGCCAAGTTGATGACACAGTCAATTTCGTACTTTTGGAAGACGGCACGCAAGAGACGCTTGTTGGTCTTTGGGAACTCAATGAGTGTGACGACTTCCTTGCCGAGCACTTGGTCAATCGCCTCCTTGACTTGTTGGTTGCTGGCGTAGAACTTGTAGCCCATCGGGTAAAGAATCTTGCTGACTTCAGCCATCTCGGGCTTCGTCACATCACCACCAAACAAGATACCGTTGCCAATCTTGGGAACCTTGAAGTTTTGCGTCGACTGCAGCGCCGTCCAGTAGGCCTCCTTGACATCCTTTCCGAAACAAGCCACCTCGCCCGTCGAGGCCATCTCAACACCCAAGAAGGGGTCGGCACCAGCGAGACGCGTCCATGAGAATTGAGGTACCTTGACGGCGACGTAGTCGCGCTTCTGCTGCATGAGGTCGACTGGTTCTGGCACATTCTTGCCGACAAGGGCACGCGTCGCGACATCAATAAAGTTGGTACCGAGAATCTTGGAAACGAATGGGAACGAGCGCGAGGCACGCAAGTTGCACTCAATCACCTTGAGAAGCGGTGCCCCGCCCTTCGGGTTTTCAGCCATGATGATTTGCATGTTGAAGGGACCTGTAATCTTGAAGCCTTTAGCAACACGGACAGCGATATCCTTGAGTCGCGCCATGAGGTCTGCATCGAGACCGATCGGCGGCAAGATGAGGGTTGCATCACCCGAGTGCACACCGGCATTTTCAACGTGTTCTGAAACGGCGTGCAGGAGCAAGTTGCCCTTGGACGCGACGGCATCGACATCAATCTCCTTGGCGCCTTCGATGAATTTTGTAATGACGACAGGGTGGTCAGGTGAAACGGCAGCGGCGTTCGTCAATCGGTCTTCGAGCGAGGCTTCGCTGTGAATGACCGACATGGCAGCACCAGAAAGCACATAACTCGGTCGCACCAGGACCGGGTATCCCACCTCATTGGCAAACACGCGTGCTTCATCCATCGAGCTCAATTCCTTCCAGGCCGGCTGGTCGACACCGATCGAGTCGAGAATTTGCGAAAACTTGTAACGGTCTTCGGCCGAGTCAATGTCCTTGGGGTCTGTACCAAGCACGGTGGCGCCTTGTTCTTGCAACTTGAGTGCAATGTTTTGCGGCAATTGACCACCGACCGAGACGACAACACCCGCAGCGCTCTCCATCTCGTAAATATCCATGACACGCTCATAGTTGAGTTCTTCAAAGTAGAGACGGTCGCATTCGTCGAAATCAGTCGAGACGGTTTCCGGGTTGTAGTTGACCATGATTGTCTTTTTGCCGACTTTACGCAAGGCACGCGTGCAAGAGACACCGCACCAATCAAACTCGACGGAAGAACCGATACGGTAGACACCGGAACCGAGCACCATCGTTCCATGTTCGTTGAACTCCACATCGTGGGTCGAGGCGTTGTAGGTGGTGTAGAGGTAGTTGGTATTAGCTGGGAATTCAGCAGCGAGGGTGTCGATACGCTTGACCCAGGGCTTGATGCCAAACGACTTGCGTCGTGCGCGCACAGCCAACTCATCGCTACCGACGGCATCGGCAATCTGACGATCCGAGAATCCATGCTTCTTGGCACGCATCATGACTTCTTGGTTCAAGCCAAACAAAGAGCCAATCGCTTCAAGCTCTCGCTGCACTTCAACAATGTTTTCGAGCTTGTAGAGGAACCAAGGGTCGATGCGGGAGAGGGCGTGAATCTTTTCAACCGAGTAATTTTGTTCAAGCATGGCGTTACCAACAGCAAACAAGCGCTGATCCGTGGGTACGGCGAGGGCATGGTCGAGGTCGGCCACAGGCAACGATTGGAATCCTTTGAAACCAGGGTCCACCTGACGAATCGCTTTTTGCAACGACTCTTCAAACGTACGACCAATCGCCATGACTTCACCGACCGACTTCATGGCGGAACCAATTTCGCGGTTGACGTATTGGAATTTTGCCAAATCCCATCGTGGGATTTTGGTGACGATGTAATCGAGCGAGGGTTCAAAGTTGGCGGTGGTGGTCTTGGTGACGGCATTGGGCAATTCAGGCAACGTGTGGCCGAGGGCAATCTTGGCGGCCGTATAGGCAAGCGGATAACCGGTGGCTTTCGAAGCAAGTGCTGACGACCGCGAGAGACGCGCGTTGACTTCAATCACGCGGTACTCCAATCCAGACGGGTGCAAGGCATACTGACAGTTGCATTCACCGACGACACCGAGATGACGAATAATCTTGATGGCGGCCGTACGCAGCATGTGGTATTCTTCGTCCGAGAGTGTCTGCGAAGGTGCCACGACGATGGAATCACCGGTATGCGTGCCGAGTGGGTCAAAGTTTTCCATGTTACAGACGGTGATGCAGTTGTTGGCGGCATCGCGGACCACTTCATACTCCACCTCCTTCCAACCCTTGAGTGATTTCTCAACCAAGATTTGCGGCGTCAACGAGAGCGAACGAGCAGAGAGATCACGCAATTCGTCCTCATTGTCTGCGAAACCGGATCCGAGACCGCCGAGGGAGTAAGCCGATCGAATAATAACGGGATAGCCAATCTCGGCGGCAGACTTGAGGGCGTCGTCGACCGTTTCCACAGCGACGGATTCAGCAACCGGGATGTTGATTTCGCCGAGGGCCTTGGAGAAGAGATCGCGGTCTTCAGAAGTTTCGAGCGTCTTGATGGGTGTACCCAGCACTTTGACCCCAAGTCGCTCGAGAATACCCATCTTGTCGAGTGCGATACCGACGTTGAGGGCCGTCTGGCCACCAAATGTGAGCAAGATGCCATCAGGCCTTTCGCGTTCGAGAATGTGAGAGATGTATTCCGGTGTCACGGGCAGGTAGTAGACTTCATCGGCGAGGAAGTGTGAGGTCTGGATCGTTGCAATGTTGGGGTTGATGAGGATCGTCTCGACTTGCGACTCCTTCAAAGCCTTGATGGCTTGAGAACCCGAGTAGTCAAACTCGCCTGCCTGACCGATCGAAAGGCCACCGGAACCGACGACGAGCACCTTTTTGACGTCTACTTTTTTAAGCGGCCTAGTATCTGATTAGCCCTTGTCACTGCAATCAAAAGGAATAAAAGGGCCGTACGCCTTGAAGATGACATTGTTGGCATAGTCCTGCAGATCCGGCTTGGTGTCCAAGACATCGGCCTGCCTGGGCAAGCTGGTGGACAAGGCGCGTTTGAGATGGTGTGGGCCGACACGGGCGATGCGGAGGGTGCTGTTGGATCGCGTGAGGAGTCGACAGCTCAAGGTGAGTGGCCGCGTGAGGAGGACCATCCTGGCAATAGAATCAGGACGCCTAGACTGATGCTCCTATGCCCCTAGGCCGAGGTAACTGAAGCTAAGCTAAGCAAAGGTAGCTTTGTTCAAGTTGAGGGTTGTTCACTTGTCGGAACTTTTTACTGATCTTTATCGGGCTGACAAGAGCCTGCAGAGGTACGGAAGCTTATCGGGGCAGGCAGCTGGCTCCATTGCAAGAGACCAAGAAGGAAACTGTTGAGCTATAGACCCAGGCAGCTAGCTAGTGATAGGTACTATAGGGACTATAGGGACTATTGGTACTAGGGGACTAGGCCTCTCTCGAGCTCCAGCTCTAGTACTCTGTGCAAGCTGGGGCCATATGCATGAGCCAGACAGAGCTCGAGCCATGATCAAGCAGAAGGCCTAGGATCTTCAAGCAGCTGCTTCCATAGACTTGCCTGTCTCTTGCCTTCCATCATGCCAAGTAATCTATCTCTCGCAGCTGCTTTCCTCTTCTCTAGAGGATGCTATCAGCATAGGATGAAGCATAGGATCAAGCATAGGATCAAGCATAGGATCTATCTCTTTCTTCCATATAGCACTATAAGCACATCTATTTAACACGTGCTCCCCCATTCCTGCCACGTCAACGCGCAGGACCCGCACCAGCACTTATAGAACAGAGAGACCTTCCTTCCCCTTCTATAGCTACAAGACACCCTCCATCCACCCCCAGTCTTGATCTCTGACCCATACAATGCGTCTCTCTCTCCTTGCACTCACTGCACTTGCAGTCATCAAGGCCGACGATCTAGAGCCAAGCCCAGAGCTGCCTGCAGAACTTGCCGGCTTCAGCGGTGACGCGGCAGCAGAGATGGCTCAAGAGTTTACTGAAAAGCAGCGGATGGCTGCTGCTGAGGACTTGGCAGAACCTGCCAAGGTGATGCCCTTGGTGCCTCTGTCGACATTCACGCCGACGACCTTAAAGGCGCCCTTTTTGGAACAGTTTGCGGAGGAAGGGTGGCAGAAGCGTTGGTCACCGAGTGCTAAAACGTCAGGTGAAGATGGCCAAGAGGAGATGAACTATGTCGGTCGTTGGCAGGTGGAAGAACCGACGGTTTACAAAGGTATGGAAGGCGATGAGGGACTGGTGCTTAAGGATGATGCCCGTCGTCATGCCATCTCGGCACCCTTCACAAAGCCATTCGACAACAAGGGTGAGACCTTGGTGCTTCAGTATGAAGTCAAGATGCAAAAAGGTCTTGAATGCGGTGGTGCTTACCTCAAGCTCCTGACGGTTTCGCCTGAAGGCATCGCCGCGAAGGAGTTTTCGGGCGACACACCTTACACGATCATGTTTGGACCGGACAAGTGTGGTGCCACCAACAAGATCCACTTCATCTTCCGTCACCTCAACCCGCTCACCAAGAAGTATGAAGAAAAACATCTCACGTCGCCCCCCACGGCTAAGATTTCGAAACTCTCGACTCTCTACACCTTGCTCGTTCATCCAGACCAGACGTTTGAAATCAAAGTCAACAACAAGTCTGTCAAGAAGGGATCTTTGCTCGAGGATTTCACACCGTCTGTTAATCCACCAACCGAGATTGACGACCCGACCGACTCGAAGCCCGAAGATTGGGTCGATGAGGCCAAGATTGATGATCCTGAAGCCACCAAGCCCGAAGAGTGGGATGAGGAAGCACCGTTGGAGATTTCCGATGCCGAAGCAAAAAAGCCGGAAGGATGGCTCGATGATGCCGAAGAGATGATTCCCGACCCGGAAGCCACGAAGCCTGCTGATTGGGATGACGAGGAAGACGGCACGTGGCTGGCACCGACCATCAAGAACCCGGCCTGCTCTGTCGGTTGTGGACCCTGGACGGCACCGATGATCAAGAACCCGTTGTACAAGGGTAAATGGTTTGCACCCAAGATTGACAACCCAGCCTACAAGGGTGTCTGGTCACCTAAACAAATCAAGAACCCCGACTACTTCGAAGACAAGACACCGGCCAACTTTGAGCCCATGTCGGGTATCGGCTTTGAATTGTGGACGATGCAAGGTGATATCCTCTTTGACAACATTCTCTTGACGCACGACCCGAAGCAAGCCGAGGAACTCTCCAAGGACTGGCAAACCAAGTTTACGGTGGAAGAAGCCCTCGACAATGCCGCCAACGCCAAGACCTCTGACGAGGCACGCGACAAGTATGCCGAATCGACCTTCAGCTCGTTCCTCGAAAACCCCGTCGCCTTTGTCCGCAACGAAGTCGAGCGTTTCATCTCGCTTCTCAGGCAAGACCCACTCTACGCGTTGCAAACGGAACCGAAAGTGGCAGGTGGACTTGTCGCCTTCTTCGTCACCTTGTTGGCCATCTTGGGCTCGCTCGTGGGACTCTTGGGTGCCGGTGCTGCTCCTCAAGTCAAGCAGGCTGGTAAGAAAGCCGAGGCCAAGGCAGTGACGCTCAAGGAGAAGGTGGTCTCGGCTGTCGAGGATGTGTCGGAGAAGCCGGCGCCTGGTGAGGCGGTGGTGTCTGCTGCGGATGCACCGGCTGCCGCTGCCAAGAAGCGTCATCAGTAAGCCAGCATGATGGAGACGCGGGCAACAAAAGTGCGTGTTCTGCAGGATCTCCTATTGAGCCAATATTGAGCCAAGATGAAAAGACAAAAATGCATAGCATGACCTATCTCGTAGAAGATCTTTTCTCCCATCCATCAAAGAGGCTCGAAGTGAAGGATTGCACGTACTGAAATACGATTTGAAAGAATCGCAAGAAGACCTAGAGCTATCCTATCTAAAGCGACGGCTTGGACTGTGCCTTGAACGCCTCCAACAACAACGCACTTTGCGTCTCGCCACGAATCAACTCGGCCGAGCGATAATCACTGTTGATGACCTTGGCATTGGCCGGCTCACGGGAAGCACGGTCAATCATGTCTGGGTAGACATTGCCATCATACCTGCCAAGCGAGCTCTGCAGCAAGAAATCGGGAAAGTCAAAGGCATCCACCAGGGGCACGGCATTCGGTCGCACCTGTGCGAGCGCCTTGAGAATCTCCACTTTCGTCTCTTCGTACAGACCCTGTGAGAAACAACCGGCGGCAAAGAACTCAGCTGCTTTGCTCTCAAGCGTTGTGAGCGAGAAGAGGTGGAACAACGGTTCAATCACCGAGCGCAAGGGTTTACCTTGAGCAAGCGCCTCATCGGTCGTCAAAGCTTGCCAAAAGTACTTGACGAGCATGTACTCACAGTGCGCCATACCCATCTCGTAAATCTCGTGCAAGAGCGAGTTCCAGGTCTCGCCGAGCTGGTCACGACGACGCGTGACTTGCGCCACGGCATAGGCGGCACGGTGACCAAACAGCTTGACGACGTATTGACCATCTTGCAAGTTGCCCTTGAGCTTGAAGTGCGGGTCGTTTTGGTAGTTGAGGAGGTACTCAATCGTTGGGTTCGTGATGGACTTCTTGACGTGACCAGGACGTTGGGCAAAGACGTAACGGGCCGTCTTGAGGAGGTAGGTACCCAACTGCTGCGAGAGAATTTGCGAATCACCTTCCCAGGTGACCTCAGGCAGGTAGTCTTGGTAGGCGTGTGCGAGACCTGAAAACATGGAGAATCCATGACCACCGCAGGCGCGACGGGCCACCTCAATGGCACCCACCGCCGTCGTCGTCGACCAAATCTTGAGACCGGACGAGGTGGCGTGCAAGTCGGCCAACAACTCAAAGTTTCCCTTGGACATTTGCTTCATGTTCGTCTCATACAACCGACCCATCTGCAAACCGACATAGTGCAAGGCAAAGGCCTGTGCCAAGATGGGGAAGAGACGGTACTGCGTGGTCGAGTAGTTGATGACAGGTGTCTCGCCAGACTGGTCTTTGGCATCCTTGTCTTGGAATTGACGACGAATCGAGCAGTAACGCACGGCAATCGTAGCGGAACGTGCAAGCACAAGACGTGCGTGCATGACGATACGCGATCGAACCCAGGTCATGGTGCCGTAAGCAAGCTTGGCGTTGGCAGGCTTGAGGTATTGTCCCGTGTTGCGGTCAATCGAGGCGTACTTGGCCAACATGTTGATGTGTGGGATACGGACATGGTCGAATTGAAGGAATCCATTGTCCATCGTGTTGTAACCAAATTTGGGTCCGAGATCACCGACAGTGACGCCCTTGAGCGGCTTGTGCGTCTTGAGGTCGCGAATGTTGACAATGAAAGGGTGAGGACCGAGGTTCTTGCCCTTGACGATCAGCTGGCACATGACGGCAGCGTGGTTGGCCGTACGACCGAGCGAACCGATCCACCACTTGGTAGCCGTCAACGTTGGCGTATTGATTTCAAACTCGCCATCCTTCTCAATCCAGGTGGCCGTTGTTTCGAGGCCGCGGACGTTGGATCCATGGCCGAGCTCGGTCTGCGCATAACAACCGACATGGTCATAAGCGACGGCAGGCTTCTCAAAGAGCTCTTTTTGCTCCTCGTTGGTTTGATCGCGCAAGGTGATCAAGTACATGGACTTGTGCAAACCATAAGGTCCTGGCTCGTCCACGAGGAAATCAGCCATGGCAATGTCATCCATCGACCAGTCATGCTGCTTGGCGAGCTGCGTTGAGCGCTTGCCACGTTCCAAGGCGCGCTTGAGACGGTCGGCGCGGCCCTGGTAGTAGTTGACGGATTTGTTGAAGATGGGCTCCGACTCAAGCAAAGCAAGAATCTTGGCCTTGCGGTCGAGGTACTCTTGGCCGTAAATGTAGACGGAGAGTTCTTTCGGGTCAAAGGTGGCCTTGGCGCGCTCGGCAGTCAAAGCCTCGGGGCCGGTAGGGGAGATGAGAGGGAGGTCCCTTGTCTGCATAGCCTTGGGCTGTTGCTTGTCGTCCATGACCATTTTTGTTGAAGACTACTTTGGAAGATGGAGGTAGCTATAAGATGGAGGGCAAGACTGGGGGGGTTTTATGTAATAGCTCGGTCTTTCGTTTGGCTGGAGATGATTGCGGAGTGCTCCGAGTGCCCCGGTTGTGTGTGTCTGGGCTGCGACCGAGATCCGAAGAGAGAAAGAGATCCGTGGGCAGTCAGTCTACTTCAGTCTACTTCAGTCTGCCTGGGCACAAGAAGAAGCCGAGGTCAAGATCAATGTCATATTCAGATGGAGAAATTATTCTGTACTTGGCCTGTAGGGACTGTACTGTACTGTACCAGCCTAGAACTGCTCATCAGCATCCGGACAGTCCTCTGTGCCATGCGGACCATACCGATGGCAACAGCTACACCACAACTGACCCGCGGCATCCTTCCTCGGCGGCGTCGCAAACGCATCAGGCTGCTGTGCTTGTCCAGCGAGTTGCTTCATGCGACTCACACCGCCAGCAACAGGCGGCCGACTCGGTGTCGCAGCCACCCCTGACCTCATCTCTGTATCGCGGCTGGCATGGCCATTCACTTCGTTCATTTGAATCTTGCCCAACGTCGGCGGCGTGCCAAACACATCCTTGCAGCTCAACATGTCATGTCCCGCTTGTCCACAGTACTCACACACTCCGTGTCCTTCGGAATCAAGATCCAGAGGCCCCTTCACAAGCGGCATCTGCTCAACACTCTGACGCGACGGTCTCGGCGAACGGACTGGGTCCGGCGTCCCGACCGGTTTCGGAACCCGAATCGATAAGGTTGGTGACACAGTCGAGCGAGACGCAGCACGGGCTGGCAACGACGCTTGCTCAATTTGCAGAATAGTATCCTCAAGCTGACGTTCCAGATCAGCATACCGATCTTGCAAGGCAAGCCGTTGGGCACGCTCATCTTCCAGCGCTGCTACCAGCTCAGCATCCGCGTCAGGGCCAGAGCCATAGCCGCCGTCTGGCTGTCCCTGCTGTGCTTGTTGTAATGCACGCTGCAACTCTGCAAGACTCGCATGGGCCACCTGCTCCTTTTGCGCCGCCGTGCGTTTCAACAAGGCATTCTCTTGCTCAAGCCGCGCCACCTCACCTTCCAACATGCCAAACGCCGACACACGCTGCGGATGGTCCGGCGGCAGTTTATCCAATGATGAACGCTTCACCAGTCTACCGGCACTGTTCCGTGGCGTCTTGTCTGCCACAGCCGCCGTGCGTGATACAATCACCTCTTCATGCAAGCGTGCATTCTCAGCCTCAAGCTCGGCAATTCGCCCATGTGCCGCATCCATTGCCTCTTTTGCTTGATCAGAACCCCGTTGCAATTCATCACACATGCGCTCGAGTGCTTCCACCGACTGTGCCATCTCCACTGTATTCACCTGTTCTGTGCCTGCAGAACTCAATAGCCGTTCTTCTAAATCAGTACGTTGCTCTTCCATCGCCGCGATCCGCGCCTCGTGTAAGCTTTTGAGTTGATCGATCGTTTGCGCTTGATGTGCCGTCACGTCGCGGAATTCACGACGTCGATCGGCGGCTTCTTCACGGAGTTGGTCAATCTTGGCGTCGCGTTCTGCTAGCGCTGCTTGTAATGCCGCCACATCCTCCTCTGAGCTATTCTGTAGAGAGCCAGCGGTTGAGCCTTGCGGCTGTGGACCGGCGGCTTCGAGAAACGCTTCGAGCTGGCGAACAGTGCCCATCATCTCTTCCATTTCCTGCGCTTGAACCGCTTTCGCACGTTCCAATCGATCATGTCGCTCTTGCAACGATGAAAGCGACTCTTGCAGTCGAGCCTTGTCATTCAGCAATTGTTGATATTGTTGTGCCTGTTGACTCGTCAAGTCTTGTGAAATGCTCCGAGATGGACCGCCCGTCGTGTCGGGCGTCGCGTGCGTTTGCAGGCGGGACTCGGGACGCACATTGTACGTTCGACTTGCAGCGCGTCCATGCGCCGCCTGACCCGGTGGTGGTCCCAACCCAAGCGATTGCTCTTGCGTTTGTATCTGTTGCCCTGCATTGCCTTGCGTCATGCCATTGCCATGACCAATATGGAGTGGATGTTTTGTCCCGCCAGCCGATACCTGCGACTCCCGTTTCCGTATCGTTTCCAAGACTTGACATTTACCCTGGGGTGCAAACAAGCCAGACTTGGGCGCGTGTGTGTTGAAGTAACGGTTACCGGCATGCGTGCCATCATTGCGGCCAAGACCGGCGAAAGCAGCGTCAAGGTCAATACCAAGAAAAGTACCTTCGCGACCGGCGACGGGGCCGACGTATTGGACAGTGCCTTGATAACCGCCGGGGACAGTCACGCGATCGCCGACGTCCGCTAGGAAGAGACCCGGTTCAGTACTTGCACTGGCCTGACCCGGCACCATGCTGCTGTTGGCGGCGTGGCCAGAAAAGGAGGTTTGCAACACGGAAGCACGTCGAAAGCCTGTCGATGCCAGCGGATTGGGTGATTGAATGCCAGGCGCTAGGCTGTTGCGTGAATTGGAGCGCATAGAGCCACGGCGATGAGCCGGCGTGTTTGGGGCGGCGAAAGGTTGGCCTGGCGGCTGTGACCAGGACATTGCTTTCGTACAAGTGCTCGTCAGGTGTGTGTGTCAGGTGTGCGCATGGTCTTGATCCTTTTGCAAGTCAAGCAGCTCAATCAGTCAGAGGACAAGGAAGATGGGTTGCCTTTGTGTGTTTGTGCATCTTGTGATTGGTTTGGTCACGTCGCAACGCAAGAAAGACGCGACAAATGAGACAGTCACATGTACATTGTACAGATAGGCAATAGAGAGGACTATGAAAACACCATCTTGCCATCTACAAACTTCAACGGCCCATGAGGTACTAGATTGTGCTGTTGCAGGTACTCGGCGTTGTGAAATTTGGAAAGATGACGCGTGCCAGGGTCGCACAGGATCGTGACAATCGTCTGGCCTGGTCCAAGCCGTTCAGCCATGCGCACGGCAGCGACACAGTTGACGGCGCTTGAACTGCCCAAGAACAAGCCATCCTGCTCAACGAGATGACGCGCCATGGCAACCGCCTCACGGTCCGTCACGCGGATGGCTTCATCCACCAGAGCGAGGCCGGCTTGGAAGTTGCGCGTCAACCTGTTCAAGCCGATGCCTTCCACGACCGTGTCAACCTGACTTCGTTTCCGGGTTCCTTCACGTTCCGTGTCGGCAAAGAGAACGCCATGCTGAACCTTGTTAAACAAGCCGCTGCCTTGTGGATCTGCCAAGACAATCTGAAGACCGGGCAAAGCTGGTTTCAGACGGAGTGCGATCCCAGAGAGGGTGCCACCTGTGCCTGCTCCGGCCACAAAGACATCCATCTTGCCTTGTGTCTGCGCAAGGATCTCTGGCGCCGTACTCTCGTAATGCGCCTGCCAATTGGCTTCCGTCTCAAACTGGTCTGCAAACAAGCCGCGACCAGGTTGGTTCGGATCAGCCGTATGGGCTGCAGCCGCTGCACGCGCTCGATTGACAAACTGGCCGCGATCGACAATCGATGCTGGACGAACACGCTCGACAACGGCACCGAGAGCGCGCAGGAGCTCAGCTTTTTCAGCAGCTTGATCGTCGGGCATAAAGATGTGTGCGCGATACCCTTTTGCGCGACACAGCCAGGCGAGGGCAATACCGGTACTGCCGACCGTGCCCTCATAGACAGCATCGCCACTGTTCGGTACCAACAAGCCAGCCGCTTCAGCTTTCTGGAGAATGGCAAGCGCAACCCGGTCTTTCGGTGAGCCACCAGGGTTGAGAAACTCTGCCTTGCCAAGGATGGTACAGCCCGTTGCTTCGCTCAGTGACTTGATATGAATCAGCGGCGTATGGCCAATGGCAGCATCGAGTCCATCGGCAATCAATGGAGCAGTGACGGTCTCTGAGATTGAACTCGAGCTAGAACGGGCGCTTATAGCATCTTTTTTAGTGGTAGAAGCACGGGAGCTCGGCCATTCAATCAATCGGCAGATAGCAACTCCGGCAGCCAGTCCAGCTAGGAGACAAATGATCGGCTGAGCATGCTCTCTGCCATTCATGACATCTTTCGACTCAGTCCTACTTCAAGGCTACTTGCATGGCCCGACTAAGCCAGACTAAGCTAGTCTCTTGTCTCTCTACCTTGGATGGTGTTTGGCTCGATTGACAGTCACAACCGCAACGACCAGAAAATTTATTCCAGGAGAATGAGAAAGGGAGAAAGAAAGACCATCTACTCAGCTCAAAACTAGCCAGAAAAGCGAGCAAACAAGATGGCAGAGAACCAGACAACCTATAACGGAGCTATCGGTGTAGACCTCGGCACCACCTACTCATGTGTGGCCGTGTGGACCGATGACTCACCTAATGTCGAGATCATTGCCAACGACCAGGGAAACCGCACGTAAGGCTTCTCAATGAGCATGCTGTTGAGCGTGCTAGGGCAAGAAAAACAGGACTAACAATCGCGCAGGACCCCCTCGTACATTGCATTCACCGAGGAGGAGCGTTTGGTCGGTGACTCGGCCAAGAACCAGGCCGCCATGAACCCCCGCAACACCGTCTTCGATGCGAAGCGTCTTATTGGCCGTCGTTACGAGGATGCCGAGGTCAAGGCCGACAAGAAGGTCTGGCCTTTCAACGTCGTCGATGTCGAGGGTCAGCCCCAGATTGAGGTGGAGTACCTCGGTGAGAAGAAGCAATTCACGCCGCAGGAGATTTCCGCCATGGTGCTTGTCAAGATGAAGGAGATTGCCGAGACGAAGCTCAACAAGAAGGTTGAGAAGGCCGTCATTACCGTCCCCGCCTACTTCTCAGATTCTCAGCGTACGGCGACAAAGGATGCCGGTGCCATTGCCGGTCTCAACGTGCTCCGTATCATCAACGAGCCTACCGCCGCCGCTATTGCCTACGGTCTCGACCAGCGTTCAGAGAAGGAGAAGAACGTGCTCATCTTTGACCTTGGTGGTGGTACCTTCGATGTCTCCCTCCTGACGATCCAGGGCGGTGTTTTCCAGGTCAAGGCCACGGCCGGTGACACCCATCTCGGTGGTGAGGACTTTGACAACACCTTGCTCGAGCACTTCAAGGCCGAGTTCCTTCGCAAGACCAAGCACGACATCTCTGACGACCCTCGTGCCTTGCGTCGTCTACGATCCGCCTGCGAGCGTGCCAAGCGTACGCTCTCGTCTGTCACCCAGACGACCGTCGAGATCGACTCCCTTTTCCAGGGAACTGACTTCTCCGCCAACATCACGCGTGCTCGTTTCGAGGACCTTAACGCGACCACCTTCAAGTCGACGATCGACCCCGTTGAGAAGGTGCTCAAGGACTCCAAGATCGACAAGAAGAACGTCGACGACATTGTCCTTGTCGGTGGTTCCACCCGTATCCCCAAGATCCAGAAGCTCGTCTCGGACTTCTTCGGCAAGGAGTGCAACAAGTCTATCAACCCCGATGAGGCTGTCGCTTACGGTGCCGCCGTCCAGGCTGCCGTCTTGACCAACAAGGCCAACTCGGAGAAGACCTCCGACTTGCTTTTGCTCGACGTTGTGCCTCTCTCGCTCGGTGTTGCCATGGAGGGCAACATCTTTGGTGTCGTCGTGCCCCGCAACACCCCCATTCCTTGCATCAAGAAGCGTACCTTCACGACTGTTGAGGATGGCCAGACTCAGGTTACCTTCCCCGTTTACCAAGGTGAACGTGTCGACTGCAAGGAGAACGAGTCGCTTGGTGAGTTTGAGCTCAAGGGTATCCCCCCTATGCCCAAGAACCAGGCTGAGCTCGAGGCGACCTTCGAGTTGGACGCCAACGGACTCTTGACCGTCACGGCCAAGGAGAAGACCACCGGCCGTACAGCCCAGATTGAAATCTCCAACTCGGTCGGTCGTCTTTCGTCCACTGAGATTGAAAACATGATCAAGAACGCAAAGGAGTTTGAGAAGGCCGACAAGGACTTTTCGGCACGTTTGCAAGCCAAGCAGAACCTCGAGGCTTACGTCTCGTCGATCGAAGGCAACATCTCGGAGCCTGCCATGATGGCTAAGCTCAAGCGTGGTGACAAGGGCCGTATTGAGACGGCTTTGGCGGCGGCGATGGAGGCTTTGGAGGTGCAGGATGCGTCGACCGAGTCGCTGCGTTCGGCTGAGCTCAAGCTCAAGAGGACTGTGACCAAGGCGTTCAGCAACCTCAGGTAGATGCTTTTCTCAAGCAAAACTACAAATCAAGATGGATGTCTAGTGTCGTCCGGTCATACAATGTTTCTACATCTAGCATATTACATGGATAGTGGAACAAGTCCGTGTTCTTACAGTACAAGTGCTTGCTTTAAGATGTACATGCTTTTGTTGCTATCATTAAGCGGATACGACTATGACTAGTCGCGTCGCTTGTTGGCCGAGTTGAACAGCTTGAGCTGAATCCTGATCGGTGCCTTTTTCTGGTACCGCTCGAGCGGCCTTGTCTTGGCAATCACCATACGTCCATTACCCAAATGCCGCGCCCTGACACGCGTCTTCATCGAGGGTAGCGTAAACTTCAAGATCCTGCTCGACACGGGCTCATACAATACCTTGCAGACGTCCAGCATGTTGCGTCGAATCAACGGGCTCAGTCCAGGTTGACCATTCGCCACCGACCACAGCAACTGCTTGAGCACCTCATCGCCTGCCAATTCTTGTCGTAGAGCCGCGATGGCACCGCCAAGACTCGATCGCATCTCGCGATCTTTGCGCACGGCGACCGCACCGCTGGCGTCTTCCTCAATAATGAGTGCGTCAGAGGGGCCGTCATTGCTACCGGCCACGGTCGTCCGTAAAGCTAGACAGCCAAACCCGAATTGAAGTGCTTCAGACAGGCGGGCACGAATAAAAGCATCGTCATCATGCTTGAGCAGGAAGAAGAAGTAGCGTAGCATAGGCTGTTGTCGTAAAGCGCCTAGACCAAGCATGGACCGCAGTGCTTGAAGGCGGACGGATGGATAGTGCTCTTCTTGAGTGAGATGCAAAAGCTCCTTAAATGAAACCTGCATCAGCCGAGCATGCATGAGACGTTCTTTGCACAGGATGACCGTCCGAGTGATGAGATTTTGGTAAGACGGCATCCAGCGATCCAGCCTCTGCCATTTATCAAGTTCTGCAAGACCAGACTGCAAGTCTGCTTGAAAGTCTACTTGCTCCATGGGATTGCCCGCGAGTTCGGCGTTGCGATGAATGAGCAGATCCGTCAACGATTCCAGCAAGAGGGCGACGTAGAAGCTATCGTCCAAAGTGTTGTTGCCATTATCATTATGCTTCAGCTGTGTCAGCATGAATGAGCGTCCCATCGGCGTTGCAGCACCATCGACGCGAACATCACAGAGCGCCTTGATGATGGCACAACGGACAAAATAGCTAGCGAAGTCGCAAAAGTCATTGTCCATCGGCACAAATTGCTGCGACTCAGGGAAACAGAAGCGCGTGCTAAAGGCCGTAAGCAGGTGAAACTCGCCGCGCATGTCGATTTCTGGTACAGCCATCTTGCTCAATGCGTTCGCAGCAAGCATGCGAATGCCATAGTAGTAGCGATCGTCCATGATTGTTCGAAAAAGAATGGTTGACACGAGCGGTGACGGCTTTGCAGTCGCAAAGTAGGCCACGGCGTCATATTGCGCTACCACGTCGCGATCTTGCTGAAGTTGTGATTGAAACATGTAATCCGGTTGACCAACGGTCATGGTACAGATCCACTCAAACTCTGAGTCCATCCGCAGCCACTCGAAGGCTTCGCTCGACATTTTGTCTTCATCCTCCTTTGTCCAATCCTGTAGCTTGAATTGTACTAGATCTTGGTCCGTTTGCACACCATCGCCAAGACAATTGACATTGTCGGTCGTAGCCTCGACTTCTTCGCCATCATCCTTCTTTGTCTTCTTGGCTCTTGTCCGAGCACGCCGGCGGTACTTGTTGTTGTAAGGAATGTCGAGTTTGGTGAATTGCTCCTTGATGTCCACCACGTGTTCGTAAGGCGTGCCATCTGCTTCGTGCAGCCGGATGGTCATGGGCCCTGTGAAAACCGCTTCGACAGGTGGCTGTCCTGGTCGGCTCAGATGCTTGTAAGCTTGATCAACAAAGCGATCTTCTTGCAACCGCTGCCGTCCGTCATCGGCAAACTGGAGTTGCCGAATTCCCATCTCGACCACCATCTTCTTCTTGTTGAATCGTTGCACAACGGAGAAGCGCGGAAATCCGAATCCATAAATCCATTGTCGTGCAAAGTCCTCGAGCTTAACGTGCGAGACTTTTTCGCATTGTCGCAGGAAGAAGCTCGTTCCGAGCTGGCCATTGACGAGACCACCACTCATGCTTTGAAGAAAGATCTTGGGCAAGACGCGCATCAAGCCAAGGTTGCCGCCGACTTTGGTCAGGCGCTGCTCGAGCAGGTGAAGCACAACTGGCGCTTTCAGTGAAATAAATTCGAGATGCCGCGGATCTAATGGAAGCTCCCAGTCACGCGCTGAGAGTGGCGGCCGTCCAATATCTTGCTCAGTAACTTCCAAGGCCGCCTGTTTGAGACGGAAGCGATACTCATTGTTGCCCATGAGCGAGCGTAGAAAGAGTCCAGTCATATAGTAGGCGAGACCCAGCGTCAGCCAAATATCAGACCACAGCCGTGGGACCGTGTTGACGCCAACCCATTGACTTGCCAAGCAGAACGTCAAATGACGCGTTACCGGATAGATTGGATCAATCATGCGCTCCGAGTAGAGTAGTCGCGATGAGCACAAGGTTAGGGAAGCCAAATGTATGCTGTCCACCTCCATATCCTGCAAGAAGCAAATCTTGTAGCTCGTGTACGGGTAGCTGCCGAAATCGCGCACCAAGAATTGCATGGCGCGATGCATTACATAACACGTACTTTTCATTTCTGCGACACGGTCGGGCAAGCAGTAGCCAAGGGTCTCTGCACCATTATTGGTAAGATGGACGTCGTCCCCTTCTCCATATTCGGCCAAATTTGCTTTGATGAATGGGCCCGCAGCAAATCCGATGTGCGCGGCACCTGTAGGCGAGGATTGCGCAAAAGACAGGATTTTTCGAGAAGGATCGTCTGGATGGGCGGTCTCGTCAATCATGTCGGCTGAACTGATGACGACAAACGGTAATTGATCACGTACCGTGTCTTCTGCATCTTCGGCTGCATCGTCCATCACATCAATGCTGTTCTTCCGCCGCTGTATGTCGCCAAGGGATTTTGGCACAGACACGGCGAGCTCCCACGTCGATCGCTCCCACCACCCATCCAGACAAGGCAGCCACATGCTTGTACTGCAGGGTACTGGATGGTTCGCGGTATAGACGTGTGGGTAAGCTTCACCAGCATCGCAATCAACAAAGCGCATGCCAAGGGATGGCGCACTACCCCTGAACCACAATTTGACAGTAATGGGCTTGAAATGCATTTTTCCGAGACCGTTGGCATGCATCGTGGCGAACCCTGGCGTCACCGGCTCTAGGCCACGTTTGCCTTCTGTATCGTCGTTGTCGCCAGTGCCATCATTACGCGACGCGCGCGAGGCCGTCAAATAATCCTCCTCCTGTGCAGCAACATGAACTCCGCTTGGGAAGCGGACATGCAAATCGCAAGCATTGATGTTGCGCGAGAAGATGCTGAATTTTTGTCGCAATTGCTCGTGTTGATGCGCCGTCGAGTTGGCTATCCGAGTGATGGCTTTCAGATTGTTATTGTGAAGCCAGTCCGCACCCTCACCATTGACTTGACAGTCGGTGATTTCTGACTGAAAGCAGTGAAATGAAGCCGAAGTCAGGGATGCAGTCAGCGGAACGATCGTAATCTCTGTCCATCCCTTTTTTGATTAGTCGCATATTCGATAGTGAGAACAGCATACTTCAAAGGTCTGCTCAGCAAAGTTCAAGTCTACATAGACTTTCTGATGGCCTGCCATTAGCGCGTTTCAATTGTGGCCGAACACCCACCGCAGGTAAATCCATGGGCCGACCATTGGTTGTCTGTCGGCATCTAGCACTTAAGCCACAGCCCATGCAAAGCAAAGCTTCAGAACTTTGCGGTAGCAGATAGCGACACAGAAGAGACTGTGATCAACTTAGTACGTCCCCGCAGCTAGACCAGAGTTGCAGCTTTCCGGCGCGTTATGATCAGTGTGCTCGGCGCGCGCGTGTGATCGTTGCGCAAGTGTGCAATCGACGTCGCTGGGTGTCGCTTGCAATCATACCTGGGGTTAGGGTTCGGTCAAGCTACCTCAGATGGTCACTGAAAGACGACGTCAATTTGAAGCTACCTAGGCCTAGGTAGGCAGCTCTACCAATATCTTGCAATATCTACGTGTGCTATTGCGAAGAGACTCGGCCATTGCCAGAGAGCTCTACTCACACTTTTTCGTGACAAAGATCCATCAAATTCCGTCAGCGGGTTGTCAACAATGTTACGCCTTTGCACGGTCGCTCTATTTGTTGACTGAAGCAAACATGCAAGCTGATGCAACCATGTTGTTCGCCCGAAGTCCAACCGAGTGGCGCGGATACTGACACATCTTCATACGTCAAAGTCGTGTGCTGTCTGTAACATCACAATCTCCTTGGTCGATGTGAAACGATCGTTGGGCTGGCCTCGCGTTGAAAATTGAAACTTCTGCGTTTGTCAACTTGGTATAGAACAAAGTCCAGGGCCAAGGCTTCCCGGGTTCCGATATCGGATTCGTCAGCCCTCAAGCCCCGCTCAGGGGGTATACAACTCGCTCCCAATTTAAGAACAAGATGTTCGCCCGCTTTCCCGCAAATAACGCATAAACGCCGCAACGCGTTGTTATGCGTCAATTATCAGCCTTGTCCTTCAAGTTGGCGCTTCTGATTACATTTATCTGTAATCTCGTGAATGCGGGACTACCAGAACGACGCGTCAAGCGTGACAGCAAAGACACCATCCCGACGGTTAAGGAGACATTGATCATCTCAGAAGATGACATTTGGATCGATTGCACCACGAAGCGCAAGTCTGTCTTGATCAATGGCATGTTTCCTGGGCCAACGCTTTCCTTCGAGACTGGCACGCGCATCATCCTTCAGGTGCAAAACAACATGATCGACAAGAACTTCACCCTTCACTCTCATGGTCTTTCGATGGCAGCTTCTGCTTTCGCTGATGGCACGCCACTAAGCCAGTGGCCAATTGCGCCCAAGCACTCCTTCGTCTACGAGTACTTCCTGTCTACCGACACCTCAGGCACCTTTTATGTCCATGGCCATCTCGGTCTGCAGCTTACCACGGCTTTTGCTGCCCTCATTGTCAAACCTGGCAAGCTCTGTAGCGAGAACCAGCCAAAGGACCGAATTATGTTGATTAGTGACATCTGGGTACGATTTGACATACTTGAGAACTTGAGCTGACAGGATAGGCCGCCTCTGACGAAGAGCTTTCTGCAGGCCTCCTAGCTGATCCCTTCAAATGGACGGGCAACTCCAAGACACTTTTGCTGAATGGTATGGCAACCAACAATCATGACTCATCGAGCTGCACCACAGACATTCCAGTCGTCAGAGTCACCTATGGCCAGACCTACCGTTTGAGATGGGTTGGTGCCGGGAGCCTGATGTACATCACAGCTGGCATCGAAGGCCACAAGCTCACTGTGATTGAGGCAGATGGGACCAACCTCGAGCCGGCGTCACTAGATCATATCGAATTCGCACCCGGACAGCGCTACTCGACACTGCTCACTACTAAGACTGAGGAAGAGGTCAAGGCAGACGAAGGTCACGGTCGGTACCTCATTCAATTGGCTAGCAGATGGCGAATGCCGCGCTTGCAACAATTTGCAATGCTAGAGTATGTCGATGCCAAAGAGCTCACAGACGATGATGTGCTGGCAAGGGGTCGTTTCTTTGACAGCTCCAAAGACAAACGCCTGACGGAGGCTATGAAGACCTTTGTCTTGCCTGATGAGGTATTTGGCTGGAAGCAGACCGAGTTCGAGGCACTGAAGGTTGTGCCTCTCCCAGACAACCCCGAAAAGGATGTCATCGTTTTGGACATGCAACAGATCAAGTATGGTACAAAAGGCACAGCGCTTCGATGGGCCATGAACCAAGAGGTATATCAAGAGGACCAATGTCTCGGAACAGAACCATACCTTGTCAACCTTTACCACAATCCTGCTCGCATACCAAAACCAAACGGAGGCAAGGGTTCGCTGTGGGATTCTGAGGCAAAGGCCTTTGTTTTGGAACCTGGTCAAGTGGTCGACATCATCTTCGTCAACATGCCCGGGCCAACTGGTAAGGTTGAAGTGCACCCTATGCATCTGCACGGCGTGCCGTTCCACGTCTTGGCACAAGGTACCGGTAGGCCTGATGTGCAAAAGCTACTGAATACCAAGTACGAAAAGGGCTACTGGCGTGACACCTTGAATGTCTTTCCTGGTCCAGGTGCGACCATCTCTGCTGAGACGCTCAAACCAGATGAAAGAGGTGGGTGGGCGCATATCCGCTATGTGGCTTCTCCTCTTGACACGGGTGCTTTCGTGAGTCTTATCGAGATTTCTTGACGTATTTGAAGCTAACGAAAGCCGCTGCACTGCCACATCAGTCCTCATCTCGTCATGGGTATGGCGAGCGTGTTCATCGTTGGACCAAGCAAACTGCCAGGATTAATCAAGACCTTCAAAGAGTCTGGCTACTTTGACTTTGGCAAAAACATTGTAGCCGACGAGAGCTGGACGCCTGAGACACCAAAGTACTTTTTCACTCCAGCGATCATGGCGGAGATTGAGGCCCAGCACCAGTCGGATCTCGATGGCAACGGTTGCTCTGCATGGTAGCGATCTCTTGCTGCCACCGAAGCTCGCACGAGCGATACATTCATACGTAGCCAGTTTTCTCTTTCAGCCTCAGATGCCTTATTGCTTCCGACTGAATACCTAGAATCTAGGTAGATGAGGCCTTGCTCGATACAGGGGATTGATTGCCACTGTCCTGTTCAAGCCACACCTGCGCCGCACTTTGATTTGTCGCCCGGAAACTTTGAAGCAGCCCAGACTTGCAACCTCTAAGCAATAGAGACATCTTGCTCGGGCAGCAAGCTTGAGTCCAGCGCGATGGACGATGATCTTTACGATGAGTATGGCCGCCTTCAGCCAACACTTTTGCTGACTCTAGGTTTGGCAACTACATCGGAGGCGACGAGTCGGATGAGGAGGACTTGTCTGTTCGCGATCAACCGACAGCGCAAGCTTCAGGGCATGTACCCCGGCCCAATACTGAGCTGATGCGCATGGATGACGAGGAGATGGAAGAGCTAGAGCCGCAAAATCAAATCATACTGCACGAAGACAAGCAATACTATCCGTCGGCGGCGCAAGTGTACGGGGAAGATGTCGAGGTCATGGTACAAGAAGAAGACGCGCAACCGCTATCTGAGCCTATCGTGAAGCCCATTCGTCAAAAGCGCTTCACAGTCGAGGAAGAAGGTCTACCTGAGGTTATTTTCGACCGATCATTGATGCTGCAGTCAATGGCGTTTCCAGACTTTGTACGTAACATCGCGGTTGTCGGTCACCTGCATCACGGCAAGACCGCCATTCTGGACATGCTTGTCTATCAAACACACCCAGGAATCGAAGTTCCGAAGAAGGATGCTCAACTGCGATACACAGATTTGCACAATTTGGAAAGAGAGCGAGGCATGAGCATTAAAGCGACACCCGTCACGCTCATGCTACCAAATACAAAAGGCAAGAGTCTTATCTGTAATTTCATTGATACACCAGGGCACGTCAACTTTGTGGATGAAGTGGCCGCGAGCATCAGGCTGGCAGACGGACTGTTGCTTGTTGTAGACGCGGCAGAGGGTTTCATGCCGGACATGCAACGTGTCTTGCAATTTGCTGTTGCCGAGGGCTTGAGCTTGACGCTGGTCATCAATAAGATTGATCGACTGATCCTAGAGCTCAAGCTGCCGCCAGCCGATGCATACTTTAAGCTCAAGCACGTTGTCGAAGAGGTCAACAACGCGATAGCATCCTTTGATGCAAGCGACCGGCTTCGAGTCAGCCCTGAGCGCGGCAACGTCTGTTTTGCATCCGCTGCGATGGACTGGTGCTTCTCACTGCAATCCTTTGCAAAATTTTACGCAGACTCTTTTGAGGGCATCATGCTCGACCAGTTCACAAGCCGACTGTGGGGCGACATTTATTTTGACAAGGAAGCGCACAAGTTTACGAAAAAGGCAGCTGGAGGCGTGCCTCGGACTTTTGTCCATTTCGTGCTCGAGCCTATCTACAAGCTCTACACATGCTCACTTTCACAAGATGCTGCTGTCCTGCGGCATACGCTGGCAGATCTGAAAATTGCGCTACGGCCAGCAGCATACAAGATGAATGCGAGACCACTGCTCAAGCTCATTTGCCGAGAGTTCTTTGGTCCTGCAACAGGTCTGGTCGATATGTTGTTTGAGCACGTTCGTTCTCCAGAAGCCAATGCGCTGCAAAAGGTGGAGCTTAACTATACCGGACCGCATGATACGGCGATCGCCAAAGCCATGAAGGCATGTGATCCGAAAGGTCCCCTTGTCATCCACATCACGAAGCTGATAAGCGTTTCTTCCGCAGAGACGTTTAGTGCTCTCGGTCGGATCTACTCTGGTACTGCCGTGCGCGATCAGACTGTGCGTGTACTGGGAGAGGCATATGCGCCCGACGACGAAGAAGATATGGCCTTTGCAACCTTGCAAACCGTCGATGTGCCTGGTGCCCGGTATCGCTTCAGTGTCGACGCACTGGGACCTGGCAACCTCGTCTTGATTGATGGCATTGACAAGAGCATCTCCCAAACGGCAACGCTCGTGTCAAAAGACTACCGAGATGATGTGCACATTTTTAGACCGATTCAGCACTTGACCGAGTCCACCATGAAGATTGCAGTGGAGCCAATGAATCCGGCCGAGCTGCCACGTATGCTCGAGGGACTTCGCAAAATCAACAAGTCTTACCCGCTTGCAGTCACCAAGGTGGAAGAATCTGGTGAGCACGTTATTCTCGGCACCGGCGAACTCTACATGGACTGCGTCTTGCACGATTTGCGACGCCTTTATGCAGAGGTGGACATCAAAGTGTCAGATCCCGTTGTTCGGTTCTGCGAGACGGTGGTGGATACGTCTGCCATCAAGTGCTACGCGGATACACCCAACAAGAAAAATCGTATTACAATGATTGCCGAGCCGCTTGATGACGGCGTTGCGCGAGACATCGAAAGCGGTCGGGTAGATATTCGCTGGCCCACGTCAAAGCTTGGGAAGCATTTCGAGGAGCGCTATCACTGGGATGTCTTGGCCTCACGCTCCATCTGGGCTTTTGGACCGGAAGAGAATGGACCCAACATCTTGCAAAACGACACATTGCCGACAGAGGTCGACAAAAAACTTCTTTTCAGCGTCAAGGAACATCTCAAGCAAGGCTTCCAGTGGGCGACACGCGAGGGACCCCTCTGCGACGAGAGTATTCGCGGCACACGTTTCAAAATTCTGGATGTCGTTCTAGCGAATGAGGCAGTCTATCGTGGCGGTGGTCAAATCATTCCGACTGCACGGCGTGTCTGCTACTCATCCATGTTGACGGCCAACCCACGCCTCATGGAGCCAGTCAACCAGGCGCTCATCACGGCGCCAGCAGACTGCATTCCAGCCATCTACAACGTGCTTGCAAACAGGCGCGGTCATGTCACAAGAGAAGGACCCCTGGCAGGCACACCCCTCTACACACTCAGTGCACTCTTGCCAGTCATTGACTCGTTTGGCTTTGAGACTGACTTGCGGAGTCATACGCTTGGCCAGGCTTTTTGTCAACAGCTCTTTGACCATTGGCAGGTAGTGCCTGGTGACCCCTTGGACCAGTCGGTGAAGCTGAAGCCTCTGCAGGCTGCTGCGCCGCAAGATATGGCGCGTGACTTCTTGATCAAGACAAGGAAGCGCAAAGGCCTGAACGAGCAGGTGAGTGTCCGCAAATTCATAGATGAGGAGATGGCGGAGCTGCTGCTCAAGAACGAGGTGCTTGATGCAGCATTGCTTTAGTAGCAACTTGCAATTGAATGATTACGACCATGCCCTCAGGGGCGTATATTACTACTCTTGTCGAGTCCCACGCGAGGTCACAGCAATGTGAATGCTCTGTTTGGTCGTAGAAGGCTCGTTCTCCTGAGCGTTGCCTTTGACATCGATTCCACCTTTTAAATTCCGCACCCGTTCTTGCCGGGCTCTACTCTCTTTAGACAAGCTTCGGCCTCTCCTTTGATCACAGTAGACTCGCTGCCGTCCTGGTCTTACTGAGCTTAGACAGTTAAAGTCAGCTGAACAGACACCGAGTGGCGAACTTGCGACTCGATCAAGCCCTGAAGCAGCTCAGGTCCATTGTCCTGTGGCTGACAGATCCTCACATACTGTACAATCTTACTTCAATAATTACACAAAACTCGATTAAGTTAGGGCACCCATCCACCGGCTCCATTGCAAAACATCCGGGCAGCGATCCTCGAGGGCACCAAGGCTGCTTCTCGCTCATCATCTCCTTTGCCCTGTATTTAGTCTGCGCCGGGCTCGACAACACGTCGCTCGAGGTTCCAGGATTCCGGGCGTCACCGGCACCGATACCTGACGACATCTCCACAGGCCTAGGCCCGCGCAGTCAGCGCTGCGATTGCGACTCGGTGTCATCCAAGGCCCTGTGATAGCGGACATGTCGGATCAATACATACAAGGGCCGCTTGCGTCAGGTTACTACGAGCACACCTATCCGCCCGTGGCGAACAACCCCGCCGAGATGCGCCGAGCCGAGCCGGGATCTCAAGCGCCGAAGCGTAAGTCTAAGTCGGATTGATGACAATAGCATGCTAATATCCTGCGTAGAGTATGTCTTTATCGATGAGAGCACGCGCGACAGCAAACGGTCCAAAATCACAAGGGCCTGTATTTCCTGTCGGCGCCGGAAGATCAAATGCGTCTGGACGGGCGAAGTCTGCACGACTTGTCAGCGGCTCGGCACAGAATGCGTGGTGCAGGCGCAAGAAGGCTTTACGGAAGCGGCGCCAATTGTATCAGGTCATCAAGCTGGCCGACATGCGCATGGTGAAGAGGCCGAAGGGGATATGCCAAGTGGCAAACGTATACAGCAAGAGCGACGGCCCTCTGGTTCGACACCCAATTCGACGCAGGACAATCAGTCGTCCGTTTCGCCGCCTTCATCGCAGACGGTGCCACGCGGTGTCAACGTGCGCAGGCCGCACCAAGGCAATCGCAGGACCAGTCAGAAGGTCTCGCAAGGTCCGATTGCCACCGCGAGTAAGACGCCCTTGACGGACAGTATGCCCGGTGTCAACACTCTGACCGATATCTTTGGTCAATTGCATATCGAGCAAGATGGTTTTGCGGGCTACATCAACGACAATGTCGCGAACGCTGAGGACGATGACTTTTATCGGAAGCGCATGGCGACGGATATGTTTTCTGGATCTTCAGAATGGCCTGTCTCCCATGAAGATATTGTCAATTCTCTTCCTGACGATGATCTCGGATTCGCTCTGCTCAAAATCTTCTTTGAGGATCTGCATCCCTACTTGCCAGTCATCAACAGGCAAACGTTCTACCAGGATTACATCAACAACCGAGAAGCTGTCTCGCCTTTCCTACTGCTGTCAATCTTTGCCCTGGCGGCGCGCTTCTCGGATGACCCACGAGTCTTGCTCTTCCCTGACGATGCAGCATCGCGGGGCGACACCTGGTGGCATCTCGTTCAACGCTATTCGGACGAGTTTCGAGACGCACCGAGACTCTCAACCGTGCAGGCAGACGTCCTCAATCTCAAGAATCTCGAGTCGCGACCGAAAACAAAAGGCTATTGGTACCGAGCTTACTACAATCTGTCATGCGCAATCCGAATGTGCCGCGACTTGAGCTTGCATCAGCGCAACAAGCCGATTGTCTTTGACGCGGAAGCAAATGCCGGGCGATGTGCGTGGCAAGTCTGTTTCATCTACGATCAGATGATGTCGAGTTCACAAGGCCGTGAAATGCAGCTCGACATGAGCCTGATCGACCTGACCCTCTTGCCACCTGTTCATGCGCAGACTGACTCCAATTCGACCGAAGAGGAAATCAACTTGCATAACGACTTTGTCTTTATGGTCGGTCTCTTTAAGATCTTGAGACGCGGAACGGTCGTCTTTCGCACGGTCGGCATCAAGTTCCCCTTTGCAGCTGAACCGAGCTATCCAGCGTTGAGCGACGTCTTGCTGCAGTGGCATGCGAATCTACCCAAACGACTTCAGTATTGCCCATTCAGGGACAAGCGGCTTCCGAATCACTTTGTCGGACAACTGCATCTCACCTACTGCCTCATCACTTGCCTCCATCACCGGCCATGGATTGTTTCTGTTGGTGCTTATGGCGCCTCGGGCGAATGGCGGACGCACCTCCGAAAGTGCAACGAATCGGCACGCTCCATTACTGCCACGTACGAGGTTCTTTTCCGTCAATATGGCTCGCACAGCGTTCAGTACATGTTGCGCGGCACTTATTACGCCATGTACGTTTGTGTCGTGGCGACCATGATTCACGCCGTCAGCTTGACTTGCCCTGAGCAGGAATTCAGCGAAGGGGCCAGTGACTTTTTCTCGCGCTCATTGTCCATCTTGGACCAGCTGGCAGTCATTTCGTCAACGCCCATGATGCGCAAGCAGATTGAAGTCCTGCGTGGCATTTTTGCTTCAAATACGAAACAGCAAAGTGCACGATTTGATCCACAGACGTTGCCGCCCGAGTTGGCCTCTTTACAAGAGCAGTATCGCAAGATTCAGCAACAGCAAAGCCAGCAGGCTCTTCGAACCGTACAAAAGCAACTATCGGATCGATTGCCAGTAACCTCAGAGCTTGTATCGGCAGAGATGATGCAAAGCACCTACGGCTATCCATTGGCTCCAGGAGGATATGGTGACGACAGTATGGCGCAGTATGGTGATCCTTCTCAAGTGCCGCCCTACTTTCCCGGTCAGGACATGTTTGCCAAGGCGCCCATCAGCTACGGATCGCAGCTGGACACGGTCACCCTGGGCAGCTCGCCTGCTTCCATTCGGCCAGATGTCTCGCCGTCGCCTTCCATGTTGCAACAGCAGCAGTTGCAGTACACAGCGCAGCACATGACACCAGAGATGCATTGGGACCCGGCGGGATTGATCGATGCATGGAACTCCAACTTTCCCTCAGCTTCAGGCCCTCCTGTACCAAATCCGTTACACAATGCCATGACGATGAATGTTTCGACGCCATTGGACACACAGCATCAATCACCACAGGGACTCATGCAAAATGTCTATGCGACAGGACCGTCTTCCGCTCAGGAACCGATGTACTTTGTGCCCGCTGAAACGATGTCGCCGAATGGTGCGCAGAATTACTAGTCGTCTTATTAGCAATATAGCGTTAGGCCCATGATTCGATATGTCTTCAACCTTCTTTGTGATCTTGCCCAGGTGCGCTTGATTGTGAAGAAATTCAGTATGGCACGAGCATAGTGGCAACAGCACGCTGACTGCACATACGTAAGCACAAGACAAGTAAGCTTAAATGGACTCTACGCTCGATGAAGTGAACCAAGTATGCTTCCCAAGTCCCATGGGCAACCTGACCGCAGTATTGTGGTGATATCCTCCGACGCTATCAAGGCTGTATTAGCCAGAACCCGGGCACCTGGAGTCAAGCTTGTATTGATGACCGGCGACGCTTGACCGAGTGTGCCGAGGAAAAGTATCATTGAGATATGTCACTGAGCATTGCTGATGACAGTGTATCAAGTATCAAGAAGGTCAAGGAAGCTTGCAAGGTGGAGGTCAAGGCCTTCGATGACTGTATGATCGGGAAGGACGACCCGAAGCCTTGCCTTCAGCATCTCAAGGCGCTTTACGAATGCACGCGGCGTAACTCTCCTCAGTAAGTGCTACCATCATGATTATCTTTGTATGCTGATTGAAGGGCGATTCAACTGCCAGCATTCTCAGATACCGCATAGCAGTATTAGCAGCGCGTTGATGTCATTCTCTGTAGACTTCCCGCACGATTTTGTAGATGACCACCTACAACCACCATACCTACACTGCTGCTGTCTGAAGCTCTTCTCTGACCTTCCACATCTCAATGTGGTCATACACCCTCAAGACGGGCATTCTCTCGAGAGCTAGCTTGCCGAAACCTTGTCTTCGTTGTGCTTCAACGCATGCTCATGCACCCGCTCGCACCCGCTTTGCTCCCTCGCCGACAGGCAATCTGCATCTTGGCTCGCTTCGAACAGCTTTATACAATTACCTCTGGGCCAAAAAGACAGGCGGACAATTCCTCGTGCGTGTTGAAGACACCGATCAGGTATAACGATTGGCCTGGACGCTGCTAGAAGCTGACAACATTGTAGAAGAGGCTACATCCGGGTGCAGAAGAGTCATTGTTCGGTAATTTGAGCTGGGCAGGTCTACATGCAGACGAAAGCCCTATTCACGGTGGACAACATACGCCGTATCGGCAATCAGAACGTCTCGACATCTACAAGAGCCATATACAGTCGCTGCTAACCAACGGCAGCGTCTACCGTTGTTTCTGCTCTCCGAATCGCTTATCTGCCCTGAGAGTACGCGGTGGCAAGTCAGGATTCTCTGGAACCTACGACCGCAAGTGTGCGCATATTCACAAGACCGAATCCGACCAGAGAGCCGCCGAGGGAGAACAACATGTAGTTCGATTACGTTCACCAGAGGCATACCCCGCTGTCGAGGATGTTGTCCATGGCACAGTCCAATTCCATCGATCCGCCAAGAAGGATCTCATCTCAAATGTCAACTTTGACGATCCAGTTCTCATGAAATCTGACGGCTTCCCAACATATCACTTTGCCAACGTCGTGGACGACCATTTGATGCAAATCACGCATGTCATTCGGGGCGAAGAATGGCTGCCATCAACGCCAAAACATATTAGTCTGTATGAGGCATTTGGCTGGCAAGCGCCCCAATTTGCGCACGTTCCTCTGCTGGCCAGCAAGTCAGGAGCGAAGTTGTCCAAAAGACATGGCGATGTCTCTGTAGAGGACTATCGTGCGCGCGGCTATCTGCCCGAATCTCTGCTCAATTATCTCGCTCTCATGGGCTGGAATGCGCGTACTGGCGATGAAACGAGTGAAGTTATGACGCTCGACGAGATGGTGGAACGCTTTGAGTTGTCTGACATCACCAAGGGTGCGGCCATTGTGACTCCAGACAAATTGCACTTTTTGCAAAAGCAGCACTACATTCGTGCTTCAGAGGATGCAGATCGACGGCCGCTTCTCCTTCATCAGGCTCAGAATACGTTAAGGGAAGCCTTTCCCGACCAGAACTCTACAGATGAGTATGTCGGCGTCGTCATTGACGTACTTAAGGAGCGAATGGTAGATCCACTTGGCTTGCCCAGACTTGGTCAATACTTCTTCCAAGAGCCGACATATACCGAATCCGAAGCCGTCAAGTTTGGCAAGAAATTTCAGCGCACGCAAGAAGCTAGTCTGAGCAACGTCCTGCGTCAGGCATGCGATGAGCTTGCGGCATTAGATGCGGCGCATTGGCAGGAATCGGGCTTCGATCTCAAGATTGACAGTCTTTTGCATGAAACGAGCTGGCAGGTGGAGAATGGGATGGTTTTGGGAGCTTTGCGCTATGCTCTTGCTGGTGGCATGAGTGGTGCTGGCGTTAAGCAGATCATGAAGACGATCGGCAGAGACAAGACTCTTCAACGTCTACAGGCTGCTCTCAAAGCAGCGGAGGCTTTTCCAAGTTCGGCTCAGAAGTGATTTGGATGCTATGCGGGTCATTATAGCTCTCAGCTGTAGTTGTCGTACATTACCCACATGCGGAACCTATGTACCTACTGTAATGACTTCCAAGGTTTCGGACTGCCTCCGGGCTGGTGGCTCGGGCCCATCTGAAATATGCTACCTCAACGACGCGCACGCACGTACGGTTTGCCCAAACCGCATTGACCGCTAGCTAGCAGGAAACTCTATGCCTTGAGAAGGCATACGCCTAGCCCTCTCTAGATCTAGATGAGCTTTTTCACAAAAGTGTCTGGCGGATTTGCCGTTCTCCGTTCGCTCACACTGTTGCTTATCGTCTTCTTGGCGACGTCGCAAATCTACCTGCTTTCTCCTTTTTTGTTCTCCGACTATTTGAACATCAACGACGAACGCGCCTTCGTACACCTCATCTGCTTCAATAGTGGTGTCGTTTATATCCTATGGACTTTCTATCTGGTCAGTGCTCGGCATCCTGGTCGTGTCAAGAACGACTACACCCCACCGCGCCCACCAATACCAGATCTGGCAGCTTCACCGCAGACCGCCGTCGTCCATGCTGAAAGCCAAGGAAGTGCAAGTGCTGTGAGATGGTGCAAGCATTGTCGTGGCTTTCGACCGCCACGCTCACATCACTGCAAGAAGTGCAAGACATGCGTTCTGCGTATGGATCACCACTGCCCATGGCTCGACAGCTGCGTCGGATACAGCAATCATGCCATCTTCATCAAATTTCTATTTGTGGTATGGATCGTGACAGGATACTTGTGCTATCAATCGGTGCGCTGCTTTGTCTGGCTACTTGAATTAGAAGACCAGCGTGGTCCGCCGTTCTCTGCCAATGATGATGACAGTGGCATGACGCTTATCGTTATCTGCGGTATCATCGTCTTCATGAGTGGAATCTTGTGTATCATGGTGCTTGGCCTGTGGATCTACCAGGTTTGGAACGCGCTGGAGAACACGACAACAATCGAGGCCTGGTCGCACAAGCGCGTTGAAGAGCTCGTGCAAAGAAAGAAGGTGTCTGCAACAGCATTCCCGTATGATCTCCATTCCTTCCGGCGTAATTTGAGGAGCTTGTTTGGCAGGCGCTGGTATCTTTGGTGGTGGCCATCCTATTCGGCTGCCTCGACCGGCTACGTGGAGGCCCCAGAATCATACGAGCAAAGCATACCTGCTGAGCAAATGGCTCTTTTCAAGATGGGTCATGCCTTCCTGGTCAACGAAGATCACGACCCAAATCTGCCCTGGCCTCCGATTGATCCGACGCGTGCCCAAGTCCAGTCAAGCAGACAACCCGCAGGCTTTACATTTGGACAAGAAGCAGTGACGGATGTGGCTGCATTCGAGCGGCGTAGGCAGGCAGCTGGTGTCAGACAGCGCGCGTCACCAACGATTGCGGGCCAGTCGAGTGGCAGCGCGGCGATGGCTGCTCTCAAACGAATTGAGCGTCAAGAATTCTACGTGGACGACCCCGAAAGCGACGACGAACCTGCGTCAGATGAACGCACTGCATTGATAGAAGATTCTGATGAAGAGGATGATCTAATCGAAGGCGAAGCGCTTGCAAGCTATGGCGTGGATGAAGCTGTAGAGGCTCAGAATATGAATGACGTGGTACACGAGGAAGGCGGCATGACGGTCGCCCAATTGCTTGAGCAGAAGCGACAGCATGCATCACAGGGATGACGAGCAGTCTGGCTAGAGCTTACATCACGCTGCATTCCTCTTTCTTCTTCCCGATTTGTTCGTCTTGTGAGGGTTGCTCATGAATATTGAGACGAGTGGCAAAAGCATCCTTAACGGGACTGACTTGGCGAGACGGGATGATAGCCAAGCGGTGAATGGCCCGAGCGTCGCCAGCTTCTTTGGCCAAAGTGTAATAGTGCATTGCTCTGTCAAGCGACTTTTTGGCCCCAATGCCCTTTTGATAGCAGACACCGACACAATAGTGCGCCTTGACATGACCTGCTCGAGAAGCTCTCAGCGCCCAAAGGAATGCTTCTTGCTCATCCTGCTCGAGAAATGGGGAACATCCGACGAAAAGCCAGGCGCAGATCGCCAAGTACGCTTCTGGAAGTCCTTCTTGCATAGTCAACGAGCCGGTGCTAGTCGGGACTTGAGGACAAGCTGCCATGGTGTAGTAATGAATTGCAAGGCCAGGATCAATTGGACAGCCCAGTTGACCAAATTCATAGCATTCGGCCAGACGAAAGGCAGCTTGAAGATGACCCAGATCAGCAGCTTGAACAAATAGTTGCAGCGCAAAGACATTGTCTTGCAGCAACAGATCCAAGAAGCCAGTCTCATGCAGCAAGCCAAGTTGATAGAGCGCCTCTTTATCCTGCACCGTGGCCCCTTCTGCTGCACGCTTGAGCCACTTGACACCTTCCTTTTCGTGATGTTTCAATCCGTGCTCTCGTTGCACACAGGCGAGACCCAGCGTCGTCATTGCCCCAAGATGCTGACCTGCCGCAGCACGTTTCAGAAATTGAATAGCCTTGTCGGGATCTTTAGAGCAACCATGGCCGGTAAAATGATTCTGAGCTGCGAGAAACGAAGCATCAGGATCATTGCCACGTTTGGATGCATCGACGAGGAGCGCATGTGATTCTGTGAGATTCTGCTTGTGTAGAGACGAGCTTGGCTGCGCGAGAATGCAAGCCAGTTTGTATTGAGCCGGCGCAAAGGCACTGTCTGATAGCTTCTTGATGAGCTTGAGACCCTTTTCATGGTGAAGCCTCGATGTCTTGTGCGAAAGCAGTAGAAGGGCAAACTCGAACTGCGCATCGAGGGGCGAGCGCGCAGCAGTGGCTTCGTAGTCTAGCAGCGTCTTTTGCACGTCACGCTCCCGTGGTCCGGGCGTCATGAGCGACAGAAAACGACTTCAGAGGCAAGCACTGACACGATAGAGCAGTCAAGGCCAAGCAATGGCAGCCCAAAGGTATTCAGAGGTGTTTGAAGCTTGAGGTGTCCAGGGAGTCTGCTTCTGTTTCGGCCTCTCGAGATGGAGCGACCATCAAACCGCAAAGGGACCGTGCCATCACCAAACCAACAACTAACAAGACACCAGCTAGCACGGTACGCTGCCTCGGTCCGTGCACCAAACAGCTTCGTCAAACATCAGACGCGTCGTGTTGCAAAACCCCACGCGTGCCCTTCAAACAAGGTTGCAACCAGACAACGCAAGATGCAACGGTCCAATACACTGGCCCGACCTAGCCGACGTCAGGCACGCGAAGCGCTTTCCGCGCCCTCTCAGCGCGTCAAACGGATCGATGCTGCACACAGAGTGACGCCATGGACAGTCTACTGCAGTGTTTTGACATTCATGGTGCCAGATGTTGTGCTGAGCCGACTAGGTAAGAAGACAGCGAACGCGCGACAAGCTTGGCGTGAAAAGGTTGGGCTACTCGGACTGATTGTTGGCTTGTGCGCCATCGTCGGCTTCATCACCTTTGGCTTCTCCGCCGTCGTTTGTCCAGCAACCACAATCCCGCGAATCAAGGCAAGGGACATTGAGAGCAAGACGAGTGGCTACCTAGTCATCCACGGCCGCGCTTTCAATCTGCTCAACTCTGCCCATCCAGCAGCACAAGGCATACCCCGCGATAGCAATGTCTTGTACTCGCCCGTTGGTGCAGCAGGACTCGATGCTAGTTGGCTTTTCCAGAATGTCAATCGCCACTGCACCGGCTTGATAATACCAACCGCAGCATCGACCATCTTGCACAGGGGCAATCAACTGTCTTGGTACGCGCCATGCGTTTTGCGTTTCTTGAATGGCACCATCGTCCGTGGTTCCTTTGGACAAGATTACGGCACGGCACCGTATCCTGGCTTCAACTGTCACACGACAAACAATGCTCGAGGCGCGTATTACAGTTTGCAGGTTGCCGGCGAAGTGTACTACGACTGGCACGAAATTGCCAATCGGAGTCGCAACCTGATTGCCTTTCGTGGTGATGTGCTCGACCTGGATTTGTTGACAGGACTCGACAAGACGCAGCTCACGTATCCAACTGCATTCGACGAGTGGCGCAATGGCACGCGCAACGCTCGCTTACGTGGCTCTGATGCAACTTTGCAGCTGGCGTCTAAAGCCGATTTGGCCATTGTCAAGTGTCTCCGAGACATTATTCGTGTCGGCAGCGTTGAAAGCAAGACTGCAGGATGCCTCGCAAGTCAAGTCATGCTGTACCTCGCGTTTGGCCTCATTCTCGGGCTCATTGGCGTCAAGTTTATCCTTGCCTTGTACTTTCAATGGTTCATGGCGCCACGAATGGGTCGCTTGCCAAAGTCAAAGGCAGCATTGAAGCAGCGTGAACAGGACATTGAAGAATGGAGCGCATCCGTGACCCGACACGCGACGAGGAGTGCAGGAACAGGATCGTCTGACGAGATGAACACCCTCGGTGAAGCGTCGACCGCTTCGGTTAGTACGCTTCTGCCATTCAAGGCGCCACGCGAGCCTGATGTTGTCGAATTTGAGCATCCCGAAAGTCTTTGTACCATCTGTCTCATTACGGCGTATTCAGAATCGACGGCTGGCCTGAAAGCCACACTCGAGTCCATTGCCTGCACGACACACTCTGATCGTCATAAACTGCTTCTCGTCATTTGTGACGGACTCGTCAAGGGCGATGGTGAAGAAGAGACGACTGCGGACATTGTCCTTGGACTCATGTCGTACAAGGCCGACGAGCCAGAAGCATACTCCTACGTGGCCGTGGCAAACGGAACAAAGCGGCACAACAGGGCTAAAGTCTATCCTGGCAGCTTCATTTGCGCATCGCCCGATGGAGAGTCGACACACAGAGTGCCCATGCTTGCCGTGATTAAAGTTGGCACGCCCGAAGAAGCGGCCGCCGAACCCACTCGTGCTGGTAATCGTGGCAAGCGCGATAGCCAGGTTTTATTGATGAGCTTCTTGCAAAAAGTCATGTTTGACGAACGTCTGACGGAACTTGACTATGCTCTCTTTTGCGGCATTCGTCGCGTCTGTGGCAAGATGCCAGATGTTTTTGAGACGGTGCTCATGGTGGATGCCGATACGGTTGTGTATCCAGACTCTTTGACGCACATGCTCTATGCAATGCAGCAAGACACACGCATCACCGGCCTCTGCGGAGAAACAAAAATCAGCAATAAGACTGCCAGTTGGGTCACCGTTATCCAAGTCTTTGAATACGCCATCTCGCATCATCTCTCCAAAAGCTTCGAGTCGGTCTTTGGTGGCGTCACCTGTCTTCCTGGCTGCTTCAGCATCTATCGCATCAAAGCACCCGCAAAACACGAAGGACGCTGGGTGCCCATTCTCGCCAACCCGGACGTCGTCGAGCACTATTCTGAAAACATTGTAGACACGCTGCATGACAAGAACTTGCTCCTGCTCGGCGAAGACCGTTATCTGTCGAGCCTCCTGCTCAAAACGTTTCCCAAGCGCAAGATGGTCTTCCTGCCGGCGGCAGTGTGCAAGACGCAGGTACCAGACAGCTTCCGAGTCTTGCTCTCGCAACGTCGGCGCTGGATCAACAGTACAGTGCACAACTTGTTTGAACTTGTGACGGTACGCGATCTTTGCGGCACAATGTGTGTCTCGATGAACTTTGTCGTCTTTATCGAGCTCGTCGGCACTCTCGTCCTGCCGGCTGCGATTGGCTTCACCGTGTACTTGTTTGTCTCGTCGACCTATACGAGACCCGTGCCAATCATTCCGTTGGCTCTGTTGGGCTTGATCCTGGGCCTGCCGAGTGTACTGATGGTGCTCACCATGAAGCGATGGAACTACTACCTCTTCATGCTTGCATACCTGCTGGCCCTGCCCATCTGGAACGGCATCTTTCCGCTCTATGCATTCTTGCACTTTGACTCGTTCTCGTGGGGCGAGACTAGAAAGGTGCAGGGCGAGACTGGCTCTCAGGGACATGGTGAAAAGCAGGGCGAGTTTGACCCGAGCACGATCGTCATGAAACGATGGCACGAATTTGAGGCCAACAAGGCCTGGGTATACGAGGAGACTGAAGAAGGGATGAATATCGAATTGCTGCATGATCATCCTGAGCTCGAAGAATCCGAAATTGAGACGGTGTTGTAAAGTAGTGCTGATCATTCTTGTAGGACATGCCAGTTGCGTCGCGAACCTGAAAGATCGCTAAAGTCATCGACCATTGTTTCGCTTTCCTTGATCATATTGAAGAAGCCCAGGTTGCTGCAGCCCTCAATGACCGGCCTGCCGGTTTGGCAAATATAGCGGATCGTGCAGCCATGACAGTCATGAATACGCCACTGTTGTGCGATGCCAGTGAGTCGAATGTCTGTACATCGCTCAAGGAACATTGATGTGGTCGCCTCGAGCTCAGTCAGGGTACACGCTTTCATATCGCGAAGCGTGATGGATCTGAAGGAGCCTGCCGGCCGGCTCAGGTTGATGGTACAATTTTGCACATTTTCCAATACAATGACTGCGGCATCTGCCAAAGCAGGATGGCTTTCGACATTAATCCTCACACCTTGCATCCGTGAGAGTGTCAACATGCCTGGCACAGTCATCTCGACGCTTTTTGCTGTCGGCTCTTCTGCCTTCTCGGGAACAGGGGCCACCGTCACGGGGCGCTGCGTTCGGGCACTCTTGAAAGAGAACTTTGATTTCGGCTTGATGGCCTCTCGTTTGGCTGCCAGTAGCTGTGTAAGTTCATTCAGCTTTTCTTGGTACCTAGATACATCGTACGCAGGCAGTGAGCCAACCGATTCATTGAGGGCACGTTGTTGAGCATTAATTACAGCACTGAGCGGGGTCAGCTGATCCTCTGTAGCAGCAGATTCAAGAGATGCCTTTATTTGCGATTGAAAGGTCTGGAAGGCCCCGTGGAAGCTGCTGCTCAGACTCATATCGGATAGATGACAAGTCGCGTGGTGTAGCATCAGCCATCAAGCTGTAGATTGCTCGGCGCGTGTCAATTCAATTTTCACACGAGTCCATCTCAAGAGACCGACTGACTCGACATCGATCTATTCCAAAGATTATCATCGCTCGACATCAACCATGTCTGCTTCAGCGACAACCGATAGCACAGCACAGGATGTCCCTGAAGGCTTCATCAAAGATGCCACAACCGGTGAAATCCGGGAGATGACCGAGAGAGAGCTTGCGAAAGCACAGGCCAAGGCAGAGAAGAATGCCAAATTTCTAGCCAAGAAGAAGGCGCAAGAGGAAGCGGCAGCCAAGCTTGCGAGTGCGCCCAAGAAGGAGAAGAAGGTCAAGGTTGTCGTGGACACAACGTATACGGAGAAGACACCTGAGGGCGACAAAAAGCAACTGCAAGACATCGATTCCGATGCGCTCAAGGCGTACAACCCGCTCGCTGTCGAGTCGGCTTGGTACTCTTGGTGGGAGAAGGAAGGCTTTTTTGAGCCTGAGTTTGGTCCGGACGGCAAGCCGAAGCCCGCAGGTGTCTTTTCCATGGCTGCACCACCGCCCAATGTCACAGGCGCTCTGCACATTGGACACGCCTTGACGATCGCCATTCAGGACTCGCTTTCGAGATGGCACCGCATGCGCGGCAAGACTGTCTTGTTTCTGCCGGGTTTCGACCATGCCGGTCTCAGTACACAGTCTGCTGTTGAGAAGCAGCTGTGGAAGGAAGAGAAGAAGACACGCCACGATTTTTCACGGCCTGATTTCCTCAAGACGGTCATGGCTTGGAAGGAGAAGTATCACACGCGTATCAAGGGTCAGATGAAGCGGATGGGTGCCTCATTCGATTGGACTCGTGAAGCGTTCACGATGGATGAGAATCTATCGGCGGCTGTGGTGGAGACATTTGTGACCTTGCACCAAGAAGGTATCATCTACCGCGCCAATAGGCTCGTCAACTGGTGCACGAAACTCAGCACGACCTTGTCGAACCTCGAGGTGGACAACAAGGAGCTTGAAGGCCGCACGCTTCTGAATGTGCCTGGCTACGACAAGCCTGTTGAGTTCGGTGCCATCACCTCCTTTGCCTATCAGGTGGAGGGCTCTGACGAGAGGATTGTCGTGGCAACAACGCGTCCCGAGACTATGCTTGGTGATACTGGTATTGCCGTACACCCCGATGACGACCGTTACAAGCACCTTCATGGCAAATTTGTGCAACACCCGCTCTTGAATCGCAGGATGCCCATCATCCTGGACGACACGCTTGTCGATATGGCCTTTGGTACGGGTGCTGTCAAGGTGACCCCCGCCCACGACCCGAACGATTACGAGTGTGGCAAACGTCACGATTTGGCTTTCATCAACATCTTGAACGACGACGGCACCTTCAACGAGAACTGTGGTCCTTGGAACGGCGTCAAGCGATTCGATGCGCGTGTCACGGTGGTCGAGAAGCTCAAGGAACTCGGTTTATTTGTCGGCGTTGACGACAATCCCATGTCTGTGCCGCTCTGCTCGAAATCCGGTGATGTGATTGAGCCACTTCTGAAGCCCCAGTGGTGGGTGCGTCAGTCAGCCATGGCGGAAGCTGCCAAGAAGGTTGTGCAAGATGGCGAGATTGAGATTCAGCCCAAGACGCAGGAAGCTGACTTTATCCGCTGGATGACCAACGTGCAAGACTGGTGCATTTCGCGGCAGCTGTGGTGGGGACATCAGGCGCCTGTCTATTATGTTGAGATGGAAGGCAATGACCATGCCGCATGCCGCACAGAAGGCGAATACTGGGTGTCTGGTCGGTCAATGGAGGATGCTGAGAAGCAGGCTGCGGAAAAGTTCCCGGGCAAGACATTCAAGCTGGTACAAGACGAGGATGTGCTTGACACGTGGTTCTCCTCAGGTCTTTGGCCGTGGTCAACGCTTGGCTGGCCCAAGGAGACGCAAGACCTCAAGGACTTTTACCCAACGAGCTTGATGGAGACTGGTTGGGACATTTTGTTCTTTTGGATTGCGCGTATGGTAATGCTCGGCATCAAGATGACGGGTCAGGTACCCTTCAAGCAGGTCTACTGTCACTCCCTGATTCGCGATGCACAAGGCCGAAAAATGTCCAAAACGCTCGGCAATGTTGTTGACCCGCTCGATGTCATCCAGGGTATCTCTTTGCAGGGTCTCAACGATCAATTGACCCAAGGCAACCTCGACCCGAAAGAAATCGCCAAGGCCAAGGCCAATCAAAAGCTGTCTTACCCGAATGGTATCCCGGAATGTGGCACAGACGCCCTCCGTTTCGCGCTCTGTGCCTACACGACAGGTGGTCGTGACATCAACCTCGATATTTTGCGAATCGAGGGTTACCGCAAGTTCTGCAACAAGATTTACAATGCCGTCAAGTTTGCGCTCATGCGACTCGGACCTGACTTCACACCTGCTGCCGAGAGCGATGTTTCTGGTGTCGCTGCGCGTATGCAAGGTGACGGCGCAAAGGCGCTCTCGCTCGTTGAGCAATGGACGCTGCATCGCTTCAACTTCGCCGCGCAACAAGTCAATGACGCCCTTGAAAAGAAGAATTTCCTCGAAGCCACAACAGCCATTCACGGCTTTTGGCTCTATGACTTTTGCGACGTCTTTATCGAGAATACGAAATACTTGTTTGCTGCCGGTACGCCAGAACAAGTGGCGAGTGTGCAAGAGACACTTTACAGTGTGCTCGATGGTGGCTTGAGATTGATTCATCCATTCATGCCCTTCTTGACGGAAGAGCTTTGGCAGCGCTTGCCGCGTCGTCAAGGCGATGCCACGCGTACGATTGTCCGTGCCGCTTACCCTGTGCATGAGGCATCCCTTGCGTCGCTAGCTGAGGCTGCTGCCTCGTACGAAGTGATTGTCGAGGTGGTCAAGGGCGCGCGATCGGCTATGGCGGCGGCAGGTATCAAGACGGATGCCGTGATTACGGTCCACGCTGGCACGCAACGACAGGCGCTGATTGAGCAGGAGTCTGGGTCGATTGTGGCATTGGTCAAGGGGCTTGAGCGATTGTCGGTGGAAGGCGGCAAGGTGTCCGAGGCGGAAGATGCCGTCAAGATCACCGACGATGTGTCGCTGACGTTGCAAAAGTAAATGCTAGATGCTAGATGCTACAGCTAAATGCTAGATGTAAGTGGGTAAAGGCAAGTCCTGCTCAACCTCGTCAATGCCGATTTCTTCCCTGAAGGCTGCCAACTCTGTACGCTTCTTGCCGAGTAAGCCGGCAAACTCCTTGAAGAGGTCTTCAAACTGCTTGCGCGTCTTTTTCCAGCGAAGGAGACGGTGATGCAAAGATGTTTCAATTTGAAGTTTCTCGGCGTCGGTATAGACGCGTGTCGGTGTGGCTTCTTGCTTTGGCTTTGTAGCCTCGAGAGCGGCAATCTGGGCGTCGAGCTCCGTCTCCTAGCGATGATTAGCATTGAGCTTAAGCAGTCCACCTACCTCATCAACGAGACCTTGCTGCTGCTCTTGAAGCTGCGCCACGCTCAAGATGCTTTCAAGCTCCGCCACCTCTTCTCGTCAGTGCTCGATCTGTGTCAAGGGGTCGCGCACCTTTAGCCTTGACCTTGTTTTCTTCGAGGAGCGCAGCAAGCTCAGCTTGTAGCTCTTCGATCGTCTCTGGGGGCACATCTTGCTCTGTGTCCTTGTCAAGATCGATATCGCTGCTCTCTGCGCCTGCTGTCGTGGCTGATGCCGTCTGAAGCGCGCAATAGATGACCTGCTTCCCGAATGTCCTGTCTCTCAGCAAAACGACCTGACGACAGATTACACGTACTTTGCTTGAATGGCGTTTGATTCGGCGAGACTTACAAGCGCCTTGTTACAATTTGGCTTGCTGATGACTTGCTGAAGATTGTTGAAGACGTCTGTGGAGGAGTCTAAACAGGGTCAGTCCGGGTGCCCATGAGAAGGTGCTGACGAACAAGGTCTGTTCTGCTGAACGAGATAGGCAAGGATCTGATCTTCTGCATCTTGCGGGGATGGCTGCTTCTTTGGCTTCTCCTTGGTAGACTTATCCTTGGGCATGCTTGAGCGTGTCTGTGTGGATGTCAGGTCGAGGATCAAGGAAGAAAGACGAGCAAGGCGAGAGTTCTGCATATCCATCTGAATATTAATATAGACCAAACCCGTCTATCTGCAAGCACAGTCCATCCCCACTGATTCCCCAGGTGTCGAGACGCTCATGAAGCCTCGGGCGCTTCCGTCGGTGTCGACTGCGTAAAACTCTTCTCCAACGCCTCAGCGAGACGCTTGACCGCCGTCTGCATATCCGGCAACTTGGCACTCGCAAACGTTGCTCGGAAAAACAAGCCTGGTCTCGGTGCATCGCGATCGCTGATGAACCAAGACCCTTGCGCCACCAGTACCTCTTGTGCAATGGCGCCAAAGTAGATTTCCTTCTCAAGTGCATCGATTCCTAAGGTAGCGTAACGCGGATGTTTCTCGTGGTGCATTTTGAGCCAAACAAACATGCCGGCTTCCGGTGCATGCCAGGTACAGTACTCTTTGGGTAGGTATTGTTCCATGGCGTCCAACAAGGCATTGCGTCTGATTGTGTACTCTGCACGCATATGGACAAGCCAGCTGAGGTATCCAGCATGTCCCCAAGACTCAAGCAGCATGACGAGCAAAGCTTGTGAAAAGCCAGAGGGACACTGAATGGATACTTCGTTCGATCGCAAAGCACGTTCCATGAGCTGCTTGGAACCCGTCAGCCAACCACAGCGTGCACCAGGTGCAATGACTTTAGAGAAGGAATCGAGTCGAATCACGCGACCGTCCACGTCCACCGACAACAAGGACGGTACCAGCGCGTCCAAAAACGCACTTGCGCTGTCTGGCAAAGCCTGTTCGGCTTCATCAGGACCCGTATACGTGTTCATCTGTAGGAAATAATAAGGTTCGTCTTCGAGAATGATAATGTCGTGTTTTTGACAGACGGCGTACAAGGCGCGTCGTCGTTCAACACTCAGGGTCGATCCCGTTGGGTTTTGACCGGTTGGGATGATATAGAGCACGCTTGGCTTCTTGCCTTGTTTCTCGACATCCCAAACATCCAGTTGAGCATCGAGCTTGTCGGGCAAGATGCCAAACGCGTCCAGCTTACAGGGAACTGGATAGATGCCCTGAGGCCGTGCACATTCGAGGGCCGATGGGAAGGAGTACTCCTCAATCAGCAAACCATCACCGCGGTTCATGAGTAGACGTAGGCATGTATCAATGGCATTCGTGTTGCCAGCCGTCATAAGACAGTCCCAGTCTGCATACGGTGGATGATGGACCATCTCGGTGTGTTCGCGCGCAAATTTGAGCAAGGCGGCTTGACCTGTTCCTTGCGTGTATTGCAGCGCCTTGGCCAAGTCAAGCGTGACTTTGGTACTGTGACGGGGGATAGAGAGTGTCGTCTCTGCCGAGGGATCATGCCAGTGGCCGGCTTGCGGGATGGTCGTGGAAAGGCTGTTGAAGGGGAAATAGGCAGGGTCGGGCAATCCGCCACCGAGCGAAATCAGATTGCCCTTCACTGATGTTGTTAGCAAAAGGCTCTTCAATCGTCTCGAGAGGCAGTACTGTGGAGAGCAGCTTCCTTCAATGGCGAAGGCCGACGCGCGACGGTCTCGAGGGACATGTGGTGAGCCATGTCTTTAGCCATGCGCTCTGTTTCCCGAGGTCGTGGTGCGGGCGGAGCAAAAGCAGCGAGAGTCTTGTCGACTTGAGTATGATCGGGTACAGCCATGATGTAGAGACCTTAATAGCTGAGTAGTTAGTCGAACAGAAGGAAGCAGGCGGTCAAGCTTATAAGTACTTTATGGCTTCTGTGTCTGATTGCGGCTGATCCGAATCCGAGATTGCAGAGAGACGGCACTCCCGAAAATTACAACGCTACTTCTTGCAATCGTGCTACTTGCCATTGAATAAGGACTTGTAAAGCAAGAACAGAGTCGATCAAGGGCCTATGAAGCTGATACAGATCGCATCCATCATCGCTTATTGCTCAGTCAGCGCCGCATCTTTTGACATCAACAAGGCCACCGCCGACATGGACTTCTTCAAGGATAATACCCCACGGGCTGGCAAACCGACACTCGCCGACATGCTCGGCCTCAATAAGCAATGTACCATCATCAACGACTATGCTATGGGGCTGGGTGATGTCATGGCGCGCTTACTAGATGAGGAACAGCGCACGTTGATCTTGGCGCCCATCAATAGCGCTATCGTCGCGTTGCCGCGGAAACCATGGCAAGGCGATGCGCCTGACGCTGAGGCGATCAAGTCAAAAGATCAGAAGGAAGGCAAGGTCAAGACACAGTCGCAGGCAGACGACAATATCGCGCGCTTCGTCAAGCGCCATGTCATTCCACAATTTCCCATCTCACAACAAGACAAGGTCAAGACGTTGGCCTATGGACTGTTCTGGTATAAGGTGGATCCGACAGACAAGACAAAATGCGTTTATCCTGGCGGACACAAGGTGCTGAGCGAGCGCGAGGCTGCAAATGGGGCAATTTGGACGATTGACGGTGTTATGACACATACATCTGCGGATGCCCTGGATGGGCCGGAGCATAAGCACGCCCTCTGATCTTGCTCTCTCCTGTCTCTTCCATTCTGTTTACTCTGCTATTTAGCTAGCGATAGCGGTTCCTTTCTTGAATCCCTTGAATCACGGCTGCCAGAGTGTTTGCTGCGTCATTCGTGGTTCCGCGCATCGACCACACCACCTCTTCTACCATACCATACCAAACTAGGTCTTAGACTATCTAGACTGGTGCTCTGTAGTCGAACAAAGCCATAGAGAGCTCTAAGATGGTATGCTTCTCCGTGAGTCAGAAAAAATACTAACAACAGGCCGTCATGGGAAAAGCAAAGCAGCGTACAAAAGGCTTGGCACAGCGCGCCAATGGACAAGCAGGCTCCACGCAACAAGGTGGCGTCAAGAAGGCTGTCTATGAGTCTACCAAGAAGCGTACTGTCGGTGTCGATGATCTCTGCCTCCTCTCCAAGATCTCAAACGAGGCCATCAACGACAACTTGCGTGTGCGCTTCGAAAACAAGGAAATCTATGTATGTCTTCTCGTCAACGATGACTAGAGAATGCGGGAAACTGACGGATTAGACTTACATTGGCCATGTGCTCATCAGTGTCAACCCATTCCGGGACCTCGGTATCTATACTGACAACGTGCTGGGTTCCTACCGCGGCAAGAATCGACTCGAGGTATTTCTGCCAAGCTCTTGAGAAGGCCGAGCGCTAACGATAGATGTCTCCCCATGTCTTTGCTACAGCCGAGGCAGCCTACTACAATATGAAGTCCTACCACGAAAACCAGTGCATCATCATTTCTGGTGAATCCGGTGCCGGCAAGACGGAAGCTGCAAAACGCATCATGCAGTACATCGCCAACGTCTCTGGCGGCCAAGACTCGAGTATTCAACGTGTCAAGGATATGGTTCTCGCCACAAACCCGTTGCTCGAGTCGTTTGGTTGTGCCAAGACGTTGCGCAACAACAATTCATCGCGACATGGCAAGTACCTACAGATTCAGTTCAACTCGCGCGGCGAACCTGTCGGCGCCAACATCATCAACTACCTCCTCGAAAAGAATCGTGTCGTGAGTCAAATCAAGCAAGAGCGCAACTTTCACATCTTCTACCAATTCGCCAAGGGCGCCTCCAAGGATCACCGCGAGCGATTCGGTATTCAAGGTCCAGAAGCATACCTGTACACATCTAAAGCCGGTGCGCTCGATGTGCCTGGTATTGATGATCTCGACGACTTCAAGGGCACACTCAAGGCAATGGAGGTGATTGGTATGACGCAAGCCGAGCAAGACGAGGTCTTTCGCGTACTTGCCACGATTCTTTGGATAGGCAACATTCAATTCAAGGAGAACCAAGAGGGCAATGCCGCTGTCGTGGACGAAGGCGTAACCAACTTTGTTGCCTATCTCATGGAAGTGGACGCGAGCCTTGTTTGCAAGGCCATCACGACACGAACGATCGAGACTGCACGTGGTGGTCGTCGCGGTTCTTCGTATGAAGTCCCGCTCAACGTTTCGCAAGCCTCCTCGCAGCGTGACGCTCTGGCCAAGGGTCTCTACAGCAATCTCTTTGACTGGATTATTGCACGTGTCAATGCCGCCATGGCTGTCCAAGGCGGTGGGACCGTGTCGACCTCGATCGGCATCCTCGACATCTACGGATTTGAGATTTTCGAAAAGAACAGCTTTGAGCAGCTCTGCATCAACTATGTCAACGAGAAGCTGCAGCAGATCTTCATCCAGCTGACTCTCAAAACAGAACAAGAAGAGTATGTGCGTGAAAAAATCAAGTGGACACCGATCGATTACTTCAACAACAAGATTGTGTGCGACTTGATTGAAGAGAAGCGACCACCTGGTATCTTTGCCGCACTCAATGACGCAATTGCCACGGCACATGCAGATCCAACGGCCGCCGACAATACCTTCACGCAAGGCCTCTCTCGATTGACGACCAACCCGCACTTTGAGCAGCGCCAAGGTTCGTTCCTCGTCAAACACTATGCCGGCGATGTCATGTACGCTGTGCCAGGGTTGACGGACAAAAACAAGGATCAACTCATCAAGGATGTGCTTGATCTCATCAAGTCTTCCCAAAACAGCTTCTTGCAGTCCATCTTTCCCGAGCAGATCGACCAAGACAACAAGCGTCGTCCGCCAACCGCTGGTGACAAAATCAAGGCCTCCGCGAACGAGCTCGTCAACACACTCATGCAGTGCCAGCCACACTACATCCGTACCATCAAGCCCAACGAAAACAAGTCACCGACAGAGTTCAACAATGCGAATGTGGCGCATCAGGTCAAATATCTCGGTTTGCAAGAAAACGTCCGTATCCGACGCGCAGGATTCGCCTATCGTCAGACTTTTGAAAAGTTTGTCGAGCGCTTCTACCTCCTTTCACCCAAAACGGGCTATGCAGGAGACTATATCTGGCAAGGTGATGCCAAGTCGGGCGTTGTCCACATTCTCAAGGATACCGGTATTCCTGCCGAGGAGTTCCAGATGGGAACCTCAAAGGTCTTTATCAAATCGCCCGAGACGCTCTTTGCACTTGAGCACATGCGTGATCAATTTTGGCACAACATGGCGCGTCGTATTCAACGCGCTTGGCGCGCCTACATGCGTTACAAGAATGAATGTGCCATTAAGATCCAGCGCATGTGGCGCAAGGACAAGGTGAACCTCGAATTCCTCCGCATCCGCGATTCAGGCCATCAACTGCTCAATGGCCGAAAAGAACGTCGTCGCATGAGTTTATTGGGCTCGCGCAAGTTTATGGGTGACTATCTTGGCTCGGGTGCCTCGAGTGGACCCGGTGCCGTGATTCGCCGCAGTGCAAATGTTCCTGCTGACGAACGCGTCGTCTTTTCTGCCCGCATCGAGGTGCTTGTTTCGAAGCTTGGTCGATCTTCCAAGCCGAGCCCGAGAACGCTGATTGTCACCGACAAGGCCGTCAATATCATTATTGCCACCATGAACCAAGGCCAACTACAGCTCTCGATTGAACGCCGTGTGCCGAACGGACAACTCAAATACATGGCGCTGTCGACCTTGCGCGATGATTGGGTCGGCCTTGGTGTCGGCGACCCGCAGTTCCCAGACCCATTCTTCTCTTGCGTCTTCAAAACTGAACTCGCCGTGATTCTTAAGCGTCTCAACCGCGGCATGGATATTCGTGTCGGTCCGACAATTGACTATGCCAAAAAGGCTGGCAAGATGACACAAGTCAAGTTTGTCCGTGATGAAACCATCAAGCGCGATGATGTCTACAAGAGTGGCGCAGTGCATGTGCCAACAGGTGAACCAGCGAATAGCCTGTCGCACCCGTTCCCGCGCAAGAAGCATGTCGCTTATACGTCGACGAGGAAGCCAGCTGCCTCGACTGCTCGCGCAACGACGAATCGACAACGCGCCCCTGTTGCGCCACAAGCACAAGCACAGCCGCAAGCAAGGGTGCAACAAGCAGCGGCAGTTCCGCGCGCGCAAACACAGATGGCACCGTCAGCTGCCGCTGCCGCCATGGGTCTTGCCAAACCTGCTCAATCAAAGACTGCCGCGGCGAGTCTTGCTCCCGCCCTGGCCGCGAGCCACATTACGGCTCAACCTGCCGTAATGCCTGCGGCTTCACGGGCAACGGGTCGTGCACCGCCGCCTCCGCCACCCCCGCCTGCTGCGAAACCCAGCAAGCCAGTGTATGTTGCGCTCTATGATTTCGTGGGCCAGACGGCCGGTGAGTTGAGTATGACGGCCGGCGAGGTGATTGAGATTGTGTCGAAGGAGGAGAATGGCTGGTGGCTTGGCAGGAAGAATGGTGTTGAAGCCTGGGTGCCGGCCAACTATGTCGAGGAGCGTAAACCGGCACGGGGTGCCCCACCGCCTCCGCCGCCAGGTGCTGGCGCTAGCAATGGTGCCGCTGCAGGTGGACAGGGTATGAATGGCCTTGCTGCAGCGCTCAAGACTCGGAATCAGGCGGTCAATGGAAGCGGGGATGATGATGACTGGTAGAGTGATGCAGTCTTAGGATCGAAGAAATAGAAAGCACAAGTCCATTCATAGGAAGCTGATCTCTGAAGGCTGCTTTCCCAGCTATGGATTCGCTTGCAGTTGCAATTGGGCATCTCCTGTTTGAACGACACGAACCGAGTCTGGTGCACAAGCACATCCGCAGAACCACCAGATTGCAATGCAAAGAAGCTTCTGGCCGCGCCTCGTACAGCCATGTCAGGTCTGCCAGCGGAGACAGTATCGAGCCAGTCAATCTGTTCACGTCGCCAATGCCAGTCGAGGCTCGCAGCGACCGGAGCACAACTACCAAGCCAATAGCGCCTACAACTACCTCGTAGACGAGGACAAGGCTGCCGCATTCGATGCTCTACCGACTGTCACCTCTCGCTCGCTAGCGCAACATGCGGTCCAACCTCGACGCGTCAAGATGCTCGCGCGCGACTTTATTGATGATTCATTGTATAATCCACACTATGGTTACTTTTCAAAGCAAGCCGTCATCTTACAGGCTGGCGGACCACAAGGCTTTGACTTTCGCGGTTTTAGGGATAATGCCGATTTTCAGCAAGCGTTGAGCGAAAAGTATGACTTGTTTGAGCAGGAGGATACACCGCCTCCGCCGCCGCCGAGTGCAGGCAGTCGCTTGAGTCGATTGCGTGGTGAAGAAGCCCGGCCGCCGCCTTCTTCGCCTCGGCAAGTCTGGCAAACGCCTACAGAGATGTTCAAGCCGTACTATGGTCAGGCAATTGCCCGATATCTCTTGACGCAGTACAAGCTGACGCATTTCCCCTATCGCGATTTGGTCTTGTACGAGATGGGTGCCGGCAATGGTACCTTGATGCTCAACATCCTCGACTACCTGCGCGATCACGAGCCTGAGATTTACGAACGTACACGGTACAAGATTATCGAGATTTCAAGCCTCTTGGCCAAACGGCAAAAGACATCGCTGCTCCAGCAGACGGCTGAAAAGCAAGGTCATGGCGACAAGGTGGAGATCATCAACAAGAGTATCTTCGATTGGGACACGATCGTGCCGGAACCTTGTTTCTTTCTGGCAATGGAAGTGCTGGATAACTTTGCGCATGACGCGATTCGATATGACTTGTTGACTGGGAAGCCCTACCAAGCGCTTGTCGCCGTCGATGAAGCAGGCGACTACCATGAGCTGCTTTCCCCAGACATGGATCCGCTTGCGCAACGCTACCTTGCCTTGCGCAACAAAGCGAGCCGCGCAACAGCTCTTCATCCGTCTCTCAAGCTTCCTCGTCAGCTGCGACAGTTCCGATCATTGTTGCCCTTTGCACCTAATTTGACGAGTCCAGAGTTCATCCCGACGCGTCTCTTGCAGTTCCTCGACATTCTATTGACCAAGTTCCCACAGCACAAGCTCCTCGCAAGTGATTTCAGCTCCTTGCCTGAGGCTATGGAAGGCGTCAATGCACCTGTCGTTCAGACACGCTACAAGGGGTCCATGGTACCTTGCTCAACCTACATGGTTTTGCCAGGCTACTTTGACATTATGTTTCCAACACGCTGGGATGAGGTCAATGCGCTCTACTCTGCACTCAGCGGCGAGGAAAAGGCACGCGGCTACTTTCATCACGTACCGCATCATCCGCACGGTCGACCCGTTGGTGCCGCAGGACTGAAAGCCAAGGTCTATACGCATGCCGAGTTTTTGCAGGATTGGGGTGATGTGGACGCGACGACGACACGGAGTGGTGAGAATCCGATGTTGGAGTTTTATCAGAATGCGGCCTTCTTTGCATCGTAGCAGTCTATAGCTCACTCCCTTGCCAGTAGCTTGTCTCTGTGATCCATTCTCTCAAGTCGCGTGTCTCCCTTCAAATTCATTCTCATCCAGCGACACCTCCTTCAACTTGAACAAACGTGCATCGCGCCGAAACCTTTTCATCACAAACGAAGCTTCTACCCTTCCGATTGAGCTTCTCTTTGTTTGCCAAGACGCTTGATTCGGGTCGCACGAGACCAAGGACCCGTGGCGATCGAGCATGGCGCCCTCATCCAGCACGCCAATGAGCACCAAGGACATCATCGAGTCCTCCAACGCGCTTCTCAAAGCGCTCGACAATCGTAACTTCAAGACCGCCACCGACATTCTCGGCATCTTGCGCGTCCGCGTCGCTGCCTCCGAGGCGGTCCTACGCGATAGCAAGATTGGCGTCACGGTGGGCAAGTTGCGCAAACATGAAGATCGGCTTGTTGCAACGACCGCTTCAGAGCTCGTCAAGAAGTGGAAGAATGATATCACAGCTGCCAAAAAGCCCGCAGACAGCTCAACGGCAGCGTCGCAACCGCCGTTGAAGAAGCTCGATAAGGCGAAAGTAGCAGCGGCGACAGCGACAGCCTCGCCGGCGCAGGGAGGGTCTAAAACGGCGCAAGGCGCGACGCAGGCGAGTGCGGCGCCGCTCAAGGCGCCACGGACGGTGGACACCGACAAGGTCAATTATGCACTGCTCAAGGATGCCGTGCGCAACAATTGCGTCAAACTTGTCTATAATGGTCTCGCAATCGACTCGGATGAACGGCCGTCCTCGATCCTCGAAAAGGCGCAAGCGCTCGAGACGACAGTATATGAGCAATTTGATTGTAAAGCTGAGGCCGGCTACAAGCAAAAGATGCGATCGCTCTTTCTCAATCTCAAGGGCAATAACATTTCCCTGCGTCATGATCTGCTCTCAGGGGCATTGTCGATCGAAAAATTAGCAGTCATGACGGCAGATGAGATGGCCTCGGACGAAGTCAAGGCGCGCAATGAAGCGCTGCAAAAGGCAAACATCTTCAACGCCATGGCGGCAACGGCGCAAGTGGCGAGTACAGACATGTTCCAGTGCGGCAAGTGCAAGAAGCGTGAATGTACATACTACCAGATGCAGACCCGCTCTGCGGACGAGCCGATGACCACGTTTGTGTCTTGCACATTCTGTGGCAACAAGTGGAAGTTTTGATCTTGGCACTCCATTGTTCATCAACGCGATCCCGACAGATGCCGACAGACGTGGCGATGCGCCTCAGCATGTTACTACAGCCAACACTAGACGCGTGCCACATGTCAGAATTCATAGCCATGCATATCATTTAATGGTACGTGTACGGCTGCAGCAGCAAAGGCTGTCGCGTCGTCACAAACTGTCCACCAGGCGTCTTGACGGAAATCTTGGCAGTACCCTTCCATAAAGCAATACTCAAAAAGCCTATATCCTGCAAGACAATGTCCAAGGCATTGTATCCACCAGTCGGGGCAGACTCGACAGTGGCCTCCCATGCCACCGCCATCTCAGGCAGAGATGCGCTGCGTAGGGCTTTACGGTTGTAGAGTGGTGGATCCAATTTGCAAACACCAGGGTCGGTCGCCAGGATGTGCTCTGGGCGAGACGTTGTGGGTTGTTTGATGGAATGTGGCTGCAGCGGCGTGTAATTGGTTACGAGGACCGTTCCCTTGGCCTCAGGCGCGATAGACTCGACTGTGATTTGAACAAGTCCGCCGAGCACCATAGACGAGCCAGCCGAAACAGGAACTGGCTTTGGGCGCAACAATTTGTGTGGCAATGCCTTGGCAAGTCGGTCGAGGTGCACAAATTGACTCAAGCCGCGATTGATGACGCCCGGCAGATCCACCAGGTTACCTTTTTCTTTGCCACTCAGCAAGAGCGATGGGAACGTCCACATTGGCAGTGGAATTGCAGCGAGCGTCGTGCCAGCGATATGACTTGTGACGGGCATGCGTTGCATGGCGCGTTGGATCTGACCCTTCTTCATATCAGGTGTTCCTTCTTTACGCTTCAGCGCATTGAGAATGCTAGACTTGCCGGCATTTGCAGCACCGACGAAATAAACGTTGCTGCCCGGGCGCCGTTTGCGAATCGTCTCGCTCAGCACATCAAGATTCCATCCCTTGATGGCTGAGACCACAAGAATCGTTGTATTTTCCTCGTCTGGTGTCGACTGGTAGGCATCGCGCAGGAACGCTTTGAGGCGTGGCAAGAAGGTCGGTAGTTTCTTGGGCTGCCTGACCACGACATCGATTCGGTTAAAGACGTGAATGACATGCGGACGGGTGCCAATCTGCTGACGCAAATTGAGCAGCGACGAAGGAAAATCCATGACATCAATGACGTTGACGACAAGCGAGTCTGGGTCTCTGCGAATCTCTGTGTATATGTTGAAGGCATCCGGCTTCTTCTCGCCAGAGCGACCTCTCAGGCCGCTGTGGTACTGGATCGAATGACAGCGCGTGCAAACAGACTGAGCACGTGTTCTGGCTGGCTTGATATGTTGCCAATCATCTGAAGCGACGGGCAGTAGCTCTTCACGGACTTCTTTGTCCATTGTCATCATCGCTTGATCAAAGATTTTCTGTTCGGCAGCCTTCTTGGCAACGAGAGCAGGATCAGGTAATTCACTTAAAGCAGACTTGATATAGCCTGGTTGTGCAGGGTTGCTAGTCACAGGAGTTCCGCAGCCTGGGCAGATGGGGATTGCCCGTGGCTGTGAAGAGTACCACCGCATGCTCGTCGAGACAGCTCTAGCAACATGTTGTTCGCGACGAATGATTGAAGCATTAAGCGTTGATAGACAAAGTCTGAATGTCTTGGCTTGAAACATAGCTGCACGAGAAGGCAGCAGCTGCGGCAATGCCGGATGAAGTCGAAAGCCTGCAGTTGTCTGCGCAGGCGAGCAGATCAGGCGCGCCTTTAGCTATAGTACTGTACAAGTAATGTACAAGTGTAGGCCTAGGTAAACGGCAAATTTCTTAGTCGTGCAGAATAGCCGAACTGTGCACCACCAAGACACCACTGCCAGAGTAGGTATCAACTTGACCTGAAGTTCCACTCGTGAATCCAATCGACTTCTTGCGCTCCTTGTAAGCAAGCTTCTTGTGATTCATACTGCTGTACTAGCTGATCTCTCAAGAGGAGTGCTTTCCTGCAGCCAAGTCCTCAATTCAGATCCGACTGTTGTTTGAGCTCACTACTTGCTTCTCTCTTATTCAAGATGAGTATCAAAGTACAGCCATCTGTTGGCTCTGATCGCATCTCCAGTACGGTCCTGAGCAAGCTCCTTCTCTTTTCTGCCGCCATGGTGGTCTTGCCTCTTTCTTCCTACTATCTATCGCTGCGATTCCTATTCTCTGGTAAGCTCTGCAGAAGCACCCCGCCAGTGCTAACAACAGGTTACAAGACAACCTATGCTGCTATTGTGGCGGCAATTATGGCCAACGTTGTTCTTGTCGGCTATGTGATTGTAGCATTCTTGGAAGACGATGGCCAAGGAAGTGCCGACGCGGAGAAGAAGAAAGCTCAATGACGTGGGCTCCGGGATGGAATTGGTCGCTTTGCGGCCCACCGAGTCTCGGCTATTGTCATCTTCCTTGGTCCTCAAGCTGAGATCGTGGATACATGGTCTGACGGCCTGACTGGCGCTTCGGCGATGTACTCAGCAACTCATATCGAAAACATTTATCGGTCTTCCAATTACAGACATAGCGTTCAGGAGGCTTCAGATATGCCAACCGAGTGCTTCAACAGGACAACCGCGAGAGACAAGGCACTCCTGATTGTCAAAAGACTCGATGTTCATGCTTGTCCTTTTGCAGTGACCGCGTGTACCATCTCGTCGGGCCCCCGATTACACCGCCAAATCGAGCCGCGCCATGGCCAGCGCTAGCATCCATAATCTCGTGACAAAGAACATGTCTAGTCTTCGCAAGCAAGCTTTAGCAAACAGTGGCACTCTCCGTCCTCTGTATGAAGATGAGGCTCAGGAAAGCTCTGCCGGTGATAGCGCGATGGCGCCGCCCGACCTGCATCGCCAGCTGCGCATTCCGCCTCGATTGCGCAACCTTACGCCGCTAGCCTGGCAAGAGACGGATAGCTTCACGGAACAGGTCAAAATAGACTCGAGACGCTGCAAAGGACTGGCTTACAATGTGTGGATTCACAGAGCAGCACAAAATACGGCAGATAGCCAAACGGCGACAAAACCGTTGTACTATTGCTTTGCCCACGGCGCAGGCAGCTCCGGGCTCTCTTTTGCTCATCTTGTGAAGCAACTACGTTCTCTTTACGACGAATCTCAACCTATTGGAATCATCTCAATGGACTATCGCGGCCATGGCGAAACTACTTGTGCCACAGAAGAGGGCCAGACGCTGGATTTTTCGCTTGGCACGCTCTGTCAGGACTTTGTTGAATGTACTACCGCAACGCTTGATTTACTGTGCAAAGATGAAGGCTATGAGATGATACTAGTCGGACATTCTCTCGGTGGCGCCATTGTCACCAGTGTAGCGCGTGACAAACTGCTTCGCAATAGCTGCGCCTTCGTCGTACTTGATGTTGTCGAGGGGACTGCGCTGGATGCACTCCATTCGACATCGCAGATCCTCAGTCAAAGACCTGGTCGCTTCTCAGATTGGAGTGAAGCGATCGGCTGGGCGCTTTCAAGCAAGACAGTCAGCAACCAAACCTCGGCGAGAATCTCGATACCGGCGCTCTTGCAAGAGTCGGATGGCGGGACCGGGCTCGTTTGGCGACATGACTGGCATCTCACTCAGTCATATTGGCAAGCTTGGTTTGAGAAGTTGTCGAGCAAGTTTTTAGAGGCCAGCAGGTCCTTGGGCAAGCTTCTCATCTTGGCAGGCACGGATCGTCTCGATAGGCCACTCATGATTGCACAAATGCAAGGCGCTTTTCAAATGAATGTGATTCCTGGTGCAGGGCACTTTGTTCACGAAGACGAACCTGCCAAGGTAGCGCAGATCCTGATGCTCTTTGCAGAACGGTACAGCAAGGGTGGAGACCTGCTGTAAGCATGCACATGCACGGTCTTGCGATTTTCAGATGGTGTCGATCAAAAAGCAAAAGACCGTTCAAGGTACTTAGGTAATCATAGTAATAAGCTTTCTAAGGATGCATCAAACTGAGTTTTAAGAGTTGGTAGGCATAGCGACGTCCGACTTGGTCGACACAGCGTCCTCATGCCGCCAAAGCGACGTGACCGTCTTGAGCTGCGTGTAAAACTGCAAGCCACCTTTACCGTAAAAGTTCAAGTCACCCAAGATGGAGCCCTTGTTGCCCGTGAAGGAGAATGGTGGGATAGGCACCGGGATGGGCACGTTGATGCCGAGTTGGCCGGCCTCGAGGTCCTTTTGACAACGACGCGCAACGGAACCGGATTGCGTAAAGACGGCGGCACCGTTACCGTATCTGTTGGCGTTCACGAGGTCAATCGCCTCATCGAGCGTCTTGACATTCAAGCACACAAGAACAGGGCCAAAAATTTCTTCTTGGTAGCACTTCATGTCGGTGGTGACGTTGGTGATGATGGTCGGGCCGACCCAGTTGCCATCGGGGAATCCCTCGGGCTTAAAGCCACGGCCATCCAAGAGGATGGTGGCACCTTCCTGCTCAGCAGAGTCGATGAGACCCTCGATGCGCTTAAGCGAGTGCTTGGAGATGACAGGGCCGAGATCGGTACCTTCAACGAAACCACCAGAGCACTTGAGCGACTTGGCGCGTTCCGTCAGGTCGTGCATCCATTCAGACGTCTCGCCGACACAGACAAGCGTCGAGAGAGCCATGCAGCGCTGACCTGCAGCACCAAATGCGGCACCGGAGAGTGCGTTGAGGGCGTGGTTCTTGTTTGCGTCTGGCATGAGGATACCGTGGTTCTTGGCACCCAAGTTGGCCTGAACACGCTTGCCGTTGGCGGTACCGCGCTGGTAAATGTAGGTACCGGCCTTGTCACTGCCGACAAACGAGATAGCCTTGATGGAGGGCTCATCGAGAATAAAGTCTACCGTTGGGGCAGTGCCGTGAATCAAGTTGAGGACACCATCGGGAAGACCAGCTTCCTTGGCGAGTTCAGCGAGGATCATGGCAGCACCTGGATCACGCTCACTTGGCTTCATGATGAGACAGTTCCCCGTGATGATGGCCATAGGGAGACACCAGAGCGGAATCATAGCTGGGAAGTTGAATGGGCAGATGGCAGCCACAATACCAAGGGGCTCGCGAATCGTGTAGGTGTCCATGTCGGTCGACACCTCGAGATGCTCGCCAAGCTGCATCGATGAGATGCCGCAAGCAGATTCACAGACCTGCAGTCCACGAAGCACATCACCCTTTGCATCCGCCACTGTCTTTCCTTGCTCAAGCGTAATGCTCGCCGCAAGCCGGTCCCAGTTCTCGCGGATCAAACCAACGAGCTTAAACATGATTTGCTGACGCGCAAGGATGGTTGTCTTGCGCCAAGCTGGGAAAGCAGCCTTGGCAGACGCGATGGCGGCCTGCATCTCTTCTTGTGTACTCTCTGGCACGCGCGTCACAACAATGTTGGTAGCCGGGTCATGCACATCGATAAACTTGCTCGTCTTGCTGTCGACAAACTTGTTGTTGAGGAAGTTTTGGGTATCCTTCGGGGCGGGGTTGTCAAAGTGCTGGGTGATGTACGAGGCCTGTGAAGCAAGGCCTCGCTTGAGGGGTTGGTAGGCTTTCATCGACATGATCCTGGTTGATAGGTGCCGTGCTCTAAACATGTCCCGGAGCTGTAGCTATAGAGAATAGCTTTGTAGATGGCAAAGACAAGATACCCAGGTTGCGATCTCCAGGCGATTTGACTTTTCTAATGGAGAAATTGCGGAGTGGGAGGAAAAGGCACGTGTTTGGGCGGCAACTTCCGTCTCTTCCTGGGTCTGCCGGCCGACTGCTACAGTGCTACTAGGGAGACTGCTGGTACCTGGCCAAGTGAGGAAGGTGACATCAAGTAGCTCAGCAAGTCAGGAGTTCGAAAAGAAAAAGCCATCGCTATAGACTATTTGTTCACCAAGGTACTTCACAGGCCCCTTGTAGATTGAATCATCTCATAGAGCCGCTTGACCGGTCGCGAGGATCACAATCAGGTACGAGTTGAGGCCCGTGATGGTCAACCAGATGGCCCAGCCCACAAGCTGCGTCAACCGACTGTTGCTCATATCCTTGCGCTCCACCTCGAGCTCTGCCGCTTCCGCCTCGGCCGTCTCAACGTCACCTTCGATCGCGACCGGCTCGTCTTGCTCATCGTGGTCCGTCGTCAGCCGTTCTTGCGAAGGCCGTGGCAGTGACACGACAGGCACTCTCATGATGCGTGATTTGCCTGTAAACCAGACAATCGGGAACGTGATGAAGGGCAGCAAAATGGACAATGCCACCTGACTTGCGTTGAGCACGGTGGCAAGACCGGAGCGTCCGACCAGACCTGCCACGAGAATACAAGGCAAGATGGCAATACTGCGCGTAATGAGGCGACGCAGCCATGGTCGAATGGTCCATTGAAAGAATCCTTCCGACACCAGCTGGCCAGCCATGGTGGTGACGACGCCTGCCGACTGACCGCTTGCAAGTAAGGCGACTGCAAACAAGGTACCAGCGACTGGCGACAGACGCGAGCTGAGCAAGTCGTGAATGCCAAACAAATCAGCCTCAGCTGCGCCAGCGACATTGTACAAGGTGGATCCGGCGACAATCAAGATGGCCGAGTTGACAAACAGGGCAAACGTGATGAGCGACAAGCTCAGCTCGACAACGCTGTAAGGCAAGACAGAACGGACAGCTGCGAGCGAGGGTTTGTACTTTTCCGAATCGAGCATGTCGGAGATCCGCACCTCTTTGCTGATATAGCCATGTCGGATATCGTACGCTCGCATGCGCGGCTGAGCGAGACCTGTGCCAAGAATGAGCGAGTGGGGCATGACGACGGCGCCCATGATGGACAGACTCGTGTAGATGCCGCTTTTGCTGAAAGCCGTGTTGTTGGGAAGGTAGCCCTTCAAGACGTCGACGGCATTGATGTTGTCGATGCGGACGAGTAAAGCGACAAAGCAAGCAATAACCATGACCACGAGCACTGCAACGCCGATTTCAAAGTAGCGCGTGGCACGCATCGAGCCATCAGGCCGCCAGGCAAAGAGCACAATGAGCACATCAATCATCGTGATGGCGACACCGGCCACGAGTGGGATCTTGAAGAGAATGTTGAGGGCAATGGCTGTACCAATCACTTCAGCCAGGTCTGTAGCAACAATGGCCGTCTCAAAAATAACGTAGAGAATGATGTTGGCCCAGAGTGGGAATTGCTGCCGGCAGAGCTCTGGCAGGTTGAGCCCGGTGACGCATCCAAGCTTGCATGAGAGCGACTGTAGATAGATGGCAAACAGGTTCGTCAAGAAGAGAACAAAAAGCATTTTGTACTCGAAAAGGGCTCCCGCCGCCACGTCGGTACTGTAATTGCCCGGGTCGATATAGGAGACGGCGATGATGAAGCCAGGTCCGATGAACGTGCCGTACTTGCGCAAAACACGCGCTCCTTCCTGCAAAACCCGAGCCAATCGAGCGCGTCTCGGCGGGCCAGCATGATCATCCAATACGTTGGGCTGTTCGGCCGACTCGAACGATCTCCGCCCGGGGCTTGCGCCTGCTGCCGCTGCGTAATCCTGCGCCGTGGGTTGGCCCTTCTCCTTTGGCATGATGTGGATAGTTGGTTGCTGGCGAAGCTCAATCTCGGCCTCTTCAGCAACAGAGGCCGGTCGCTTTGACCGCATCGAGTCGGGTGAGCAGTAATTCATGGCAACGAGGAAGCGTTTTCCAAGCGTTCAACGTTTCAAGAACAGATATCCGAGATCGCGGGCCGTTGTGGATTGTGTAAATAAGCCGATGTTGTGCGTCACGATCGAGCTTGCGACCGTGAATGTTTCGAGCGAGGGCCGGTCGATCTTCTTGGTGTCTTTCGAGCGTGGTGGGTGTAGACTGTACAAGGGCCTGTCTGCGATCTAAAGACGGGGAAATACGGAAGAACGCGCGCGCGCCCCAAATTGACAGTACAGTGAACGTTATGGCGGCGACCTTGGAGGTTGGCCAAGCATGCGCACACACACCACATGTACATGCACAGCAGGGTAGCCCTACCTAGGTAACACCTGCTGGAATGATTGAATCTGACAAAGCTGCTCGGCCTCGGTGCTCGAATCTGTCAACAAGCACCACAGACTCCAATTAAGTAAAGTAGCTACTCGGCAGTACGCGCCGCACCAACGATGAGATGCGATTGCCATTGACGAGTCAATCAAGCGTCGCGTAATGTACAATGCACGTATCCAGTCCTGCAAAAGTGCTCCTTGGCTTTGTGGCGATAATTGTTCGAAACTCAGCTAGATTGCTTGAGAGTGGACAGCCTAGGCATGCATCAATCAGCCAAAATTAGCATTCCCGAAGCTATTTGTCAAGCGCCTCAGGGGTCGTTCGTCTGCTACAATAAGCTTGGGGACGTCTCGCTTTGTACAACGTGAGCTGCAACGATGGACATGAATCATCAGTTGACGCTTATGCTCGTGATAGCTTGTCTATCTCATCCTCAGTCTCGTGCAGACATGTGTCTCCTCAACACAGCTGTGGTGCAAGGAAGCCCAGCCAGATCATCAGGGGTTCTTTTGCTTTGTCGTATTTGCGCGGGCTGTGCTATCAGGAGTCATTGAGGACCGAGGTCTCGAAGAGTGGCCTTCTGTTTGCTTGTTCAACGAATGAGCAAAGCTCGGCCCTCAACTCCTGAGGGCTCTCATCCTACAAAGCTGGGGTGTGGGCTGCTCACGACTCTATCCAACTATTCACCATATCAACGCAACAGGCCGAGTCAGTCATGCTTGCGTTTTCAATTGTGCTCATGATGCTTCCTTTCTGCTGGGCTCAGGCTTCCACCCCTCCTCACATGCCCGCTGCTCAGCTTGATGATTGTTCAAAGGGGTAAGCAACCGTGCAAGAACGACAGCAGCAGCTCTGTGGACTTCTGCTAACACCTGTCCCATCAGATGTGTCGATAAATTCGTTTCAACGCTTTCCTGCGGATCCCAAGGCGCCAAATGTTACTGCAACGCCGCAGGCTTCCTGGACACTGTTTACAAGTGTATCACTGGCTCTTGTCAGACACAGGAGAACAATCTAGCCGCTGCGGCCACCAACAAGCTCACAACGCTCTGTGCCACGAACGGCTTCAGGCTCGACCTCCCGGAGTCCGTCAAGAAGGCTGCCGACATCCCCACTTCGGCAGGCCACACAGCCCAGGTTGGTTCGGCTGTCAGCGATCTGACGACGACGGTGACAGGCATGAACAAGACGACGCCTTCCAAGACCATCACCGCAGCGGCTGGAAGCGGTGTTCCTGATATTAATGGATTGACAACCCAAGGTACAACGGAAGAGAATCCCGATGCGGTCACTACGACTATTCCAGATGACAAGACAGAGGGCAAGACGGATGACAAGAAGCCCAAGAAGGCAAGCGCTTCACAGACAGTGCCTTCTCTGCTCTCGGGCGCTCTGCTTGCCACCTTCATCCTTGGCGCTTTTATCCTCTAAGTTGCGTCGCTCGACTGCCTGTGCAAGTCTCACAAGCCAATCCGGAGCCACTCTCACCTGCAGGACAATCATTCTATGCTCATCTCTAAAAACTACATCATGTCTTCCAAGCGGCTTCGCGTCTGGCGCCTGGTGCTCTCTCAAGACTCCTCTCCCTTCGCATTCGTTATAGCAGAATAGTTGCAGACCAGATATACCTTGCCTGCTGCTCAACCTATCGAGGTCCGTATTGTAATGTGTCTTTCTAGACTGTCTGCCATTGTTCGACTGGACCATGTGCAGGGTCTCCGAGTGCTTTAATCAGTTGTGACTGCCTTTCAGTGACTACGCGCTTCTGGCCACTTGACGCGACCCGACAACGACGTCAACCGCCGCTAAGGCTAACAATCAGATCAGCATGACTGCACTCGACCGTCGCTGGTCCGACATTGAGCGACTCTTGCTCCGCCCTGGTCCCTTCTCTGATGACTATCCAGGTGGCGGTGATGCCTTTGCTTTTCTCCAAACGGCCAAAATCCTCGTCATTGGGGCCGGTGGACTCGGCTGCGAGATTCTCAAGAATCTAGCGCTCTCCGGGTTCAAAGAGCTTCATGTCATTGACATGGATACAATCGATGTCTCCAATCTCAATCGGCAGTTCTTGTTTCGACCGAGCGATGTCGGTTCTTCCAAAGCAGAAACGGCGGCACGCTTTATTATGAACCGTGTGGCAGGCGTCACCGTCGTGCCGTACTTTGGCAAGGTACAAGACAAGGATGATACCTACTACAGTCAATTCAATATCGTCGTCTGTGGCCTGGACAACATTGAAGCGCGACGCTGGATGAATGCGACGCTCGTCAATCTCGTCGACGGCAGTGATCCTGAATCGCTGAAACCCATGGTTGATGGCGGCACCGAGGGCTTTAAAGGTCAATCTCGCGTCATTTTGCCAACCATTTCGAGCTGCTACGAGTGCTCGCTTGACATGCTGGGCAAGGCAACCACTTATCCAATCTGCACGATTGCCAATACGCCACGCTTGCCTGAACACTGCATCGAGTGGGCATCTGTGCTCGAATGGCCGCGCGTGCGTGGACCTGACGATAAGCTCGATGCCGACGACCCAGAGCATATCACCTGGCTGTATGACGTGGCGTCCGCACGCGCTGCAGAGTTCAATATCGGAGGCATCACGCGGAGCTTGACGCAAGGCGTTGTCAAAAATATCATCCCGGCAATTGCTTCCACGAATGCTGCCATTGCCGCCTCGTGCTGCAACGAGGTCTTCAAGATTGCCACGTCTTGCAATCCGTACCTCAACAACTACATGATGTATACGGGCTCTGACAGTATCTACACCTACACATTTGAGCACGAGCGCAAAGAAGATTGCCCAGTCTGTGGCAATTTGGCAAGCGACTATGAGTGTGATCCAGACTGGACACTCCAGGCGTTCCTGGACGCTCTCATGGAGCGCCCAGAAACACAGCTCAAGGCGCCAAGTGTCCGCAGTGCTGCCAAATCCTTGTACCTGCAATCGCCGGCTCAACTGGAAGTGGCAACGCGTCCGAATTTGCTCAAGAAGATGAGCGAACTGGTGGAAGAGGGTGATGAAATCAGCGTCACGAGTGCGTCGTTGCCGTTCAGCCTGAATCTCAAGATGCGCTTCAAATAGAAACACACGCACAGCCTCGCCATGTCATGCCATGCCGTGCCATGTCATTTCCTCCTGAAGTGTGCCGAACCCCTGACAACCACACACAGATCATATCTCTACTATGGACAAATTCCACACACCAACAGATGCTATATCAGTGCCATTGAGCCTGACAGCGCGCTCGCAGAGGCTCTCCTGTATCAGGCCTCATGATATCAATGAACATGGGAAGTTAGTCATAAGATTTACTTTGGGTCGATCACGGCGAAACTGCTGCGGCGTCCTTTCAGGGGTGGGTCGTATTTCGCACACAGCCTTCGGACCTCTGTTCTTTTTTTGTTTGTCGACGCAATCACTGCTTGCAACTTGCTGAACAAGGCCGCTCCAGTCTCTGGCCGGATACATAAACGCTGCCAGGGCCCCAAATGTTGTTTACTTACTTTCCCTCTTGGACAAGGACTCACTCAGACAATCTAGCATCATGCAAGCACTCGCACTCCTTCTTCTTGCCATTCCTGCATTGCAGGCGCAGTCAATGGACTCCTTGGTGCCTCCCTGTCTGAAAGCGTAAGTCGTCCAGCTCAGAAAGAAGAAGACTTGGGATGCTTACAATTTCCAAAGCTGTGCAGCAAAGGCCAGCACTTCTTGCAGTGCTACGGACCCCTCCTGTGCTTGTAAGGATAAGACTTACATCACGAACATTGGTAGCTGTGCCAAGACGCAGTGCGCCGATGAGCTCACCGATACCGTCAAGGCGGCTGTCACTATTTGCAACGGACTCGGCGTGGTTGTTCAGATCCCGCAGGAGATCCAGGATGCGATTGATAAAGAGAGCAAGGGCAACTCTTCCGATGCAGCTCAAGGCATGTCCAAGACGACGACGTTGACTTCGGAAACGCCAGTGGCAACGACGACTCCTGACAAGAAGGCTGCTGCTTCGACTGTGACGCCCTCCATGTTGTTGGCTGGTATTGTCGCCTCGCTGGCTCTTGGTGCTTTTGTCTTCTAGTCCAGCAGCCTATTCGCCTGGTGCATCCAGTCTCGACACGGGTCCCGTCCATTACAACAACGCTCGCTCTTCAAGTTCCCCTTAGCTCGCATCTATAGCGAAGATATATCATTACATTCTAATTGCTCTCGTTTCGACATGATGACTATCGTCTCACACGCATTGTCCCTGTCCTCAAGTGAATTGACGCGCCGGCAAATCTTTGCCCATCTCCTTGCGCAATCGCGCAGCCTCTTCATGCGCCAGCTGCTCTTGTACTCGATTTGCTGTGTACGTTTTACGCTGCAGTTCTTCACGAATGAGCAGGCAATGCAGATGATCCCGCATGCCGGCAAAGAACGCGGCACCATGCTCATATAAGCGATTATCGTCCAAGAATCTCGCATCATACTGCACGCCGCGGGCATCTTCGTCAGGCACGTGTCGCGCAGCACGGAGGGGACTGCCACAGAGGGCGGCCAAGATACTGTTGAAGGAGACGAGCGGTGGATGTTGCTGCGTCTTGTGCAGCACACATTCTGTAAACATCTCGCGCAACTCTGCCAAGGCCGTCAGCATGCGTGTCTCTTCAAACTCCATGAGTGCCGTCAAGACTGGATCACCGAGTCGACCACGCTGCCGGACCCGCTGTATCTGAATGACACTATGCGACAAGAGTGTCCGCCAAGCCGTCTGCATACGTGCCAGACAGCGTGCTTGCAAGAGTGTAAAGTCATGCGCATGGTCAGGTTGCAATTTGGCTGCAATCTGACGCGCCTGTAGTCGTAGCCGCGCGTACAAGTCCAGGTGCATTGACCCAACATCGACAGCACTCTCACGCACGCCATCCCATAGATCACCAAAGAGCGCTGTACGCGCGTACGCTTGTTGCGCATGAGCTCGCACGGCACGCGGTTCGTTGGCACCACGAGAGGCTGTCGCAGCTTCTTGAATGCGCGCTGCTTCGCGACGACGACGCTCCAGCTCTGGCACGACAACCATATCGATGGTCTGATTCACGATCCGACGTAGTTTTGTCGTTCGCCAATTTGGCTGATGGCGCGTCAGGGCGCGACGAACACTTGATTGATCGAGGTCGGTATGATAGGCTTGCACGAGCTCTGGGATCGATGGCGCCAAGGACCGTCTGAGTGCATCTTGAAAGTAGCATGTCGCACAACGCTCAGCGAGTGAGGATTGTGCCAATAAGGCATGCGCACGTGTGGTGTTGGCTCCGGCATCGCTGGGTGGCGTTGCGGGGAGCGTGTATTGCGGCGCCGGTTGGACGTGCAGCCCGACGTAAGACTCGACGAGATTGACGCGCGTTGTGTCGCGGACGTAGGACGGAGGTGCGCCTGTACTTGGCATAGACACTTGATCAGAGCAATGAATGTGGTGAACTGTGGCGTGTGAGGTCACTTCCAGGGTTTGGCACAAGGTCAGTACGAGTTGCGCTGGACAAGTGTGGGGGGAAAAGCGTCAGCAGTCACATCAATTAGCAGGACAAAGATCAGAGCGGGTCAGTGATCAGTAGAGATATTGTAGATAAGCCAGGTAGCTAGGCAGTTTGAGAGGAAGCTATCTGATGTGGTGTTGCCGGGGATGGTCGCAAGAGAACGAACCTTGGAAGGGATCCATGAGATACTCTCTCCTCATCGCGGTGCTCAGGTACCATCTACCTAGGTATTGCCATCAACAGAGACAACCGTTCAACAAGCGCATCACAAGATCCACAAGAGACTCTTCGTGAATGCCTTCCTTCTTGGATCTTCAACCCGTCTCGCCCCTCAGCCTCAGCAAAGCGCAACCGCTCTACACGCCCAACGGCACCGCCCGCCTGCGTGACTTACCCATCTACCTCGTGCGTGCCTCCTATCTCTTGCAAGGACAAGTACCAAGACAGAGCTGACAAGTGTTGTGGTAGTGCTCGCCGACAAAGACGTCGCCGACACGCACACCGCTCAGCGACTCCAAATTCGCCACTTTACGGCGCCGCAATGCCTCCTCGCCGAGTCAGAACGTGTCTGCCTATCAGCCACGGTGTATGGCCACCAGCTGCTTACGTTCAACCTTGTTGCACATTGATCCGCTTGCCACGATTCGACGGTGTCCACATGTGTCGCCAAGCCAGGCATCACCCTTTAGTGAGCATATCGCAGACGGGGCGCAAGAGACACCTGCTGAAACGCTGGAGACCGAGAGTAGACCAGTGCGAGGGGATGCAAGACCGAGGCGCATGCTGAGCAGACACAGCAAAGAGCTGCCGCCGATCCCAGAATCAGCCATCGGTGCCGGCGCAACGCATGATGGCATGCAATCGCTCATCCACCACGTCGAGCGATTCGGACCACCTTTAGACACGACACCCAAAAGTTTCTGCTCTGTCGCTTCGTCTTTTGACTTTGCCGCGTTTGAGGAGAATCAGCTCTTCCCTAGCTTGAACGAACCAAGCAACGCGACGTTGCAGCTACCTTGTGCCGTGTTTTCCGAGATTGTCAGACTGATCGATTTCGGGACAGTATGGACATCGATGCGATATGTGAGCCAAGGCATGCGGCGTCTCGTGGAAGATATCCTGTACAATGAGACGTACATCCAGCATCTCTTGTCACAGCATCTGTGTGAAGTGCGCTTGCCGTATCAGCACCACTGGGATTTGCGCCGCAAGCACCGCTCATTCGACCCGCTCTATCGCGACATTTACTGCACTGTGGCAGGCGTTGTGCGAGAAGCCGGCAGCGATGAAGTCCAAATCAAGCTGCAGCCTTCGTACAAGCGACAAAAGATGCGCCTGACGATGCGATCTTTCCAAACAGGTCCGTTGCTCAAGACGGTGTCTTTCTTCAAAGTTGGAAAAGGCACGCCGGTGGGCATGACGTGCGACACGGGGTATGGAGAGGGATTGGTGGTGTGTGTCGACTTGAGGCGGGTCTACACTTTGATCGCTGCAGCCACTTCCGCAGCGTAGCGAGCAGGTTTCGCATGCAAGTAGACACTTTGGCTCGAGAAGGCTTGCCTTCCTAACTTTTGTACCATATCGTCATCATCCTTGTGCATTTCTGTGCTTTACACAACCTAGACCGTATCATCATGCTGCCTTGTTAGCCAATTGAGGCGCAAATATTGCTGCTTACAAAGACCCAATTCGTGCGCTTGGGGTTTGACCCAGCCGGCGTCCTTGATGAATACGCCGCATCATCAGGTGGTCGTTCTGCAGTCGTATTGCCAGCCAACATGCTCAATACCGACAGTGTCACTGACTCGACATTTTGTACGGGCGACCAGGCAGGCGCATACAGTAAATCCAGACAGATGTGACCGTTTGAGTAGATGTGTGGATGCAGCGGAATCGAATAATTGTCTGGCCCACGCTCGACTGCTTGGCTGTCCTCATCTTCATCATCATCCAGCGAGATGGGCGCGTCTTTGGAAGATCCTTTGACAGCGGGCTCTTGCTGAATCGGCGCAGGTTGACGTTTGCCAGGTAAAAACACACATTCTGGACTTGAGATTGGGTAGTCTCCAGGAAACTTGAAGCGAAGTAGGAATACTTGACCTTTATAGAGCGGATGATCCGGAACAGTCATTTCCATGTGTAATACATCCAATGCATCATTCGCTGGAAGTGGCAACAGGCGGAAGGAATGATGCGCACTTTGCCGTTGGAGGCCCTTCAATTCTTTTTGCAAGCGCTTCACGCGTAAGGCCGACATGCTTCTTCACTGAAGCCAGACAATTATTCTCGAATGAACTTGTTGACCATCGTGATTGTTGAGATTCAAATGTGGTTGAGCGTGTTGCTACCTGTTCAACGTCGCGTCGAAATTATAAATTTGGTTCGGCACTCAGAGTCCAGACCCCCAAAAGTGCTGTTTGTTCACTAACTTCATCAAGCTGTGACAAAAGCTCATTGATCTCTCGTCTGCCGCGTCGTCATGGTTCGCTCGTTCGCCAGATGCTCTGCCGCCCTCTGCCGTTGTACAGCCATCCGCTGAGCCGCCCGCGCCGCTTGATCGCGCTTCGCCTGTGATTGATGTAATTGCCGATCTAGGTCATGCCAAGCAGACTTCCAGCGCTGCAACAGCGACAATGCTTGTTGCAACGCCGCATCGCGCTCGGACGAGTCGACTGTATGGTCACACTCGGTGAGACGCTGAAGGGTATTGGAACCAGTACTGCTCGTGAGACTGTGCAGGCTCGCCGTCTCATCTAGGTCATCAGCAAGAATCGGCAGCTGGTCTGCGCCATGCTGCGTGACGCTCGTTTGTTCGTCCTGTGGGACAGGTTCGGAAGATAGAGCCGACAAGTCTGACGACGCGGCCTCTGAAGCACGTCGTTGTGCCGTTTCTGCACGTTCAAGCGCATTGAGTAGATCCAACGCATGCGTTGTCAAAGCAGCAGAGGGTGCTACCACTGCTAAAGGGGGTCCCGATTCAGAGCGCGAACCGGCACCAACGGACGTCGAGGTACTCTGAGCCTCTTCATTTGCAAGCTCTTCCGCCTGTTGCAGCAGTCGACGTGTTCGGCGCTGACTTTGATGGATATCGGCCGATATGGCGGCTTCTTGTGTAGCTGCGGGCTGCTGCTGCCGTGAACGGCGCGTGCGAGGACTTTGACGAGATTGCGGCTCCGAGAGCGCTGAAGCGTTGTGCATGATGTCTCGCAGTGCTTGGAAAGCTTGGCAGATAGACTAGCTTTGACAGCCCCTCTACGAATTCAGAGAGAACGAAGGTCGAGCAAGCAGAAGACGCACAGATGAGCAGAAGTTGTAGCGCAGCTGCAGTACTATAGCTTCCGGGTTTCTAGCTATAGTGGTGGTCCTGGTGATTCGCGGGGTGGTGCTCATGTCATGTTCAACAACTCCACATAAACCCATCTCGCAATTCGCTGCATCACGATCAGTGTATTCCAAGGCTTTCACCATGTTTTCGCGTGAGACGCTGAGCGCTTATAACTTCTCTTTCTTTTTTGCTTAATATTGCTCGATGATCACCCAGTCTGACGCCACGATGCATGCGAGAGATAGTTCCGCAGCTGCCTCTGCACATGAAGATCTCGGAAAGCGCTGAGCCCCCTTCGCAATTGATGCAAATGAGAGCGAGGTCTGGTCGTATGCTCAAAACAAAGGCCGAAAGGTATTGGAGCCATCTCAATGATGCTAGTGGCTTCATGATCGTTTCCTAGTCGGATTGCTTGCAAAAGCCTTGGCTGCATTGTCCATGCCAGAAAACCACCGCATCAACTGCTGAAGGCCGCTCGGCAAGCCACGCAGGACACCCAGCAGCCTGCCATAAAGCGGCATCGCAAATTCGCCCGCTCGACGGTGCTCAATTAGCTGAACAATAGACGCCGCGACTCGAGACACGTCCGCCACCGGTGCCAAGAAGCTGTTCGGCGTTGCCAGGCGTCCAAACATGGCGGACGACATTTGACCCGGTAGGACGAGTGTCGTGAGCACTTTTGCATGCCGACCGCCGAGCTCGGCGGTGAGTGACTCATGAAAGGACATGACGGCTGCTTTGCTTGCCGTGTATGCAGCGAGTGAATGACAGCCGACATAGCCTAGGGTTGATCCGATTGTGACCCATTGACCACCCTTGTCCAACATGTCGGGTATAAACGCCTGGGCTAGGATGAAGTGAGCGGTCAGATTAATGTCAAGAGTGCGTTGAATGTCTGCTATTGGCGTCTGCAGGATCGTCCCTGGACGAACAATGCCAGCATTGCTAATGATTGTAGTAGGTACCCCGACCTGCTCTTTGATGAGATGAGCTGTGCGTGTGACTTCCTCGTGATTGCTGACATCGCATTGGTAGTGATGAGACCTGTCTGACGGAGTCACGTCCACGCTGACGACAGTGGCACCTCGAGCCTCAAGCAGCCCCTGAAGCTCCAAGCCGAGCCCTGCCCCAGCACCGGTAATAAGTAGAATCTCATCAGAAAACTTGCATCTCGGGTATGGAATATGGGTTGCCCTCTTTGATCGTAAGTAGACATCTAGCAAGGAGAAGCTTCCGGTCAGTGTCAATCAGAGCTTAATCCGCAGACATACAGATAGACTGCTAGGACAGAGTAATTCAGCCAAGCGAAAGCTTGCGCGAGCCTAGTGGGGCTAAATGTCAAGGCGAATCCATTGACAAGACTCGTCACTAGTGGCGAAAAAACCGTTGATGAGAGCACTTGCCAGAGCGTGTCGAGATTGACCCCTGGCTTGACAGCGAGCATAGCCCAAGGGATCCGAAGAAGAAGCAAGCAGCTCAAATTTATATAGAGATGTCGTCAAGTCGTTAGTGGGTCTATAGGATTCAGATGTCTCTAGTCGCTCCAGTCGTCCGCTTCTTCCTCTCGCGCCTGTTCCTGCTGACGCTCACCAGCCCGCTTGCGAGCTCTTCTCACCTCGTCCTCGTCAAGCGCCCCAAGCCCGATAGCAAGCCGCTCAATGTCTGCGAGCGTTGTGGTTGGCTTGAGCCCGACAAATTGCTCTTTCATGTCGCCATCATGGTAGACCAAGATGGTTGGCACCGCCTGATCCGGATAGTTCTCCATGGCCTGGTCAGACACGATGGCACAGACCTTGACGGAACCGTGCCGCGCGCTAAACTCTGCCATGACTGGCCGCAACTTTTTCGATGCGGTCAGGTAGTCCTTGTACAGGAAGACAAAGACCCAGTGCTTCTGAGAGGCTTCCGTCACTTCGCGCGTGTACTCGCCCTTTGTGATGGGAATCAGGCTGCCAAAGACGTTGCGCGAGGCAGATGCCTGCATCTCCTTCATACGCCGAGCCTTATATTCCATAATGACTTCATCGTCCTCGTCATCTTCAAGTTCATCCAACTCATCTAACTCCAGGTCGTCCAGACGCGAGTCGTACTGAAGCTGTCGCGCTTCCGCCAAGATTTCCTCGCGCCCTTCTTCGGGATCCTTCGGCTTCTCTGGAATGATTTTGTGCGCCCTGAGAATATCATTCCATTCTGTGTCCTCCGTCTCGTCCACCTCGACTTGCATGCCTCCAGCGGGCATGCCCATCATGCCTTCCATTGCTGCGGTTGTTTGTGTTTGGTGCGAATCGATGAGTCCACATTTTTATCTTTGCGCGTAATCTCTGGCACCACATCCTCCAACAACCACCTCACAAGGCATCGTCAGACACAAGCATGGCGGATTGGCAGAAGCTGCTCGCAGGCCAGTCCCTCTCACATCTGCCGGCCGATTTCGTCACCCCTTCTCCACCAAAGAATGTCGAATCAGTGCTCAAGACGACGCACACGCAGTCATCCGATCGTCTCTTGGCAGCCCTGTTTCTTCTCGTCTCAAAGCTGACTGGTGACCTCGACATTTCAATTGGTACGAATGATAGCGAAGGACGTTACTATGTCTTGCGAATGCCAATTAAGCAAGAGGCCCATTTCAGCGACTTTGTTGAGCAGATGCTGACGGTCAAGGCGCAAGTGGAACCCCATGCTGCCGCCTTCAAGACAACAGGTCCTGCGTGTCACGTTCGCTTTATGACTGACAAGGCTGCTGCGCTTCAAGGCTCTTCAGATTTGGACATCGATATGACGCTGTTCTATTCAGAAACGGAGTTGTCTGCATCCTTCAACTCGCTGCTCTTTTCGTCTGCTCGAATTCAGATTCTGCTCGACCAGCTCAAGTTGCTTGCCTCTTCGTCAAGCGACGATCAGATTGGCAGACTAAGCATCATTGATGAAGCACAATCAGCTGTCCTACCCGATCCTACTAAGGACCTGCACTGGAACAAATTCCGCGGTGCAATCTCGAACATCTTCAGCGAAAATGCCGCCAAGCATCCCGAGCGAGCTTGTGTTGTCGTCTCGCAAGCTGACGGCAATGACTTGACTTATACATACGACCAAATACATAAGCGATCCAACGCTCTCGCTCAATACTTGATTGCCAGCGGCATCAAGAAGGGGGATGTCGTTGTGCTCTACGCATATCGTGGCGTTGACTTGGTTGTCGGTGTCATGGGCACGCTCAAGGCTGGTGCAACCTTCTCCGTCATTGACCCTGCCTACCCAGTCGAACGGCAATGCATCTATCTCTCGGTGGCGCGACCCGCTGGATTGGTTGTGCTGCAAAAGGCAGGTGTTCTTGGCGATCACGTCCGGAATTGGATCACCGAGAATCTCAAGCTCAAGGTCGATGTCGCCGACTTTGCCATTAGCGACGACGGCAACGCCCTTAACGGCATCCCTGCTGATGTGTCCACCGAGAACACAACAGTCGAGATTGGACCTGACGATGTCCCCACACTCTCATTCACATCTGGCTCCGAGGGTGTACCCAAAGGGGTTCGTGGACGTCACTTCTCGCTTGCCTACTATTTCCCCTGGATGGCGCAACACTTTGGCCTTTCGGACCAGGATCGCTTCACCATGCTTTCTGGTATCGCGCATGATCCCATTCAGCGCGATATTTTCACACCGCTCTTCCTCGGTGCTTGTTTGGTTGTGCCGACAGGCGATGATATTGGCACGCCAGGTCGATTGGCCCAGTGGTGTGCTGAGAAGCAAGTGACCGTGACTCACCTGACACCAGCCATGGGTCAGTTGCTTTCTTCACAGGTCGCGGCTGGCGTGCAGATTCCGAGTTTGCGCAATGCCTTCTTTGTTGGCGATGTCTTGACAAAGCGTGATGTTAAGCGTTTGCAAGGTCTCGCGAGGTCAGTCGACATCATCAACATGTATGGCACCACCGAGACGCAACGTGCCGTCTCATTTTATCGCATTCCAAGCGTTGAGAAAGATCCGCGCTTTCTGGCAAGTTGCAAGGATGTCATGCCGGCCGGCCAAGGTATGCAGGATGTCCAGCTGCTTGTCGTCTCTCGCGATGGCAGCAACCAGATTTGTGGCGTCGGTCAAGTGGGTGAGATTTATGTGCGGGCGGCAGGTCTTGCGGAAGGTTATCTCAGTCTGGAAGAGATGACGGCCAAAAAGTTTGTCAAGAATTGGTTCATCAAAGAAGACGCCTGGTCATCGCTTCAATATGACGGCGTTGGCACTTGGAAAGGGGCCCGTGATCGACTCTACCGCAGCGGTGATCTTGGTCGCTACCTCCCTGATGGCAATGTCGAATGCAGTGGCCGCGCCGACGATCAAGTCAAGATTCGCGGTTTCCGCATTGAGCTTGGCGAGATTGACACGCACCTCTCGCGGCATCCGCTTGTCCGTGAAAATGTCACGCTCCTGCGACGCAACAAGGACGAAGAGCCAACGCTTGTTTCTTACTTTGTGCCCGACCAGAAGCCTGAGTTGGCGCAATTTACGACGGAAGGGTCTGAGACGTCTCTGCGTCGCCTGGTGGTGCTCATCAGCGGCAGTGGCAGCAATTTGCAAGCCTTGATGGATGCCATCGCAAACGGTCCTCTCAAGGGTAAGGCCGTCATCTCCTGCGTCATCTCCAACCGCAAGAATGCGTTTGGCCTCGAGCGTGCAAAGAAGGCCAACATCAAGACAAAAGTCTGGTCCCTTGCCGCATCACGCAAGGTGCACGGCGATTCTCGCGAAAAGTATGATACCGAGCTTGCACGTCTGATCCTCGAAGATGGTCGCCCAGACTTGGTTGTCTGCGCAGGATTCATGCACATTTTGTCACCAGTCTTCTTGGCGCCGATGACTGCTGAGCGCGTCGAATGTATCAACCTGCATCCGGCTCTACCTGGCCAGTTCAACGGCGCGCATGCAATTGAGCGTGCTTTTGAAGCCTTCCAGCAAGGCAAAATTGACAAGACTGGCATTATGATACACAAGGTCATCGCCGAGGTGGACATGGGTGAGCCCATTCTTGTTCGCGAGATTGCCTTTGCCAAAGACGAGACACTCGAGACTCTGGAAGAGCGTATTCATGCAGCAGAACACAAGGCGATTGTCGAAGCGACAGCGCAAGTCCTTGCGGCTATGCCGGCGGATCGTCTCGTGCAGCGCATGCAACGCTTTCAGCCGCTCGTCAAGGATATTCGCGAATACCTCAAGGGTAAACTAGCCATCTATGCGGTGCCGACAGTCTATGTTCCGATGGAGAAGATGCCGCTCAACCCGAACGGCAAGGTGGACAAGCCTGCGCTACCCTACCCAGACACGGCACAGCAACAAGCCATCTCGCAAAAGCCCTCGGAGGACATGGATGCTACCCAGCAGACGCTGCACGACATTTGGCGTGAAATCTTGCCACATGCACCTAGCAACATTGCCCTCGGCGACAACTTTTTCGATCTCGGTGGCCATTCCATCTTGGCAACCCGGCTCATTTTCAAATTGCGGCAAGTGTTTGTGCTTGACAATGTTCCGCTCGGCCTCATCTTCAAGGAGCCTACCATTGGCGGCCTCGCCAAGGAAATTGAGAAACTCAAGGCAGGCGATGCGAGTATGTCCAAAGATGCTGAGCCAGGTGCTGCTGAGCCAGCCTATGCGGAAGATGCCCAGGCACTAATGCAATCTCACTTGGCTTCACGTTACAGCACGCGCGGTGAGTTCAGCACTGACGAGGCACTGACTGTCTTTGTCACGGGCGGCACAGGCTTCCTTGGTGCTTTCCTTATTCGCGACCTCTTGCAACGCAAGGGAACTAAAGTCATGGTGCATGTGCGTGCCAAGGACGAAGCGGCAGGTCTTGAACGGCTTGTTGCGAATTTGGCAGGTCATGGCTGTTTCCAAGAATCAGATCGCGCGCGACTTTCGGTCGTGGTGGGTGATTTGGCGCAAGACCGTCTTGGGCTTTCTACAGAGGCGTGGCAGCAGGTGTGCAATGAGGCTGATGCCGTGATTCACAATGGTGCCGTCGTGCACTGGGTCTTTCCCTATGCCAAGATGCGGGCTGCCAATGTGCTGGGTACCCTTTCCGCGATGACGCTCTGTGCCGAGGGCAAGGCCAAGACATTTACGTTTGTGTCGTCGACGTCGGTGCTGGATACAGAACACTTTGTGCGCGAATCCGACCGTCTTGTGGCGCAAGGTGAAGAGGGCATTTCAGAAGCGGATACCTTGCAAGGGTCCGCCACTGGACTTGGTACAGGCTATGGACAATCCAAATGGGTTGGCGAGGCCTTGACGCGTGAAGCGGGCCGACGTGGTCTTGCAGGCTGTGTCGTTCGACCTGGCTATATCGTTGGTGATACCGCCTCGGGTGTTACCAACACGGATGACTTTTTGATTCGACTCGTCAAGGGCTGTATCCAAGTCGGCGCCTTCCCCAACATCCACAATCCAGTCAACATGGTGCCTGTTGACCATGTTGCGCGTGTTGTGGCGGCATGTGCCATGAATCCGCCGACGGACACGTTGGCTGTTGCCCATGTCACGGGTCATCCGCGTGCGCGCTTCACGGACTTTCTGGGCATGTTGCCGCTCTTTGGCTTTGACGTCACCAAGACTGACTATATCCCCTGGAAGACGGCCTTGGAAGCCCATGTTGAGCAGAGTAAAGAACTTGCGTTGTATCCGTTGTTGCATTTCGTCACGGAAGATTTGCCATCGAGTACAAAGGCGCCTGAGATGGATGATCGGAATGCACGCGAGGCGCTCAAGAAGGATAAGCGGTTCACGGGTCAGGATGCAAGTCAAGGTCGTGGTGTGCGAGAAGCCGAGATGGGTGTTGCTTTAGCCTTCTTGGTGGCGATTGGATACTTGGACGCGCCTGGTGACAAGGGCAAGGCGTTGCCGACCATCAGCTTGCCGGAAGAGGTTCTTGGCAAATTCACGAGTGCGAGTGGTCGTGGTTCGGCAAACTGAGCAAGGTCATGGAGGGCGATAGCAGATTAGAGGTATATGCAAATGCTTAGAGAAGATACAGTTTTATGTCTGATTACTTGTCCACCTTGGGCTTCTTGGTACCATACTTACTCCGCGCCTTGACACGATTCGCAACGCCGCCGAGATCGTTCGATCCACGCACGATATGGTACCGGACACCTGGCAAATCTTGAACGCGACCGCCACGGACGAGCACGACGGAATGTTCTTGACAATTGTGGCCCTCACCAGGGATATAAGCAATCACAAACTTGCCCGTTGAGAGTTTGACACGGGCGACTTTGCGTACGGCCGAATTGGGCTTCTTGGGTTTGGTCTAGGAGGGTCAGCATCGACAACGACAGAGAGGATGATAGATACAGTATAGACTTTGTTGCAGACGCCCTTCTTGAAGGGATTGCTGAGGAGATTGGGTGACGGCCGCTTGATGAGGACTTCATGCCGCCTAGCGCCTTTCATGATTTGGTTGAGTGTCGCTTTCGTGCGTGTTTGGCATTGCTGCGCGATGGCAGTTGGCGTTGATGAGTGTAGAGACAGCGCTCCGAATTGTTTAAAGAGGGAGAACATGCTTCGTCTGCTTGTCGAGACTTGAGCCCGCTTGCTTCCTTCACTTGTCGATTAGAATGGGTCGTTGTGGTGGGCTGTTGTGCGTGTGATGCTTCAAACAAAATTCAATTTGATAGAGCATCTCTTGCGCAACTTTCTCAAGCTTGATCAAGGAAAGCGCTAGCAAAGACCATCATGGCATCGCTCTACAAGTTACAGGCCAAGAAGGGCGCCAAGCGGCCAGCCGAAGAAGTCGAAGAAGGCGGCTTCCGACCCATCAAGCAAAAAGTACTCATTCTCTCATCACGCGGCATCACGGCCCGTCACCGGTTCCTCATCAATGACTTGACGGCGCTCATTCCGCACTCGAAGAAGGATACAAAGCTTGATACGAAGCAGAAGCTCTTTCAGCTGAACGAGGTGGCGGAACTGTACAATTGCAACAACATTATGTTTTTTGAGGCGCGGAAACATCAGGATCTCTACGTTTGGCTGGCAAAGCCTCCTAATGGACCAAGCTTCAAGCTGCACATTCAGAATCTGCATACGATGGATGAACTCAACCTGACGGGCAACTGCCTCAAGGGTTCTAGGCCGATTCTGAGCTTTGACAGTACGTTCCAGACGAAGCCACACTTTAAAGTTTTGCAAGAGCTTTTGCAACACCAATTTGGCGTTCCGAAAGGCGCACGCCGCAGCAAGCCGTTTGTCGACCACATCTTGACCTTGACGATTGCCGACAACAAGATCTGGTTCCGCAATTACCAGATTGCCGAGACGCAAGCCAAGGACACTGTGCTTGAAGACGGCACGAAGCGTAAAGCTGCAAAAGGTGATACGGAAATCGAATTGATTGAAGTCGGGCCGCGGTTCTGCATGACGCTGATTTGTGTGCTCGAGGGCTCCTTTGGCGGTCCCTTGATTTATGAAAACAAGGAGTATGTCTCGCCGAATGTTGTCAGGCGCTTGCAGCGGCAGGAAAAGGCCGAGACTTACAAGTCGCGCAGGGCGCAAGAAGATGACTTGAAGCAGAAGAAGGTGCTGAGTGTGCCGGAGAAGGGCGAGCTAGACAATACCGTCTTGTTTGCGTAGCTCATATAGCTCTGGCAGAAGTAAAGATGTTCAGTCCCATCCGGTTGTTGGACAGCGGGGATCATACTTGGCATCAAGTTCTTCTGCAGGCTGCGTTACATGCGCGATTGGCGAAGGAGAGCGCGTTTCAGGTTTAGCAGCAGCATCACCCTGAGAAGCAGGGACAGAAGATCCAAAGGCACTCTTGAAGCCACCCGTCTTGTGCTTCTTGACAGGCTGTTCGACGAGCGGCAAGACTTGAAGCATGCCATCTGACTGCTTACCCTGTGATGCCTGCTTGGACGGAGCTGTCCGACTGTGTGCCTGTCTCAAGCCGCGCCGCCGTTCATTGTGATGATGGTCATAGCTGACGAGGTGGGCATCGAGGTCATGGATGCGCGCGTAGCTTTTCTTGCACAGGTCACAGCGGAATGGGTCTTTGACCTTGCTCAGGAAGCTGTCTCGATAGGACATGGCTGGCTTTATAATTACCTAGGTCAGCAGCACTAGCTCAGCAGCGAGGTAGCTACTAGCCGGGCCTATAGCTAGGTAGTTGTGGTTGCTCGCTCCAACTTTTGAAATTTGTCAGGACCTGATAGACGAGCCCATCCGCGCAAAGATCCACGGCAGGATGTCGACTTAATTCTGACAAATATCAAAAGTCTCGCTCCCGGCACGCAGTGGCAGGCACATGCTCGAGGATCGGCACGGGCGCCGGCACTTTGCTTAGCCGACCATGATTACGTAACAATCGGAAGACGTCGAAAAAGACAAGTCATAGATAGAAAGTGATGAAGCGTATGCTCGGCGCTTAAGACTGCTGTTTCAGTATCGCCCCTGATCTGATGATTCTGTTCTCTTGTTGGCATTGCATGTGTTTTAGCCTCGCTTTGATTGGTCTCCCCGCAAAAGAGTCGAGAAAAACACGTGCAAGTCGAATTCTGGGGAATAGAAGCATAAGAGAAGGGAAAAGGGGACACGACTCCTTCCTTCCTCTATCCAACCACATCGACTTGCGGACCAGCACACCTCAAAGTCATGTCTCTTTCTCCTAACCATGTCATCGTCGTCGGAGGCGCACTCGCAGGTCTCTCTGCCGCACACACGTAAGTCAAATGGACCCCAGACTGCTTCAGGACGCGTCTCTAACAGCCTCTCTAGCATCCTCGAGCAGGGCGGCTCCGTCTTGATTCTCGACAAGAACGGCTTCTTTGGCGGCAACTCCACCAAGGCCACCTCGGGCATCAACGGTGCACCGACCCGTACCCAAATCAAGCTCAAGGTGCCCGATTCCGCAGAACTCTTCTTTAACGACACCGTCAAGTCTGCCCGTGACCTCGCACGGAAGGATCTCATCAAGGTGCTCACCTACCAGAGTGCCTCGGGTGTGGAATGGCTCCAGGAGAAGTTTGGCTTGGGTCTTGACCAGGTCGCGCGTCTCGGTGGCCACTCGGAAGTCCGTACCCACCGCTCCAACACGGAGATGTTCCCCGGTATGGAGATTACCTATGCACTCATGGAGAAGATGGAAGATCTCGCCGAATCAATGCCTGAGCGTGTCAAGATTATCAAGAAGGCACGCGTCACACAGCTTCTCAAGGAAGGCGACAAGGTTGTCGGTGTGGAGTACGAATTCAAGGGCCAGAGCTACAAGGATCTCGGACCTGTCGTACTTGCTACGGGTGGCTACGCCGCTGACTTTGGCGCCAACTCGCTGCTCGAGAAGCACCGACCCGAGCTCATGGGTCTCTCCACCACCAACGGCAACCACTGCACCGGTGACGGCCACAAGATGATCATGTCGATCGGCGGCAAGGCCATTGACATGGAGAAGGTCCAGGTCCACCCCACTGGTCTCGTTGACCCGACCGATCCCAAGGCCAAGGTCAAGTTCTTGGCTGCCGAGGCGCTCCGCGGTTCAGGCGGTATCTTGCTCGATGCCAATGGAGACCGATTCTGCGACGAGCTCGGCCACCGTGACTACGTCACCGGCATGATGAACAAGAACAAGTTCCCCATTCGTCTCATCCTCAACGGCAAGTCCACCAAGGCTATCGAGTGGCACTGCAAGCACTATACTGAGCGTCGTCTCATGAAAAAGTTCACCTCTGGTGCCGATGTCGCCAAGGAGATTGGCTGCACACCCGAGCACCTTGCCGAGACGTTCAAGAAGTACACTGACATTGCCGCCGGCAAGGAAAAGGACCCTTGGAACAAGCGTTTCTTCCACAATGCGCCGTACACCATGGACGACGACCTCTGGCACGTCGCCCTCATGGAGCCTGTGCTACACTACACCATGGGCGGTGTTGAAATTAACGACCGTTCAGAAGTCATCGCGGAGAACGGCAAGCCCATCAGCGGTCTCTTTGCTTGCGGTGAATTGGCTGGCGGTGTCCACGGTGCCAACCGTCTCGGTGGCTCGTCGTTGCTCGGTTGTGTCGTGTTTGGTCGTGTTGCCGGTGCCTCTGCCTCGTCGGCGCTTTTGCAATCGCTCTCGGCCGGCCAGAGCGCTTCGGCCCGTCTGGGACAAATCTCCAACCACATCAACCTCTCGATCGACCCCAACACCAAGAGCATCAACATCTCGTTTGCTGACGGTGCTGCTGCCTCTACTGGACAGCAGCAACAGCAGCCTCAAGGCCAGACTGACGCCGTTAGCGAAGCTGTCAGTGAGAAGGCTGAAGCCAAGGTGGATACCGACAAGGTCTACTCACTCGACGAGGTGGCCAAGCACAAGTCGAAGGATGACGTCTGGCTTGCCGTCCGCGGTCACGTCTTGGATGTCACGGAGTTTTTGGAGGATCACCCAGGTGGTGTCCAGTCACTCATGTTGCAGGCCGGCAGGGAGTGTACCGAGGCCTTTGAGATGATGCATGCGCCGGGTACGCTTGAGAAGCATGCCTCGCACTGCATTATTGGCAAGTACAAGCAGTAAATATGGCTCTTTGGATACGTGCTCAACTTTACTTTCAGAGTACCTTTATCATTTCATTCTCGAGGATTGTGTAGAACCTTTTTCTAACCTTACCTGATTCTACTTGTACTTGGAATCCGTAGTTGAATGCCTGCCGCGGTCACTGGATTAGACAAAAAGGTGACTCACCTGAATTTTTAGCAGCCGAGTGTCGCGCGCGTTAAAGCAGCGCTATCGGTTTGAGAATGCTGAACTCAGTCGATAGATCACCTGGCACACGAAACATTGCCTCAAGGCAAGATTTGTTTCCAAGCCCCGCCAAAGCCGACCAAATATGCATGTACCACACATTGAGCCACGTCTCTTCTGCATAGTCGCGTTCACATGATGTGTCAGTACCAAGGCAGTCAGTAACCATGGAAGACAAGGGCGCTCTCGTGACGTGGCATCTATCCCTGGTGGAAAATTTCCAGTTTTCACTCCGAGACACGACCTCTGTAAGGTCGGGCCCACTCTTTGTTGGTGGCAATCTCGGACCACCTCGGAAAATCATCCGATGCGACATCATGCATCCTGACAAACAAGTCGACAATCTCGCACTCGAAAGGACTTGAATCATGTGGCGTTATCGAGTGCCGCTGAGAGAGCTCTTGCATCATCCCTCGCAGATTGGTCTCGCAATCTTCCAGCGCGGCAAACTGACAAACATCTATCGCCTTCAGAAGGGGTCAGTGGCAGGGCACTTTTATTGTTCTACTCTACCTCAAAGAAACTGAAAGAGGCGGCATGACACTGACACGTATTGCCTTTACTCTGCAATTTACCCCTTTTGAATGATTGTCGGCATTTTTACGGCTGGCTCTTGCAAGAGTCCATGGAAATCTCTCGTCAAGCATGCAATCATCAATGAGCTATATTTCCGGAACGTTGCTTGCTGATCGTATCGTCCGAAGCATTTAGGCAGTGCAACTGGACAAGAGCAATTATGTTGAGCTTGTCTGGGGGTGTTGGCTTAACCTTTGACCAGAGCGCACCAAGTAGCCGTGTTCAGCCTGGGGAGCCGTTCTACTCCACGGCATCCTGCCAAAGAATCTTTGACACTACGAGCCCGATCCCTGGACCTTGATCGGTATATCGCACAAATGTGTGTAAAGCTGGGCGTGGCTATCAACGCACCGCATCGTTACGAAACAACGAGTGCTGCATTGTACTGACCTGATTGATGGAAATTACACCTTAAAAAGCTCACAACAAAGCAAATTCGAGCATGCCTCAAGGATCGCAATCTATAAGTATCTAGACGACCAAGACGACCGATCGTGCAGCTGCGCACAACTTTTCGTTCTCGTACGTGTGTTGCAGAAAAGAGAGTTGAACGGCCTCTCTACTCTTACCAGAATTAGATCATTGCACCTTGGCTATAGCCAGGGCAAGAGGCTGTTCAAGATGGACAACTTCGATACCGATTGTAAGAGTGGAGGCTTATGTAGTGATCGAAATTCAAGGCGACCAGAAGCGTGTACGGAGCAGTGTGACTACCCCTTTGCAATTGATTTTATCAGCACTTGTCAGGTTGAGTTACACGCTGAGAAGTCAGAAACGATCCAAGAGTCTACGATATAATCTCATGTCACGAATCTGGTAAGCGATGAAAAGATGTAAGCCAATCTGTATCAGATATAGAAGCAGCAGATGAGAAAGAGGCCAGTTACAGGTACTAGCATTGTTACTTTTGTTTAATGCAAAAGCCGCGTAGGCCATTCAAAGTCTTTGAATTGATAGCTTCTGCTGACGCATTTTGAAGTCCATACGGCTGACTGTTCAGAAAGCAAGATACGGATCAGAGCACCTATAGCAGTTACAGGTGTACTTGCGAGAAGAACTGTAACTATTGTGAAGTCCTGATGGCTTGTTGCTTTGCAAACAAAAACCTCAGGTCGAGCCAAAATGTGCGAATCACGAAGCGATCGACACACCTCTGTTTGTCTGCCTAGACAGCCATTGGTTCTCCAGTCTCCGTCCAGCTGTTACCTTTGAACACAGCTGACGTTGTAAACAAAAAGGGGCGACATTTGCCGCCCTTTCCTTTCGGCGACTTTGAACAATGAATCACATTCGGGCCCGAGAGGAATTTGGAAAGCACCAATCACGATGAGCCAAATCGGACACACCTTTGATATGTTCCATGCGATACTACATGCCATGTCGATGAGGACACCTCCTGATTTGTTTCAACCTTCTTAAGCTGGCTCGCCTCCCGCGATTTAACAAGCCTACCATTGCCCATCTGGCTTAGGATACCATCAAACTCAATCGACAGCCATCGGCATGCAACAGACTATCCTAGCCACAGTAGCATACATCTTCTTCATCTTCCTAGGTTCCAACAACTTGGTTGTGAAAAGCGTCCATGGAAAGAAAAAAAACTGTGCTCAGATTTTTTACGGATTCGAGCTCACTTTGACTAAGGACGATAACAAGCCCGAAGATGGAGAAGATTTTTGCAGAACAAAATATTGCGACAGGATTTTTAGTTCCACCAGTCCTATCAAAAACGATGTTCAATTGAAATGCAAAGCTCCTCAGCCATGGTGGACAATCGATCCACTTCCTAAGCCCCTGCAACCCGAAACAACCTACACTAGCATCCTCAAAAGTACTTTTCAGAGCTCACTTTACATGACGAAAGACGGAAATGAGGGTAATTTTGATGTCTGCCAGAGAGCCGGTGGCTCATGCATTGCGGATCATTGGTATCAGAAGTCCGATACTTGCTATTGCACAAAACGCGTTGTGCTCATGCGCGTTCAGAAAAATGGAGGCTCCGACGGCAAGTGTACCCTCGAAAGGGTTGTCTATCGCTTACGAGGACTTGAATACTGGCCCGGCAACGCGGTGACCTTTTTCAAGGGCCAAGAGAGCATATCTTGCCACCATGACGGCTCGTGCAGTTGTACGAATAGCAACGATCGCGGCGCATCTGTCAACGGATACTGTGACTGGGGGTTTGATGACATTGGCGACCATCAGATAAAGATTGATCCCGACTCGTCGAATCCATAAAAGAGCAATTGTGTCTCTTGATCTTCAACGGTGCCTGTTGCGATCGCGCAATGGACTTGTTCAACAAGCAAGCAAAACGCATCGCACAAAAGTCGACAGCGTCAAAAGTACGAAGCTGCTTAGATGCCTCAGCTTCAGTCTCAATGCCCAGTATCTACAGCAGCTTTTTCTTCCTCCTTAATTCATGAATCTGCTATTTTACATGTGTACATCGACCTCCGCCGCTGTGATGTATCGTGACTGAATCTCTAGATGGCAGTGACTTATGCGGAATCAAGATATCGCCATCTGGCATCCGAGCTCGAATCTGTATCCCTTGAAACTCGTAATATGAACCTCCTACAGTTATCATGTAACAAAACATGTCTGATATCTGTAACTCTTCAGCTGAGGTTTGATCTTTTGATTCCTGTTTAACACATACTCACAGGTGATTGTAACACGTACGCTGGCACGGAAGCTGAGGCAAGAATATGCTGCCCAACTGGCTCATTCAACGAAAGCAGTCCTGATGCTCTAGCACATACCTAAACAAGCTCGTGAATAGATCCATTGAGCAACTGTACACTTTCACAAAGGACTGCAAGCGATAGTACCTACAGCCAACCGTAGGAATGATATTCTATAAAATTTCAATGTTTTTTTTTGATGAATCTTTTATGGCAATCTACCGAGTGATACAGTTGGTTTCTTTCCTCATCAAACTGACTTCGGCAAGTTGATCTGACTCAGGTGTTATGACTAGATTTGTGAACAGCTATGCCACCTCACCAAAGGTACTTCCACGGCCGCACTTTGTCGCCGCCGAGGAGCTTCATGTCACGACATGAAGAGCCTCACTTGATAATTTGGAAAAGGGTAGCTGATTAGATTCTCACACTCACATTTACAAATATGAATATACGGAAACTGCTGCACGCTTACAAATTGTCGTGGCAGCCGATGATAGTCTTTATCAAGATTGCAAGATTTGATTTCTTGCTCTACTGATATGCATATGCGTCTACGCATGTGAATGGACAGATTCTTTCATGATGCGGTCACTTTGGCAAGGGTCTTCATCAGCTTGCACAGTCCACAACTTCCTAGAGTCTGAGCCTTCAAATCGGAGGGTGACGTGGTCGGAGCAGTTTGACCGGCCATCTGCTGTTCATGAGAGCGGCCCGTGTTCTCTTCAAGAAGAAGAAGAATTGCGCTCAGATCTTTTGGGGCTGCAACAAGACCATCACTACAGCAACATACCCTCCTACTGCAGGAGAAGCTTTCTGTCCGCGAGTCCATTGCGAGAACTTCTTCAAAAATGCTAGTCCCATGCCCTTTGTTCCGCCTCACGTTTCGAAATGTAAGGCTCCGCAGCCTTGGTGGGTGGTCCCACCATCCGAACCGCCATCTCCGCCTCAGCAGACCTACAATCAGCTGATTATGGCCATGTATCAAATCTCGCTACACTCGAAAGATGGCGAGAACTGTAATAGATCGCCCAGCACGGCCTTTAGTAAGTGCACCAACAGTATAACTATCCCAAAAGGTTTCAAAAGATTTGTGAGTATGTGTGTTGCTAGATGAGGAATAGTGCCAGCGTGTCCGCTTGCTCTTGTTCACTCATCAGACTCATCAGGGGTGACCCTCGGAGCTACCTCGGGTTTCTCCTGTTTGTCTGTTTGTTGGAGTTAGTCGTATCTCGCACTCGTAGGCGTCCCCACGTGGCTCAACACTTCGGTATCCCAGACTTCTACCCATCGGGGTCATGGTCCGTGACAAGAACGCGGGTACTTTTGACCAATGTCAGCGAGCTGATGGGTCGTTTACCAAGGTTCACAATTGGCAAGACAATGACAATTGTTATTGCACGCAACGGTTCGTGCTCATGCGGGTTCATAAAAACGGGCCTTGCTCTGTTGAAACTGTTACTGGGCAGCTTCAGGGACTTCAACTCTGACCAGTTGAGCCAGGGCACTTCTCTTTGGGCCAGGGCTCAATCAGCTGTCGCGCGATGGAATTCTCAGGTTGCAACTGCAGAAATGGCGAAAGTCCTGGTGACCAAGACACCCTGTTGTGAACGGGAAATTGACGATGTTGGAGCCTTTCAAACATTCATCATACCAGCTGTAGCTAAACCCAACTAAAGCTCTGCCGCTGTCAACTCTATCAAGCTAGCCGTTACACGCTGAGATTGCACCAAACTTGCTATTCCTACGCTTGGAACAAGAACACTTCCATTTTGATGCTGCGCTCGCGAGTTTGAGCTTGAGTCCGCGTTTACCGGTCGACCTAGTATTTATAGTCGGCTGAGCTAATATCTGTAGTTGTCTTAGTTCTGATAGACTGATACAGCTACAGGGCTAGCTGCAGCGGAGATGCGGAACGAAGCAATACCCTCACGAATGTTTGCATGTATTCTTCAGCTTTGCATCTCCCTGAGTAATTTCTGCCTCTTATCTGCGTCTCCATGCTAACTCACGCCCCTCAGCTGCAGATATCCTTCTGCTCAAGCTTCTCATCATGTGATTGTGCTGTAGCGAATGTAATCGGCAGTGACGGAGATTATCACAACCGTAAGCTATTAGAGGCCGATAAATTCTCAGCTGCAGCTGATCAGCGACCTCAATACCGACTGTCTCTGCGAGATGCTGCAATGTCTCTGCGGCTGTGATGGTAAGTTCGAAGGATCGAGCGCAGTTTGTGCAGAGGGTGCGTCTTCGTAGTTCGATGGCAAAGTTGACCTCGGGAACGTGTTTAGATGCATCAGAGAGCACTGTTCGGCAGTACAAGTAGAACCTTGAAATTTGAAGACGGCTTGATCGGGCGTCGACTGGAAAGGCATTATAATTCAACCTCTTCTCGAAGGACTAAAACAAGGGCAAGTTGCTGCCGATAGGGATATGATTTAGCGTTAGACCCAGAGGGGTACCCTCGAGACATGTAGCCTCGGAGCTAGAATGAACAGCTGGTCACATCAGTTCGGGCAGCCAAAGAGTGTGAACCTATAGCTATAAGATTATCGCTCTCTCCTGCTTTGTTTCAACATTAGCTTCCTGAGTCGAAAGCGATCTTTAGCTGCAACATACTCCTGTCCTTGATCATTTGAAAGACAGCTCCCTCGTCCCGACAGAGACCCCCGGCTCTTTCGTGCAATTGGCTTCCTCAGCTGCAGTAGCTCTTGGTTCTCTCAGGTGGCTGTTGGCGCAATCACATGATTCAAGGCCGGCTGATGCAGTTGTGTCGTGTCGATTTGCATACGCGTCTGATACAGCACAGATTATTATCGCAAACTTCGGAACAACATGTTGATCGGCTGCTACATCAGAAGCCACAACGGAGAATAGCGCAATCGCGAGGTCTCATCTATTCAGCGGCCGGTTTCTTCCGTTCAAAGGGATCGGCGAATCGATACCAACGCGACATCTCGCAACGATGAACTTAAGCAAACCACGCGCGCTTGCAAGGCGATAGATTCGCCCTTTTTGAGACCGCCTAGAGAGTCAGAGGGATTCCCATTGCCTTCAATTGATCGACCTTGTCGATTGACAAGCTGCAGCAAATGTGTGCGGATTGCTCCCCGACTTGTAGTTCTATTGGAGAATGCGCTTTGGAAGTGTGATCTGTGGCACCAATGCGGATCGCAAGCTCAAGGGAAGCAACCGCGACAGGACGTGGTTGTTTTCCTTGCTTAGCAGATTGCGAGGGATTTCAAACAAACAAGAAAGCGATGGCTCTAGATGCCACTTAGGCGGTAGTATCAAAGAGAGCTTTCCAGACGTGGAGCATGCATGGAGCCCGTTCTGAATGCCACCTAGGCGGTAGTATCAAAGAGAGCTTTCCAGACGTAGACCACGCAGGAAGCCCGCTCTGCTTGTAGCATTAGCAGCTTGTAAATGTGAACTATCTTATGAAGCTTTGATCGGGTCCTGATTGACTGCAGCGGTCACTGCGGTAGCAGATCACGACCAACGGTCTGCAATCGCATTTTGAGCAATGCAATCATTGGCTCGGAATAAAAAAAGATGTCACATTGAGGAGCAAGATTTCTCATCTCCGAGGTCCTGGGTCGATCTTGCGAGGGATTCGTAATTTCTCTGACCACGGAAGTTCTGAACAAACAATGGCAGATGCTTATCATCTCAAACCCTTAAATCCAGCAGTTCCGCCTACTTTCTTACGATTTGGCTAGCAAGTGCTAATCGCCGCCAAAAAAACTCAACCATGCATCTCGCCATCGCTATCTTTTTGACGGGCTTTGCAAAAGTTCTTCATGCCAAATCATATGGCTGTATGAATTACTGGTATGGATCTGTTGTTGACATGAGCGTGACCACTGAATCCGGCTGTTCCGTCGACGCTTGCTGGGGGTTTTTGAGTACCTATGGCGAAACTGAACCTACTCATTCAGACTCCGCACCAGCCAAAACAAGCACCTGTAAAGTGCTCACTGAAGGCGGCTTTCCGACATTGTGGGAGACTTCTTACGCTGCTCCAATGCAGAGCTTCCATACCAAAAATGAAGATGTGCGTAAAGCGCTCGGCTTCGGCAAAATTGATACTTGCCAGACATCTGACGGTACATGCAACCTCGTTCGCAAGGAGTACATTGGCATCAAAAAAAGTAAGAAAAACAAAGGCCAGGTTAAAGTGTGCCGCTGCGGGTACGCCACCGTTTTGATGAGAGTGTTCAAACATGGGATGCATTCGACGGAGTCGCAGAAATCCGGTGAGAAGGCGATTGGCCCCTTTGATTGCAAGGCCGAAGAACTGGGACCGCGCTTAGTAAATGCTTATGGTAAGCTTGGGCAAAGTGGTCTCCAAAAAGGCAACACGAATGTGCATTGCGACAAAAGCGAAGAAGAAAATACGAAGAATTGCAGATGCGAGTCCACGGACCACCCTGGTGACTCGTCGACTAATACATGGACATCGGACTGCGAGTGGGATGTTGATCTTACCAAGCAAGATAGCGCGATGATCAAGTCTACCAGGTTTTGGGAAGAGTTTTAGAGCTATCTTGTCTGTGTTGACGATGCTCACCCCGTTGCAGCATCAAACTTGCATCTCGAAGCCCATCAGAGCTTCCAGACCCGAAAGTAAGTTGTGCCATCAGTTTCGTTACATTGATTCAAACCCGTTTCCAATTAGCAACATTTTTTCCCCATCGCTCTCAGAAGTAGCTACTTTGCAATTATTATCCTAGCCTGAATCATATTGAGCTATATTGAAGATGTTGCATCGACGAATTCCAATAACAACTCGACAAATGTGCAAAGCTGTATGACAAGACTAATCTCAATGAACAACCGATCTCCAGAAAGATAATCTGCAATTTGAAATCTAACCGCTTACGTACGTAAAAGGCAACGTCAATTGGCCATGAGCATCAGTTGTATTCGACATGATTGATACTCATTGCGGTCGACTGCAAATAGCAAGAGTTGGTGTGGACGCATGAAAGACTGCTTGAAACCTACTTGAAAACTATTTGACTTAGCTGGAATGCTTGACGGGTCGCTGTTGCTGTCATAAATCGATCTAGTAGGGTGTTAATGATGCGAAAGAGCTGAACAGCGCATACGTATGACGAAGTCCGACGACTTTCATTGCGCGCGGGCGTCATTAAGTAGCTGATGTCACGAGCCGTACTTTTGTGTTTCGCATTTCTCAAGCAAATTCACGCATGTTTTTTGGTGTCGCGCCGCCGCTACAGCTACTAGTCTAGGCGTCACTCTTCTGCCTGATATTCTAGAGACCTTCGCCGTCGTCGATACATGTCAATTATACATTTCACCATCACCAGTTTTGTCCATCGTTGCAGCCTCTGTGTATGCAACTTTGCATGCGCGCAGCGTCAAATGCAGCTGTATGTCTTATCGGTCAGAATCTTCTTGCTGCAAATGCCGCTGAGAAATGTTGGTTCCACAGAAGCGGCCGCGGAGATAGTCGCCTGGTCTTTCTGACTTTGAATGACCGTATTCATGCGTGTTCTGCGATCGCAAGCAAGTTTAACATATTCATTTGTCAACGAAATTCGAGCTGCCGGCAGCCGAGTGCAGGGCGAATAGGCTGAAAAAACGCTAAGGCAAATGCTACTGCAGCCGTAGCTGTAGTTCGGCTCGATGCCCATGTGTAGGATCCACTTTTATGTATATGTGATGTGTGCTCTGACACTGACCCGAATAGACGTGCAAACAGAGGCATGCTCGAGACTAGGGAATCTAGGGATTGGAGGTCTATGGGCAAATCTCACAGACCGAATGCAAATATTTGTCATGGCATATATCCTTGCCCGCGAAAGCGAATCGCGCTCTCGGGATCTTAGGGGAGAATCCTGGTCGAGGCTGAGTCTCAAATACGATGCGCGCCCCTGACTCCTGGAAATTGGGCACACCAGGCAAAATCTCATAAGGAGCTGAATTGGCCACATCATCCTATTGAGCTCGACAAGCAACTTTCGGCATGACTTTGGCACGGTTCGTCTTGATTGCTTCATTGGCTCTTACGATTTGCGCGAAGCAGTTGTGTATGGCTGTGTATTGGGGAGTCTATGTCGATATAGCCCTCAGATATGATGAAGTCTGCGACACGACTACATGTTGGGAGTTTTTGAGCACCCATGGAAAACATAATGAGAAGTCTCAAGATTCTGATGAAGTCGAGATATGCCCAAACGTTGTGAAGCGGTATCCGGGCGTGTACACCAATGACTTTTGGACGTCGTTCGCCGGCGGAGTGCAGAAATTTATTAACACCAATGCCTACAAGGACCAATCATATGGTCCTGGCTTCATCGACCCTTGCATTCAGCACGATGGTACTTGCGCCTTTACTCGTTTCAAAGAGCTTAAAACGCCAATGCGTAAGTTAAAAAACTCCAATGACAACATGGAGTACAAAACTTGTCGATGCGCCTACCGGGCTGTTGCTCTGAGAATTCAAGATTCGGGTGACTCCTGGGCAAAAGGCATATCTTACTCGTGTAGTTGGGGCGACATCGTTGGTCGATTAAACAAACTCGGTCTTTTGGAAAATACCTCTGGGCTCATGCTTGGAAAGACAGACCTCGCCTGTCATCACAAGTCAGGATGCCAATGCGAGGACGTGAAACATCCGGGCGTTCCCACAAACCCAGGCTGTGAATGGGAATGGGATGATCTTCGAGACGACTCTTCCGAACGGGACGCCTCTGGCGAGGACATTTTTCAGTGAGTCGGACAAGCAAATGCATCAACAAGTTGAGAATCGATCATAAGCGGAAATTGAAGCGCCAGATGCAGAAGCAGATGCAAAGTCAAGACATGACACACTGTGCTGGCTGAGAGTGATTAGATGAATTTCAATTGATTCGAACCCATATTTAAAATTAATCCTGTTTTACCTGAAGCGCTTGGAAATGCGAAAGAGAAGTTGCAATTGTGGCAAGGCTTCGCTCACACTCCGGCTTCCCGCTTGCGATGGTGGACGTAAAACTGATGACTGATCCATGAAAGACCATTGCGATGTTGTCTGGCCAGGCAGTCTATAAAGCTTGAAACTTTTTGTAAGCTGCTATAAACACTACACCTGTCGCTTTGTTTTCAGAACTTCGAAAAAGATTTACACTACAAGTTCAAATGTTTATGTATACGCGCACGATATTGACAGCCAACAGACCCTGATGCCATCAGCCTATTGAGCTTTCAGACAAGAGAGATATGTCTGAAAAATTGCTTTTGCAATTGTGCCACTACGACCGCGGTGACTGATGCGAACCTTTTGGTCGTTGATGTTCCTACATGCACGCTGTCACGCTGATTGCAACTTTTGCCATCGTTGCAGCCTCTGTGCATGCGTTTCTGCATGCGCGTAGCTTCAAATGCAGCAGTACGTCGTATCGGTTAGAAATTCGTTTGACGCATAAGTCGTTGTGAAATGTCAACCCCACCGTAGCGGCCGCGGCGGTAATCGCCTGGTCTTTCCGACGTTGAACGACCGTGCGTGTTCTGCGAATGAGAACCATCGCAAGCGAGTTTTACAAATTCATTTGTCAACCAAATTCGAGCTGCCGGCAGCCGAGTGCAGGGCGAATAGGCTGAAAAAAAGCTAAGGCAAATGCTACTGCAGCCGTAGCTGTAGTTCGGCTCGATGCCCATGTGTACGATCCACTTTATGTATATGTGATGTGTGCTCTGACGATGACCCGAATAGACGTGCAAACAGAGGCATGATCGAGACTAGGGAATCTAGGGATTGGAGGTCTATGGGCAAATCTCACAGACCGAGTGCAAATATTCGTCATGGCATAGGTTCATGCCCACGAAAGCGAATTGCGCTCTCGAAATCTCAGGGGAGAAATCTGGTCGAGGCTGAGTCTCAAACACGACATGCGCCCCTAACTCCTGGAAATCGGGCACACCTGGCAAAATCTCATAAGGAGCTGACTTGACCACATCATCCTACTGAGCTCGACAAACGACTTTCGGAATGATTATGGCATGGTTCGTCTTAATTGCTGCATTCGCAATAACGATTCGTGCGCAGTGTAACGCCTTGTACTGGGGAGTTTACGTCGACGTCGCCTTCAACCTTAATCAAGTCTGCGACACGACTCTATGCTGGGAGTATTTGAGCTCCCATGGCAACCACACTGAAAGCTCCCTAGATGATGATGAAGTCGAGTTGTGCCCAAACGTGGTGAAGAGATATCCTGGGGTGTACACAAACGACTTTTGGACGTCGTACGCCGGCGTGGTGCAGCAATTTACCAACACCAGTGTCTACAAGGACCAAACGTATGGTCCTGGAGCCATTGACGCATGCATTCACCACGATGGTACTTGCGCCTTTACACGTTTCAAGGAACTGGAAAAGCCGCCGCGCAAATTGAAAAATTCACACGATGACACGCTCTACAAGACCTGTCGATGTGCCTACCGGGCTGTCGCTATGAGAGTTCAATCTGGTGGCTACACTAACGTAGGCGAGTCTAAATCTCCCTACTGGTGCAATTGGAACGACATTGTCGGACGTTTGAATGAACTTCAGCTTTTGGATAAAACTTCTGGACTCAAGCTTGCACACAGACATGTCGCCTGTTACCACAGATCAGGATGCCAATGCGAGGACGTGAAGCATCCGGGCGTTCCCACAAACCCAGGCTGTGTATGGGATTGGGATGATCTTCCAGAAGAGACTTCCGAACTGGACGCCTCTGGCGAAGACATCTTCCAGTGAGGTGGAGCAGCAATTGCAAAACCAAGTTGGCAGTCTATCTGAGACGGAAGGGGAAGCAACTGAGCTAGAACACATGCAAATTCAAGATATGACACATTGTGCTGGCTGAAAGTGATTGAATGATATTCAATCCACTGAAGTCCATTTTAAAATTAATTCTTTTCCACCTGCAGTGCTTGAAAATGCGATCGAGAAGTTGCAATCGTGGCAATGCTTCATTCACGCTCCAGATTCCCGCTTGCAATGGTCGACGTGGGAATGATCAATGAAAGACTATTGCAATGTTGTCGGGCCAGGCAGTCTATAAAGACTTGTTGTTAGCTGCTGTAAATACCGTACCTGTTGCTGTACAAGTTTTTCAAATGTGTGAACACGATTCACAATACAAAAGCCTTTGTATGCGCATGACATTGACAGCCGACAGACTCTGATCCCATCGGCCCATTCAGCTTTCGGGCGAGAGATGTTTGAAGAATCGCTTTTGCAATTGTGCCGCTGCGCGGTTACTGTTGCGAACCTTTTGTCGTTGTTGTTCCTGCATGCACGCTGTCACTACAATTGCAAGCGCAGGTGTCCTGTACCATTATTCATCTGTGTGTTGCGGCCTCGCCACGAAAAGGTGACTGCGATTGATGACTTCATGTTACACGTACGACGAGAAATAGGGTAACTTCTGCGAGGCAGCAATATACAAGCATCCTACTTTACCGTGAAGGACACGCGTCATGTTGCATTCGACATCGGCAGGTACCGGACCTCGAGTGGCAACGCCGACGGCGCAGCTGCCTCTTGGTAAAAGGGGAGCCCAAGCTGCTCATGTCTGCTGTAGTCTGTACCGACATGCATCCTTTCATTGTCTTTCTTGTCAGCATCCTGTTGCCCGGTTGTGTAGCCTACTATGACGACAATGACTGCACTCAATTGTACTTTGGCGTCAACAAATCTTATGAGAGGCCAAAAGACATTCCTGACGGCGCATGTACATGGTGCTCGCCAGATCTTTGCAAGACATTCTTGTCTGGCGAGATCATCTTGGAAGGAGCCGTGCCACGAGAAGACAAAACGGACCATGTAGCCGAGGTACACAGCAACTTTGCCCTCAACAAAAACAGTTCTGCCTTTGATGGGTGCCAGGCCAACGATGGTACCTGCGAGATGACCCATGCCTGGAAAAAAGGCGACAAGACTTGTATCTGTACGCATCGTATCGTTCTCATGCGCGTCGGCAAGAGGTATCCTGCGACAGACGATAAACTCAACGAACTTAAGGATGACAAGGGTCATAAGATGATGTGCGGCTATGAAGAGGTGCGCGACCGACTTGCCGCCAAGAAGTTCAAATTCGGCAAGGCAGAGGAAATCCATCGCGGTGTGAAGAGTGTTAGCCGTCGACACGAGAAGCACACCTGCGACTGTACCAATTCGAATGTGGATCAGCTAGGCAAGCCCAAGGATCAGGTTCCAGCGTGCTATTGGGATTTCAACGACAGTGGGGAGACGGACGTGGTGCTTGTCCTTTGAGGCGCAAACTTGAGCTTGCACTGCAGTCATGAGGCCACCTTGAGCTTGACTGTGCAGCTGGAAGCAAGCGCAATGTCTTGAGAGACTTGCGGATAGCACGATTTTAGATCAGCTTGAGCGTACATCGTATATTTATCAGCTCATGACTGCGACTATCGGCGCTGATCACATGCATCGCTCTGAGCTGCTTGTTTTGCATCCTTGTTCCTCGGGATGGACATGGACCTATGATTGATTGATTGATTGACTGGTTTGAGGTGATGATGTACAAGAAGGTGTTCGAATTCGAATTCTGCTCCCGCGGCGATTCCGATTCCCTCGATCCTCCTCCCGCCGCCCTTCCCAGCTCGCTCGGATCTCTTTTCGCTCGCCTCCTTTTCGACACAAACACACCCATTCAATCAGTCACTCTCTCTCTCTCAGTCGCAGTCGCAGTCGCAGTCGCAGTCGCATCTATTCAAACCCTCATCAGCCGTCTCGCAACTGTATCTCGAGACAAGGGCCCAGTCAACAAGCATTCTCTTTACAAAGTCAACAACATCCAACACCCTTCTCTCAATCGTCCAGCTCTGGCTCCTGTATCGCCCCTCTACCGTTTCGCAACTACAATCAATCCTTTCCCATCATTGACAACATGAGCAAGCAGTCTCTCTACAGTTTCGGCAGTGCGCGCTTCGTGCCACCCGTCAACACGGCGCTCTGCCATGAAGAGACCCGCGAGCGCTTCTTGTCCACTTCAAGCGAGAGCACCCGCGCCGATACTACAGAGTCGCCAATCGAGTCACAGGCGAATGATGCAGCCTGTGCAACTGCGGGGGTCAAGCAGGTCCGCTGGTCAGTCGAAGAACAGGCACCGAACCCTGCCGCTCTCGACGCAACCGAGGCCGCTGCCACCGCAACGAGCACGACAGTCCTAGGCCCTCCCTCGCCTAGCTTTGAGGAAGAAGACTGGTGTTGTGGACGCAGCGCTGTCAGCAGTAACAATGAGACGTGCGCTTCGAATGCCAGTAGCGTACCGGTTTCTCCTTCTCGCAAACGGACTTGCCCGACCCGCGATGTCTTTTCTGCAAAACGGCACGAGGGACCTCTGCAACAGACTCGGCCGGATCCGATGCTCTGGATGTTGACACACAATGCTTAATGACGACTCTACTCTGTTTTCCTTTTCTTATTAACGACGGCCTCATGACTATCTGCACTCGCATCATCTTTTCGTTTCTCTCTTTTCTCTCTGGGACGTCTGGCATCGTCGCTGAGTCTGTTGCTGTCCATCAGACTAGAGCTCCTTCCTCGATAGTCTTTGTACATACATGCCTTTGACTGATTCTTCGTCCGTGCTCCTTTTCCTTGCCTGACCCAGGTGAGAATGAAAAAAGTTTGAACAACAAGCATCATCGACAAGCTCGAGCGGCGCACCTGACGAGCTAGTGCGGCTGACCAGTGCATGCGATTACTGGCCCGAGCACGACCTTCTCTTCTGCTTCCTCGCTTCTATCGACCGCGCACTATGGCCACCTCCATCGAAGACCAAGCCAAGCTCGTCCGCTCCCTCAAGGAAGACCCAACCTACGGCCCGCAGCATGACAAGACGAAAGAAGCGCTTGCTACGCTGCTAGAGCTCAAAAAGGCATTGCCTTCAGCAACGACGGGTAGCGGCAGCGGCAATACATCCAGCAAAGCGACCAAATATCAACTCAAAGTACCAAAGGGAACAAAGGATTGGAGCGATAAGGACATGATTCTGCGTGAACACATCTTTAACACCATCACGCGTGTTTTTAAAGCCCACGGTGGCGTCACCCTCGACACACCCGTCTTTGAGCTGCGAGAAATTCTTGCCGGCAAGTATGGCGAAGACAGCAAGCTCATTTACGACTTGAAGGATCAAGGCGGTGAGTTGTGCTCGTTGCGGTATGACTTGACGGTCCCCTTTGCACGCTGGCTGGCCATGAACCCACAAGTCACGAGTATCAAGCGTTTTCACATTGCAAAAGTCTATCGTCGTGATCAACCAGCGATGACAAAAGGGCGCATGCGCGAGTTTTATCAGTGTGATTTCGATGTCGCGGGGACGTTTGAGAGTATGGTACCGGATGCTGAAGTGCTACGGATTACGAAAGAGGTGCTCGAGGCGCTCGATATTCAGGATTTCACCATCAAGCTCAACCATCGCAAGATTCTCGATGGCATCTTTGAGGTGTGTGGCGTGCCAGAGGACAAGACCAGGACGATCTCATCAGCTGTCGACAAGCTCGATAAACAACCTTGGGCCGAGGTGCGCAAGGAGATGGTGGATGAAAAGGGACTCGATCCAGCAGCGGCTGACAAGATTGGCGAATACGTCGTCCTCTCTGGCGATGCCACCTTGCTTGATCGCCTGCAACAAGATGAGCGTCTCAAGACGAGCAAAAAGGCTGTCGAGGGACTCGCAGAGATGGCCACCTTGTTCAAGTACCTTCGCGTCCTCAACGTGCTGCCACGCATCCAATTCGATTTGAGTCTGGCACGCGGATTGGATTACTATACCGGCATCATCTATGAAGCCGTCACGGCCGCCTCAGCGCCCAAAGCCATGCCGAGCAACGCCAGCAATACCAGCAACGCGAAACCAAAAGATGCCGACGCTGATCGTAGCGATGATGATTCAGTCGGTGTCGGTAGTATCGCCGCCGGCGGTCGCTATGATCATCTCGTTGGCATGTTTACCGGTAAAAAACAAGGCGTCCCCTGTGTTGGCATCTCGATCGGTGTCGAGCGTGTCTTTTCACTTTTGAGGGCTCGTGCAACGACGATGCGGAGTAATGAGGTGGAAGTGCTCGTGATGGCCATTGGTAAGACGGGCCTCTTGGAAGAACGCATGGCGTGTTGTGCCGAGTTGTGGGAGGCCGGTGTTAAGGCTGAGTTTGTGTATAAGCGCAAGCCGCAATTGAGGCAACAGTTTGACTATGCCGACAAGGCAGGGATTCCTGTCGGCGTTATTCTCGGTGATCAAGAGTTGGCCGATGGCACGGTCAAGATCAAGATGCTGGGAACGGGTGAGTCGAATGAGGGTGAGACGGTGCAACGCAAGGATATGGCGGATGCTATTCGGCGGTTGCTAGAGTAAGCAGACGGGATAGATTCTATTGCATAGATCAGTCATACCCTGAAGTCTAGCCTGAACTCTAGCTAGCTAGCTAGCTTGCTTGCTCGCGTCGCGATGATCCAGCAAGACCCCTGACAGCCTCGCGGTTCATTCGTCGTATCTTGCGATCCTGGCGCGCGAAATTCGCCTCGACCCCGATAAGCCCGCGCAAGACACACCGGATAGGCGGATAGACCCTTCAACCGCCACGCTACACGCGCCATCTCCAGCTCCTCGCTTGCTCGCTCAATGCAGCTGAAATGGGATCAAGGTCTCGCATCGCGCGGTCGTCTCAAGGGTCAGAAGACCTTTGCCGGTGCGGATGCTGATGCTGCGCAAGCTAGCGCAAAGCCTATCAAAACGCCACGCCTCAATCATGTAGAATTTGTCAATTGCTCAGAAGATTTACAGATGCCAGCTACAGAATCGTCGCGCAAGCGCAAGCGACAGGCTTCTTTGCCAGCGCGTCATGGTGTGCGCTGCAAGCGCACTTCGAATAAAGCTATTCCAGAAGACGTTGTCTGCAAAACAAGCAACAATGTCCTGACGCTGCAGATTCCCATGCCGGTGCCAGATTTGCTAGCCAATCCTCAGAACAGGCAGCTCTTTGACTACTATGTCAATCACGTCTCAGTCATCACGGTCATTACCGACTCGAATCAAAACCCATTCAGACATATCTTGCCACGGCTGGCCTTTGAGTCGCCGCTCATCATGTCCAACATCCTAGCGATTGCGAGCGCCAATCTGGCCAATACCCATCCAGACCATCCACTGACGCAAAACACCTTTCATCATCTGAGTCAGGTGCATACCTTGCTTCAAGACCGGCTGCAGAATCCTGAATTGTGCTTGAGTGAGATTACGCTGGCAGCCATCCTGGGCCAAGTCAGCTATCAGCTTCACCATGGGTCTGTTTCTCACTGGCGAATACACCTCACTGCTGCTCGTGGCATCGTCAATGCGCTCGGGGGACCTAAAAAGTTGCTCCAGTTGCCCGTCACAGCCGTCAATGGCGGACTCGGTTCAACGCCGAATGCGCATTGGAAATTCTACGTGCAGCATCTCGCCTGGCTCGATATTCTCGCCGCAACAACAAGCGACTCGAAGCGAATTGGTAGTGCTGCGTATTGGACAGCCTTGATTGATGCTACACAAAATCCGAAACGGATCAAGGCGCATGATGTTGACGCCCGAGACAATCAGCATCTTCAGCAAGAAGGCGAGACCTACGGCATGAGTGACTTGATGGGCTGCTCAGAAGAGATTCTTGGCATCATTGCAGAAATGACGCGTCGGTACGATGATTTCTGCAGTACGCCTGACCAGCCTGCAGTCAACGACGTGCTGCCCACCAGCTTTGCCAACACTAGTCAACGTGCTGAGCACCACCAAACGAGCCAGACATCGCCAGAGGCACACGTACAAGAACTCCGTCAGCTCGAAACGTATTATGTTACAAAACTCGACGCGCTCGCGCCGAATCAAAAACCTGCGACGCCAGGCGAAGCGCTTCAAGAACTCTTTCGTCTCTCGGCGCGCATCTACCTCCACTACCGCATTCTGCATACGCCTTGCTACAGTCTCACAGTGCAGAGTCTGCTGTCGCAAGCGATTGCACTATTGCCCCTGATTCCGACACCTTCCTCACAAGAATACGGTCTGCCCTGGCCACTCTTTATCCTCGGCAGCGTCTCCATCTACAGTCTGCAGCAAAAGGTTGTGCAGGCTAGGTATGAACGCATCGCAAGACATATGGGTTTCGGCAATCAACGACGGTGTCTTGAATTGTTGCAGGAGGTTTGGACTGGTTGGCGCGAGGCGGAACGGACGTGTCGAGCGCGTGAGGCTGGATCGGCTTGGGAGGAGAAGGATCTTGGTAGACGACGATGGGAGGTGGTCATGCGCGAGAAGAACTGGGAGCTGCTGCTTGCTTGATTGTCTTTTACGACATGCTACCCCTCTATGCATTTCACTTTTGACGCCATCTTTAGCGCCAGCAATGGTTTTTTATGGAACTCTCATGACAAGACCCATGCCTTGACTTTGAAGAGATTCTGTGGAAATCCATGCTGCAAGCTGCTCTTGACGACCGTCAGCCCCGCCTCTTTGAAACTCTTGAGCCAATTCGCCTCGGCCCGCGTCCAGCTCGAGTCCTGGTCATCAAACAAGTCAACTGTCGAACCGCTCAGGTTTTCCTTGACAATGACATAGCCGCCAGATTGTATACTCGCCTTGCAACGCTTCAGATAGGCGACGAGATCGGTGTAGGAGAGTTGACCGAGACACCATTGATTCCAAATGATATGATATCGGCCCTCGGACGGATGCCAATCTTGAAGACCCAGTGTCAGAATCTCACCGACCTTGCCAGCTTCGCGCAATGGCGCAAAGGCTTCACCATGCGTCATCTGGTCTGTAAACGGCAGACACGGTTCAACCATATCGACCTGTTTTGCATAGCGCGAGAGTAAATCCAGTGTGATTCGTCCAATACCACAGCCACAATCCGCCATGATCAGCTCGCCTTGCTTCACCTCGGTGCCATCAATCGTCAGCGGCAAGAGCGCCGCCAGGAGGCGCTCGGAATGTTGAATATCCATGCGTGGTACGCGTGATTGTGGGCCGTAGCCGCCGAGCATGCCATTGACGTCGCCTGATTGACGAGACCAGTAGGCTACCCCGTCTCTGTAATCGACATCGACACCAGAGTCTGTCATGTTAATGCAGCTGTCAAGTCACGCGTGTCTTTCTGGTGCATCTACGTTGTCGCTCTTGAGAAGCTTGTAACTTCCAAGGTGAAAAGTAGAAACAATGGAGCAGTCACAGAATGGTTGAACCTATTAAATACGAATAAAATGGCTTAGTTCTTGTTTGCCTTGACGAGCTCAGCAAGTTCCTTGCGAAGCACCTCCTTTGCCTCAGGTCGCTTCAAGACATCGCTGTGGTCGGCATGGTTAACGACCACAAGCTTGCCTTGCTTCGAGAGACGGCTGAGATCCGTCTGCTTCTCCTCCCATACTTTACTCCTGCGTACTTCCTTGCCAGCAGCCACGACCGTGATGGGCACGGAAGCCGGCAAGATGGCCCGTGCAGCGACGATTTCATTGTGCGTTAGCGGCATGGCGAGGGATTCCTGGAGTCGTGCACGTGTCCAGCGACCGCCACGGAAGGCCGTCAAGCCATACGTCCTGTCTTCACGTGATCGTCCGCCAAAGATCCAGAGCACGAGCCTGTCGATACCCAAGGGTGACAAGAAGCCGCGAAGCAAGAGGAAGAAGGAGTTCTTCGCGTTGCCGACGGAACCGAGGAGATCTTCATGCAGCGTGTCAATCAGCAACAGGCCGCTGATTTCATGGGCATGACGACTAGCAAAAATGCGAGCGTAGATGCCGCCGATACCGTGAGTGGCAATGACATAGGGGCCCGAGACTTCTGCTTCAATGAGACCTTCAGCGAGGGCATCGGCAATCGCGCCGGCCGAGCTCGGCGAAGGTGCATTGTCGGACCAACCATAGCCAGGACGATCCCAGTAGCAAACACGACCGAGTTTGTACTGTGCCTGTGCTTCCGTGACCCAAGGCAGGAGGCCGTATTCCACGCTGTTTTCACCGCCTTCGAGAAGGACGGTGGGCAGACCGTGCGTCTTGTTGCCAAAGCAGTCAATGTGGACTTGGTAGGCGCTGCCATCGACCCATTCCTTGCGGCCTGGTGCGGGCAACGTGGCATCATGGGCGCGTAGGATCAAGGTGAGCCAGGTGAGCATGACGACGAGGAGCAAGATGGTGTTGCCAAAGAGTGACACAAACACTTTGCACCACTCGCCGAGCGTGCGCCTCGTTTGCACATGCCCAAGCAGACGTTCTTCTTCCTCTTCTTTGCCATATTCGACAACGCGATCGGTCATGACGACAAAGAATCCCATGAGCATCGTCCAGATGACCGAGGCGATACCGATCCAACCTTCATCGGTGCGCAAGCGTCCAATGGCCATAATCATGACAAAATTGACAAGCAAAAAGACACTCATGCTGAGGGCCACAATACGGTCTGCTTTGCTCGGCACGGAAAAGAACATGAGGTTGAAGAGCAGGATAAAGACTGAAATGGTTGCAAACGAAAGTTGCGTGAAGCCCGAGCCGCGTGAGTGGATCTTGGTGGAGATGGACACAAACACGAGGACGAGGTTGAAGACCCACCAGGCAAAGCTGACGAGCAAGAGAAGAACCGTCATGCGACGCAGAGAGCGCACAATGAAGAGGTTGTAGGGGGAGACGGCGACGGCGTCATCGTCAGCGGGGATAAGGCGCGTACGCTCATTGATGGCTGGGCCTGCACCAATTTGATGGGCCCTGAGCGAGTCGGTGGATTGCCTCGGCGCGGAGGCTGACCTTGCGTCTTGGTCCGACATGGGTTCAGACTTGATGGTTGTCCTTGGTTTCAGTTGCAATGGTTCTAGTATTGTAGTAGTGGCAGCTCTCTCTCTCTGGCAGGTTTGACTGGAGCGACTCGGGCGAAATCCCACTCCAACAACCCCTGACGTCACAAATCACCTTTCCAAGGTTAGCGAGAATGCTATCCGTCGTTCTATCATCATCTTGCTACTTGTAGATGCTCATTGCTCAAATCTTTCTTATTCGAAGCTAATATAAGAAGAGCTCCTGGCAGCAGCTCGAGGTGCGATCACCATTGCTCAGACCCCAGGGTAGAAGGCTCAATGAAAGTCCTGTAGCCGCTTCTTCTGCTTGCCTTGCGCATCAAAGTTCTCTCGTGACAACCACGCCTCTAGTACCCGCTTGCGATCAAGCCATTCCGTATCAATGATGCTGAACCATGCCGAATCTCGATTCTTGCCATGAACAACATAGTGATTGCGCCAGACACCTTCCGGCGTGAAACCATAGCGGGCGGCCGCTTGTTTGCTTGGCTCATTCTCATTGTGACACTTCCAAGCAACACGCCTGTTGCCGAGATGTTCAAAGGCATACTTGAGCAGAAGGTAGACAGTCTCTGTACTTGCCGTGGTCCGTTGCATGGCTGGTGAAAAGAGCAGAGCACCGACTTCTGCATTGCCGAGATGGGGTTGGACCTCAAGCAAGGCAGCGAGGCCGACGGGCTTTTCATGATCGAGCAAGATGGTGTAGTAGCAGTTTGGCCGAGCATCCATCATGCCTGTTGCCAATCGAACCCAGTCCTCATAACAATCGACAGTACCGAAGGGTACATAGCGCCAGATGGGCGATGTACGGAAATGAGCTAGGTCGAGACAGGTGTAGAGGGGTGCTAGATGGGCAGCTTCAAGGAGTGTTAGGGTGACACAGCGACCGTGCAAAGGTGTCCGCGCTGGCAGCTGAGCACCTTTGAAGCTGCCAACGGGAATTGGCGCGTAGGGCATTGCCAGCAGTCTGATGATCAATTGAAGTGCTGGTCGTTGCTACTCGAGTCGAGGCGAGAGCGTCTATCTGATTAGATTAGCGTAGCTGAGCGTGTGAAGATTGCGGTCGGCCCGATCAGCTGCCATGACGCCGACCCCAGATCATGACTAATCGCCTTCTTCTTACATTGTAGCACAAGTACATGCTCAAGGCCACAGCACGTCTCTTTCAAACAAGACACTTACGCACCATGTCTTCCTCTTCCAAGCTGACACTCTACACATTCGGCACACCCAACGGCTTTCAGGCCTCGATCGGTCTCGAGGAACTCGGTGTGCCTTACAAGGTCGAAGCGATCGACATTTCCAAGAATGTTCAAAAGGAAGAATGGTTCCTCAAGCTGAATCCCAATGGCCGAATTCCAGTGCTGACAGATGGCGACCTCTCTGTCTTTGAGACGAGCGCCATCTTGCTTTACCTCGGTGACAAGTATGACCCCGAGCACAAGATTTCATTCGCACACGGGACCGACGATTATTACAAGGCGCTTTCGTGGATCATGTTTAAGCAAGGTGGCATTGGCCCCATGCAAGGTCAAGCCAACCACTTCAAGCTCATGTGCTCCGTCAAGTCTGAATACGCCATCAACCGCTATGTCGAAGAGACAAAACGTCTCTATGGCGTCATGGAGCGTCAGCTCTCCAAGAGTGACTACCTCGTCGGAAACAAATACTCGATTGCCGATATCGCATGCTGGGGCTGGGTCGCGTATTGCGAGCACCTCGATATTGATGTGGCGGCATGGCCTGGTGTCAAGGCATGGGTCGACAGGATTGCGGCGCGTGAGGCTGTCCAACGTGGCAGGCGTGTGCCAGAGAGTACGCGGTCGCCGGAAGAGATCAAGGAGATGTTTAAGAAGATGAAGGAAAAGGTGGCCAGCATGGAGAATAGCGACAAGCACCCTTAGTTTATGCTGAAGAGGTTCTAATTGGGTTCGTAGCGCATCAGTAGTCTGTTGACCGGAGACCAGTGCGAATCTCGCTCGCCGTCTTTTTGATGATTTCTGCCGATAGATTCGGATGCAGAATTTGCAAGGCCATGCGGTCTGTAATGGGTGGCTTGAGTGTTATCGGCGGTCGTATGCGGTGCTGCGAGCGACGTTGCATCTCCTGTCGCAAGTCTTCCACCTCTTTTTGCAATGCTTCGATCGCATCCGCCACGCCTTCTCGTCGGTTCTGCTCTTTTCTTCTTGACCGCCAAGACTCAAAGACAATCAGACCGCCTGCTACACTAAAGAGAAAAGTCTCGCTAATGAAATTGGCGCCTGAATCGATGGCTTTTGCTTCGTTGAGTGGCCGCACATGCTGCAGTCCCTTTTCACCGAGCAAATTCATTCGCATCTGCGGTCAGTGTTATCTTAGTAGAAGCATAGAGCATGTACATTGATATCAAAGCGATGCATGGTTTGAGCCACATTGATACAGACGCGTCGAAACGCAGCGTGTTGCTTGGCTTGTGATTTGAGCGTGACCGAGATGGGTTTAGCAAGCGTTCTGATGGCTAGTGTGCCGAGCTTGAAGGTGATGCTCATCTTTTACAGTGTACAGCTAGCATGTCCGATAGCTCATCGTCTTCTATAGCTTCCAATGGTCTAGTACTATCGCTATTCAACTCGATAGATCATGAGCTTGGTCTCCCCTGGCCTACCTTCCTGCCTAACCCTAAACACGTGATCTCTTCCGGAACTCTACGAAGCAACGACCATCGAAAGAGGAGCTTCTCTAACCAGCATCTAAAGCGATCATCCACATCACAATGCTTGCTCGAGGACTCGTCACGTAAGTGTCTGATGCTCTCTGCATTATCGGTTTCGTAAAAAGACTAACAAAGAATCAGCCGCACGGTGCTGACCCGCTCAGCGCCCGTTGCTGCCCGCAACATGGCCACCTTGCGCGAAATCGAGATGCGGCTCAAGTCCATCAAGAACATTGAGAAAATCACCAAGACGATGAAGACGGTGGCTTCCTCAAAGCTACCCAAGGCGACTCGGGCCATGAACCAGGCCAAGGTGTACGGTGAGACTTCCGGGGAACTCTTCAAGAATGCCGAAACGACGGCGGGCAAGGGCAAGACTTTGTTTATTGTTGCCTCGAGTGACAAGGGTCTCTGCGGTGGTATTCACTCGCAGTTGTCCAAGGCTACCCGCAAGGCTCTCGTTGAGAACCCGGACGCCGATGTGATTGTCCTCGGTGACAAGTGCAAGGCTCAGCTTCAGCGTTTCAAGCCGGAAAACATCATCATGTCCTTTAACCAGATTGGCAAGGAGGTGCCGACGTTTGGTGACGCCGCCGCGATTGCCGATCTCATCACCAAGAATGGTGTCGAGTACGACAGCGTCCAGATCATCTACAACACTTTTTTGTCTGGCATTTCGTTTGAGCCCAAGATTATCCCTGCGTTTACGCAAGAGTCCATCAAGAACTCGCCCAACTTTGCCGCCTATGAGATGGAAGACGACGTCATGGCTAACCTGTCGGAGTTTACGTTTGCCAACTCCATCTACTGGGCCCTTGCCGAAGGTCACGCTTGCGAGCTCTCGTCCAAGCGTAACGCCATGGACAATGCCTCGAAGAATGCCGGCGAGATGATTGAAAAGTTCACGATCCAGTTCAACCGCACGCGACAGGCTGTGATTACGAACGGTCTTGTTGAGATTGTTACCGGTGCGATGGCTTTGGAGGGTTAAATCTTTGCTAGTGTTGTAACCAAGCATCTAGACTTTCTGAGCATGTGCTTGTCACTCTCCTGATCCTTGTAGCTAGTCCTCGATCTTGTTTGTCATGCATGCTCCTATGAGCGCTTCTCGCCAAAATCCGTTCAACGACCTGGTCTTAACCCGGGTCCACCCCCACGCAACAAACGAACTAAACCCACAGAGGCCACCACGCTCCCACAAAGACAATACAGCAAAGACTCAAGACAGCCCAGCACCAAGACACGCCAGCATGTTTGGCTTTGGCAAGGTAGGACATGATCTAGCCCAGTAGGCATCTAACATCTTAGGCCAACAGCAAAAAGGACAAGCCAGTTCTCGCGGCGCCGACACCGCCGCCAGCACCGGCAGCGCCCCTCACCCTCTGTGACGACGGCCGTGACAAGTACTGGGGTTTAGAAAACTTTGGCAGTACCTGCTATGCAAACTCTGTCCTCCAGGCGCTCTACTATACACAGCCCTTTCGAAATGCACTGCTCAACGCGCCGTGTCCCGAAGAGAAGCTCGAGGCGATCTTTAGCGAGCGATATCCACAACGGTCCTTTGCCGATACGAATACACCGCCACCGCCGCCTCCATCGCTCATCAAGAAGAAGAAGGGCCTGAGTTCATGGACGGCCGAGGAGGAGGAAAAGGAAGAGTTTCGCCGGCGAAGCTACTTTCCAAAAGGTGAACCACCGTTGCAGCATGCCATGTTTCCTGATCCACCCGTCAGCAAATCAGACAGTGCCTTTCGAGGTGCAGAAATGAAGTCATCGGATGATACGGCGACGGATCAGTTCAAGAAGCGTTTGCTCGAGACACATCTCGTTATTTCACCGAATGCCCGCGAACGCTCTGATGCTGTCTTGTTTGAGTCGCTTCGGGACGTCTACAGCTCACTGGCAGATCAAAAGCAACGGACAGGTATTCTCTCACCACGCAGCTTTATGGATACACTCAAGCGGGAGAATGAAATGTTTCGGCAAAATATCCATCACGATGCCCACGAGTTTCTCAACTATATCCTCAACAGCGTCCACGATGGCTATGCGCACATCACAAAGAAGAATGCGCTGCGTGATACAACGTTTGTGCACCGCATCTTTGAGGGCACCTTGGCGAGCGAGGTGCGCTGCTTGACGTGCGAAAATGTCACCTCGCGCGATGAGTCGTTTCTCGATTTATCGCTCGACATTGAAGAAGACACATCCGTGACGGCCTGCATGCGTGCCTTTTCAGCGTCGGAATTCCTGCGTGAAAAGAACAAGTTTTTCTGTGAAGCTTGCAATGGTCTGCAAGAAGCCGAGCGAAGGATGAAGATTCGCAAGCTGCCAAAAGTGCTTGCGCTGCATCTCAAACGATTCAAATATGAGCAAGAGGTACAACGGCATGTCAAGCTGCAGCATGTTGTCCGTTACGAGACGACGCTGCGACTCGGCAATACGACGGATGATGCCGCAGACCCAGATCGTCTGTACGAGCTCTATGCTGTTGTGGTCCATCTCGGCGGTGCTTCCTACCATGGTCACTATATCGCCTGTGTACGGACAGATCACCTCGGCTGGGTGTTGTATGATGATGAACACGTCGAGCGTATTCCAGAAAGTGTCGTCATGCGCTTCATCGGCGGCGATGACTCGGGCACAGCCTGTGCCTATGTCTTGTTTTACCGCACGGTCGATGAAGAAGAAGACTTGGTGGAACGGGCAGGGCTGGTTCTCAGTCCTAGCTCAAAGCATGCAGCACCGGCACCGCCTGATGGACCGCCCGTCTCGACAAGCATCGCTCCGACGCCGAGTCTCGTGACGGCCATGCCCGCCGTCGATATGCCTTCGCCGCCGAGTGCCGCAAAACGGACGTTGCAACGAACTCCCTCGATGCCCATCAACACTGTCGTTGGTAGTCCTCTTCGACGGTCTTCCTCCAATATCCTTTCGCCATCTGGGATCACGTCGCCTACAGCGCCCGAACAGGCGCTTGTCAGTCCTGGTCGTGATTCGCCAGCGGGTCTCAACCTGAATTTGAGCAAGACGAATGGCGTAGGTCGCAAGATGCCGCCTGTTCAGGAAGATCACCATCGCGTGTACACACAGACGCAAATCACGTCGACGCCGCTTGAAGAGCTTGCTGAACCGGATTGGTCTACCTCGCCGCCTGATGCCCGTGGCAAGCCGGTACGGCCGAGTTTGCAGGAAAAGAAGTCGAGCATGGGTCTCGGCCGATTTAGTTCGTTCCGAGGGAAAAAGTCGTTTTCCTTCAGTCTGAGCAAGAAGGATCTGCCGGCGGGTGAGCAAGGCGTACCGTCGCCAACGGATGAGACCACCTCGAAAGCGGCAAAGCGGCGGTCGACTGTCTTTGGGCTCGGCAAGTAGGTTGCCTCAATCGGTTGAATGTGGTGGTGACCCTCGCAATGAAGTGGTCTATGGTTTACGTATTATTCTTTAGAGCGGTGATCTATCCTGTTGTCTTACAAAAGTGCATCTAAGCGTCGTCCATAACCGCGTGTGCTGGCTCCTGTGCTGTTGCCTGGCTGGGTCAATGGTTACAAATTGCCAGCCATGCTTGAAGCAAGAACCGCTGTCGATGCTCTTGGCATGACGTATTAGGCGCATAGCGCTCAATTGACTGCCTTCTTGGCAGTCTCGAGCAGCTCGTCGAGCTCCTTGCCAATGCCTTCAAGCACAACACCTGCGGATTTTTCACTATCGCGAATCTCGTCTTTACTCGCTTTGCTTTTCTGTATCCGCTTCAAGGTGTCATTCCGTAAAGCCCGAATCGCCATTTTGGCAGCCTCGCCCTTTTTGGTAATCTTGCCAACCTGCTCTTGCTTGAATGAGTTGGACGGCGCCGGAATGGCAATCGTCAAGAGTTGAGCATTGTTGGGAACAGGTTGCGGATTAAAGTTGAGGCCAGATTGGGCAATTGCAGAAGAGACTTCTTTGACGTGCTCTGGATCAAACACCGTAACGAGATAGGTCCGTCTATCTCGCTGGATGACATCGGCATACTGGGACAGGAACTTCTTGTCGGAGGGCATGCGAATCTTGGCAACCACTTCGACATCGTCTCGACCCAGCTTGATTTCGCTGAGCTCTCGTGCAAGTTTTGTCAGAATAGGCGAAGCGGCCGTTTGGATCTTGGCTGTATCATCGACAGCTTCAGACGCCGCAGAGCCCGGAGTGCTAGGCTTGCCTTGGCTCTTGACGTTCTTTTTAGCTTTGAGAAGGGGCGCCGTTGCAGTCAGACAGCGGCATTGAATCTGACTAGACTTGATAGGTCTCTGCACAAGCGCACGACGAGCATAGAAGAGGGTATGCTTGAGCATCTTTGCTAGCTGGAGCAGGACTATTCGTGTCTTCAGCCTGCAGTTATACAAGTCTGATGAGATCCTGCCGAGTAGCTGTCGGCGTCCATTTTTGTTTCGACGACCAACACACGCAGCTCAATCAAGAGAAGCAGAGGCACAGCTTGGCTAGAGCCAGACCCTCACGATGGCCAAGACGACGACGCCCGAGCTCAAAAAGTTCATGGTAATGCTTTTGAATGTCTCAATTGAGCTCACACTAGGACAAAAAAGTCTTTGTTCAGCTCAATGGCTCTCGCAAGGTGACAGGGACACTGCGCGGCTACGACGTCTTTCTCAATATTGTCCTCGACGACGCACAAGAAGAAAAGGCGAGTGGTGAAAAGATTAGCATCGGTCAAGCAGTCATTCGCGGCAACAGCGTGGTTATGCTTGAAGGTCTCGAGCGCATGTAAAACATCATCATCAGCATAAGGCTACGGCCTAGTCAAGCTCCATTTCGTTTGCAACCTCAGTCACCATTGCCTCGTCAGCATTTACAGCACGCGCTTCCCGCAGCCTTTTGGAAATGACCTCCTCGGCGCGACCCTTGTACAGCACCATTTGCGACGCCTCGGGTGAATGAGCAACGTCGAGTCGATGCTGGGTCTCGGGTGCGCATGGAAGCGCACGTCTGCCGGCAAACATACGGTCGATCGGTTCCGGCAGTGTAAAAATGTATCCCGGCTCTCTGCTTTGCTCTTCCTCCCTGATTTCCCGCAGCGCGTCGTCGAGTGACCGGACCACGACCGTGTGCGCATCCTTGTCAAACGTGGCCGGGTCTCGCATGTCTACGTCGTCTATCGTTAGTCGCGAGATGAGGCTCTGGCCGCCTACCTGCTTCGCCGCCATCCTGCCGCCCGATACGCAATGCCTTATGTGAGCCTCATAGCTGTCGAGACATTGCCATACTTACATGAAAGGCCTCATTCAGTAGAGGCTTCTTGTTGCTCTCGGGCAAATTCTCGTCGCGCTGCTTCCGCTTCCCAACCACGCTTCCCGGTGTTTGTGCCGGTGCCTCTTCCTGTAGACCTGTCGCCTGTCTAGGCTGTCCCCGCGTCGACATTGCCTCGACATTGTATGCTGCCTTGTCTGCCACGGTGCCGAGTTTTATTCCGTCGAGCAAGCACCTTGCCATCAGCACACACACGAGAACTTTCTAGCAAGATGGCCGGCGCAGAGACCTGGACAGCTCCGCATGTACGCGAGACCTTCTTTCAGTACTTTAAGCAGCGTGGACATACCTTTGTCCCGTCCTCGCCGACGATTCCCTACGATGATCCTACGCGTATCGACCTGTTCATCTGCCATATGCGCTAACGCCTAGTTCTCTTTGCGAATGCCGGCATGAACCAGTACAAGCCCATCTTTCTCGGGACCGCCGACCCCGAGTCTGACTTTGGCAAGCTCAAGCGCGCCGTCAATTCGCAAAAGTGTATCCGTGCAGGCGGCAAGCACAATGACCTGGAGGATGTCGGCCGCGACTCCTACCATCACACGTTTTTCGAGATGCTTGGTAACTGGTCGTTTGGCGATTACTTCAAGGCCGAGGCCATTTCGTTTTCCTGGGAGCTGTTGACCAAGGTGTATGGTCTACCGACAGATCGGCTCTATGTCACGTACTTTGGCGGCGACGAGGGCGCCAAGCTCGGTCCCGATCTCGAAGCGAAACAGCTCTGGCTTGACGCCGGCGTTCCGGAAGACCACATTCTGCCTGGCAGCATGCAGGACAACTTTTGGGAAATGGGCGAGGTGGGACCTTGTGGACCGTGTTCAGAGATTCACTTTGACCGCTTGGGTGGCCGCAATGCGGCGCATCTCGTCAATATGGACGACCCCATGGTGCTCGAGATTTGGAACAATGTCTTTATGCAATACAACCGCGAGGTGGGTGGTGTTTTGAGGCCTTTGCCCAACAAGCACATTGATACGGGTATGGGCTTTGAGCGGCTCGTGTCGATTTTGCAAGACAAGACGAGCAACTATGATACAGATGTGTTTACGCCCATCTTTGACAAGATTTCCGAGATTACCGGTGTACGTCCCTATCAAGGCAAGTTTGGCAAGGACGATGTCGGCGAGGTGGACACGGCCTATCGTGTCGTGGCAGATCATGTGCGCACGCTGCTCTTTGCGATTGCTGATGGTGGTGCACCCGACAAGGATGGCCGAGGCTACGTCCTGCGTCGCATTCTGCGTCGCGGCGCACGCTATGTCCGCAAAAAGTTCAACCACCCGATCGGTTGCTTCTTTTCAACCTTGGCGCCGACCGTGATTGACCAAATGAGCCATGCATTCCCCGAGTTGTCGGCCAAGTTTGGCGATGCTAAAGAGATTTTGGACGAAGAAGAAGAGAGTTTTTCGAGGACGTTGGATCGCGGCGAAAAGCTGTTTGAGCAATACTTGGCGGCTGCCAAGCAATCCGGCAGCACGCACCTTCCTGGTGAGCAAGTCTGGCGACTTTACGACACCTACGGCTTTCCGGTCGACTTGACAATGCTCATGGCAGAAGAAAATGGCATGTCGGTGGATCAAGACGCGTTTGCCAAGGCTGAGCAAAAATCAAAAGATGCATCGAAAGAGGCCGCCATGGCTGCAAAGGGGACGGCTTCCATGTTGAAGCTGGACGTGCATGATCTCGGCAAGCTCGAACATATGCCTGAAGTCACCAAGACGGATGACTCGAGCAAGTACGCGCTCGGCAATGTCTCGGCCAAGGTCAAGGCTATCTACATGGACGGCGCTTTTGTCCAAAGCTGTACGGCAAATGGCAAGCAGATTGGCATTATCCTTGACAAGACCAACTTTTACGCCGAGCAGGGCGGTCAAGAGAATGACACTGGTCGACTGGTGGTCGATGGCGACGATGGACGGGAACCTGCCGCGTTCAAGGTGGAAAACACGCAAGTCTATGCTGGTTATGTGCTGCATACTGGTACCCTGACTGAAGGCACCTTGTCGTTTGACGACGAGGTGGTGGCACAGTACGACGAGACGCGTCGCTGGCCCATCAAGAACAACCACACGGGCACGCATATTCTCAACTTTGCCCTGCGCGAAGTGCTCGGCAACGGCGTCAACCAGCGCGGATCGCTCGTGGCGCCTGAAAAGTTGCGCTTTGACTTTTCGCACAAGCAAGGCATGACGATCCACGAGGTGGACAAGGTGGAGCGTATCTGTGACGCGAAGCTCAAGGAGAATCTACAAGTGTATGCGCGCGAGGTGGCCTTGTCGACAGGCAAGGAGATTGCTGGTGTCCGTGCCGTCTTTGGCGAGACGTATCCCGACCCCGTCCGCGTCGTGTCGGTCGGTGCTGATCTCGACGCCGTGCTTGCCAATCCCGCTGATCCCCAATGGGCAGCCTATTCGATTGAATTCTGCGGCGGTACGCATGTCGCCACGACGCAAGACATTAAAAGCTTCATCATTATTGAAGAAAACGGCATTGCGAAGGGGATTCGTCGCATTGTCGCCGTCACGGGCAAGGAAGCTGCTGAAGTGACGCGTGTGGCGGATGAGATGGAGGCGCGCTTGACGCAGGTGGGCAAGCAGGCATTGACGCCCGCCAAGGAACAGCGTCTCAAGGAACTCGGCGTCGAGCTCTCTGGACTCTACATTTCCACCGTGCGCAAGCATGCCCTCACGCAGCAATTCAGCGCCTTGCAAGCTGAAGTCGCTGCCGTCGCCAAGCAAAAGCTCAAGGCGGAAAATGCCAAAGCGGTTGCGTTGGTCAAGGCGCACTTTGAAGCGTCGCCGGAAGCCACCTTTTTCGTTGGCAAGGTGCCCGAGATTTCAGCCAACCCGAAAGCCTTGAGTGAGGCGCTCAACTTTAGCAAGAAGCAGTTCAAGGGCAAGGCGGTCTACATGTTTGCCGAGGAAGCGGGTAAAGTCGTGCATGCCGTCTTGATTCCTAAGGAGATTCGCGGCAATGCGACCGAGGTGGCGACACAGGTGGCTGCACTCGTCGGTGGTCGTGCAGGCGGCAAGGGCGAGACATGCCAGGGTGTCGGCACCGAGATTGACAAGACGGATGAAGCCATGGCGCAGGCGACGCGTTACTTTGAGCAGCTCAGCATTTAACTTTAGACTACACCTTGATAAAAACTACACTAGAATGGTGGTGGCATTGTGCTCGCGTGCCCTGGCTGGAGACTGGAAACGCGTGCTTGAGCAGACTGGCTGGACGCTGCGATGGATCGACTTGACCAAGACTGTCTCTGCAGATGTGACATTGCCGGCGCTGCATGTCGCCATGCATCTGTTGGACGCGACGATAGACACGGAGCTGATGGCTGAATTGGCAACACGGAGGGCACGCTTTGAGCAAGACAAGCATAGCGTTGTTGTCTTGGGACGCATGCCTGCATCGCTCTTGCAACGCTGCGTCTACGATGTGAATCCCGGGCTGGTGGTCCTTGACGCGAGGGTCGATGGCGTGGCGATTCTTCAAGCGCTTGCAGACACGGCGGCGCACAAGGTCTCGACGGTGCAGCAGACGGCAGCAGACGCGTTGCAAGAGGTGCTTGGCGCAAGTATCCAGGCTGCAGAGAGTCTCCTCGACCTTGCCGCCCGATACGAAGCACACGTCTTGCCGCCCAACATTCAGCAAGCCTTGCGTCCCCTCTTTGGCTAGACAAGCCACATTCTTCCGCTAGAGCAAGACTAGCGTAGAAAGACCATGACCACGAAACGTTCTCGATCGCGTCGCGTGTTGGCCTGCTGCTGCATGGCTCTTAACCGTGTCCGACCCCCTTCTTCATCCGCCTCTCCGCCTTCCTCGAGCGCTTCCGCCTCGGCGACACATTCAATACAATTGAGACCCGTACTCAGCCGTGCTTCATAGCTATCACCGTCCGGTGAGCGACGCACGGCGTGGCACGGATGACGATTCACAAGGAGTCGAATCGAGACCGGCCGATCGGGTTGCTGCAAGGCTGGTGTGACGGTCACGATGCTTCCGGCCATTGGCAACGTCCAGGTGAAGATTTGGCTCGGTTGTTTGGGATCTGCTGGCAAGGAGAGATGCATCGAAGGCGCCATGGTGGGTGTCGCGAGTTGTAGACTGCGTAAGAGGGAGGGCCCATGATTGCTGTAGAGAATCGGTAGAATGTCATTTGTCGCGCGCGCGACAGTCGAGGGACGCGGCGCTGTGGCTGGTATCGGCTTTTGCAGGGATGATTGACGCTGCATGGCTGGCGCCGGCGTGGACGCCATGGCTGGCGTACTTGGTGGAGGCTTGCTCTCGACAAGCGCGCGCGAAGCAGGTGCCGTGACGGGCGTCGGTGCGCGACTCGGTTCGGCCTTGACGGCTGGCGTTGGTTGTGCAGGCACCGACATACGAATCCGCTGCGTCTGGTCTTGCACGGGTGTCTGCGCTGGCTGAGCAGGCACCTTGACTTTGATCTTGATGGTTGGCGGTGGCGGTGCCGCTATGTTGGCGCGGACATCGGCAATCAGCTTGTCGGAGACTTGCTTCAACGCCTTGGCATCTTGCGCCACGAGCGATCCATCCTCGTTAAACGTAAACGCGTTGCGATACATTTGCTCGAGATCATCGGCAAACTTGTCGACCGTCTTGTAATTACCGCGCTTGTTGTCCTTGTCGATTTCCTTAAGAGAGAGTGGCCGCTTGATGATTTTGTAATAGTCTGGGTACATATCCCTATCTGGCAAGACCATAAAGATCTCTGCCAGCTGACGGCCGTCCTTGTCGAGCACGCCATGGAGTTGTTTGAGAATGAGGGCCACTTTTTGCTTCATGGTAACGGGCGCCGGCTCGTCTTCGTCGCTGCTGCTCGGTACACCTTGCGCACCAGCCCAAGTCTTGACGACATTGGCAATCAACTTGGCATCCGTATACAGAAAGGAGCCCTTTTCATTGTAGCGTTTGGCATTGTTGGTCATTTGAAGGAGATCTTGCTTGAGCATGTCGAGCGTCAGATATTCGCCTTGCTTGAGGGCATCGCGGATCGTGTCGATGGCGATGGGCTTCTTGATGAGCTCATAGTAGTCTGGATACTGCTGTCGCGGCGGCAGTTGTCTAAAGGGGGGCGCAACGGGTCTGCCATGGAACTTGAGGTTGTCGACGGCATTGAGGAGTCTGGCTAGCTCGTCTTCCTGGGGTGCTTCTTCTTCGACCTTGGCCTTCTTTCTGAGTACGGGCGAGTCTTGCCTGTTGCGTTTGCTCATCCTTCTTTCAATAACAAGAACTAGCTCTTTGTTGTAGCTGTAGGCCTGTTGCTGTCGCTGTGGTGGTCAGAAACGCGAAAAGGAAAACACAGCAAAAGACATTCAGCAAGAGCTATCGCAAGACCCATCCTATCGCGACATCCATACAAACCAAAGCATCCATGGCCAACTACGCGCGCAAGTACAGAAAGCTCACAGAGACCGAGCAAAAGACCTTTCTCAAATTTCAACCCGAGATTCATTACAGCAACCGGTACAAGGACGACCTCTTTGAATACCGGCATGTCATCTTGCCGAAACCCATGCTCAAGGTGATTCCAAAGGACTATTTCGATGACGAGACGGGCACGCTGAGATTGCTGCACGAGGATGAATGGCGTGGCCTGGGTATTACGCAAAGTCTCGGCTGGCAGCATTACGAGACGCATCAACCAGAGCCCTGGATCCTTCTCTTTAAACGAGAACTATGAGGACGCGTCTTTCCCTTCTTTGTCTCTAATCCTGCTGCATCAAAGCAAGCGTCTATTCTATTTTAACAACAAAATCTGGACATCACCCAGCTCGACTTGACGCGACGCGTCTTCTTGGCCTGTGCCGCGAAATCGCTCGTTTGTGACAGCCTCGTACGTTTCTGTCAAGCGATTGATAAAAGCAAGCTCGTCGCGATGGCGGTACTTGGACGCAAACAAGAGAAGGGCCATCGGGTTGGCCTGTTTGAGCCGATGCAGCGTCTGAAAGAGGGCATCGTGGTAGTCGCTGTTGTAGGTAACATCTGCCATGACAATCAAATCCATCGCTGTAAATGCCTTGTCCTGCCTCTCCCAATCAAGCATCGCAAACGTGCAATGATGTGCCTTGTTGTGCTGAATGTTTTGCTCGACAAGCGATTGCGCCGCCTCGAGGTCAGTGAGGATGATTTCTGTTGATGGGAAGCGTTTCGCCAAGGCAAGACCCACCAAGCCAACGCCCGTGCCAAGCTCCAAGACACGACTCCCGGCGTTCAGCTGGAGTGGCTGAAGGCCTTTTGCTATCCGCATCGCCAATAACGCGCCGCCATCCCAGACATGCGACGCAATGGCCTCTTTCGACGCCTCGAGCAGCTCGACACCGGCAATGACGCGCGTCAGCTCCTGCGAGAAGCGTTCGCCGAGTTGGAACCGCGTCCCACAGCCAAAGATGCGTGCATCGCCTTGTATCTCATTAGGAACTGTGATGAAGATCTTGTAGACATCCTTCTTGAGCCGTAGAGGGAGCTTGTGCGTCTGTACAGCTTTGAAGCCGGACCAGCTCAGCTCTAGCGGTGTGGCATCTCCAGTCCTATGCTTGACAGCGAGGGAGAGCGACAGAGGATGCGGATAGCTTGCATCACCCAGATCAGTTGTGATGGACAGGACAACAGTCAGCTCAGTTGAGGTTGCAGCAAGCTTGAGGATGCGCACCCAGTAGAATGGCATGCATCAAGGATGTACCTGGGTAGGTAGATAAGCTTTGTAGATGGCTCAGCAGAGTCAGCACCCAATCCTGCAGTCGACGCCCAAGTCACGTGCTTAGCAATCGAAGAATCGAGAATCCCCAACACAACACTCTGCACCCTGCTATATATCTACCTTGCTCTGTACCATGCGCGCTGCGAGACTCAAGCAAAGTCGAGCGCCTTTTGCTTTCACTGCCTAGCGCTTTCAAATTTGCTGCGCTTTCGCCGATTTGCTAACATCAGGGTGTTGAGCTTCTTCTCTGCTTCTCAGACTTTACCAAGCGCTTGCATTTGGCCTGCTTGTTATGGAGACATGTCGGGTGTTCTACACCTGTGCTTCATTACCAACATCCTCATGGTTGCTAGCCATCTCAGTCTGATTGTGTCATCTCGATCTCAACGAATACTTCTCGCAGCGAAAGGTGAAGGCCTCAATCTATTGTGGCGCGGGCAGCTTGGCCCAACCTGTCTCTCAACGCGCTTGCTCAACATCCAAGGGGCGTTGCGTCTCGCCGGTTACGCGGAAGCTCGAAGTCATCCAGCTCGCAAAGCTTGTGAAAAATGTGTGCGCAACCTTTTGCCGACCATGACTGTATATGCTGTGCATCGTGTGTGTCACTCGGCCTGCGCATGTATAACGACTATGCATCTGGCAAGAAGCGCGTATTGCTCCGTCACACACATATTTCGGTGCTGCTGGTCTCCATGAGACCTTACATTGGTCCGTACCACTGGCGACCATGCTTGTGCGAAGAGATCACCCTTTGAATAATGTCCTTCTCAAGCGCTCATTTGCCTCTGCTGTCTTTCTTTTGTCGCCTTTCACGCAAGGTGATGAAACTGCAGCCTTTGCAAGACTTGGCTTACCCGCAATCTTGACGCGCTTCTGCTACCGAGCAGCTGTTGTGGGGATTCGGACGCGCCGGTCGATTGGCAAAGTCCACAGCGAGATTATTATGCCGAAAGGGGGGCAATTGAAAGTCAACGTCCGCAAAGGACTGCCGGAGCACATCAATTGTAGGGTCGTCTCTTCGGGCATGCATGGTCGCTGGCTCGACACGACTGACGTAAAGGTCCATCGATCCCATCTGAGCTGAGATACGCGACTGACGGAGGGCAATACGTGCAGCTTCCAAATTCGCAGTCGGCAGCGTGCGCCTGCGCTTAAGGAAATCCAGCGCGTCACGCGCAACACGACGACGTACGGCATGCGCAGTCAAGATCGCCAAGAAGCTGCGCCGCCGATTCGCGAGTCTTGCAGCGTGATTGAGCTTCCAGAAGCGGCATCATTACCGAGATTCAATGCGCCTTCGTTGTTGACCAAGCGCGTCTTGTGAGACTGGTCCATCGCGCTCGCACCGTACTTGGTTGTAGTGCACTTCTTTCGATGCGAGGGACACATCGCTTATATCCAAGTCTGATGCGATCACACCGAGACGTGCCGCAAACACAAGAACGTTGGTGATGAAGCACAGATGAGGAGCCTCCGGTATCGACTCGATCAGGACGTAACGGCTGCAGGCGCTTACTGGGTCAATGGCAAGGCATGGACACGACGAGGGGCTCATCATTCAATCGTGCAGCACTGACCAGCCGGCGGATTTGGACACTCTTGCAACTCGGATCTTGGCATCTCGGTGCGATCAACTATGGGCGGACGCGCTCGCTTCCAACTGGCAAAATCATTTCAATGTGTAGCAAGACTATGTGAGCGGTCATAGTTAATACCTCTGCTCCTGACTAGCCTTCCCACAGACGCCCTCACGTGATTGCCGCTTTGCAAAGCCACTCAACTCTTGTCTCGAGACTTCCGCCGCAACTCGTCGCGTGATCTAATGTTGCAAAAGCCGATTGCCTTCCAAGGCATACACCGTTCTTGTTGCTGCTTGGTGTACGACGAAGCGGTGCATAGATCAAGACCTGATTTCAGTGGAAAACTAGCCGGCAAATCGTGCAGCAGTGGCAATGTCGGTGACAACATCGGGTGATACCGTGCGTGCAGCGACTAGGACGCATCAGTCAAAAGATATTGGCGTCCTTGAGGCAGAAGCAAGAGAAGATGGCGCTGCGTCTTGCCAGAACAACCGACCCTCGTGCTGCGACAAAAGAGTCGGATGGGATGCGTGCGCTGAGAGTCTTGGCAAGACTGGAGCAAAAGAAGCGGCATGGCGCGTCGGCTTGGAGAAGGCGTTGTAAGACTTTTTGTCGAGACGAGGATCGGGGAGAGGCGGACGAGATGGGTTGAACTGAAGGAGCAACCGAGAGTGTTGGCGTGGCAAAAGAGACACGAAAAGGCAGATTCGATACCAAAGTATAAGGCCGGGGTACCGCGACTGGAAAAAGCACCGGGTGCTTTGACGTGGCGAACTAGAATATCGGCAACATTTGCATGCCAAGCTGAGATGAAACGGCGCGTGAGCGATCAGCATGGGCTACAGGCCAGCCAGGCCAGCACTTGCGGCGCAGAGATCAGTCTCAGCCTAAAGGCTTTTACCTGGGCCATCGCCACATCGTTCCTGCTCAGAGAACATCGACATGCGTGGCAACGGCGAGGGAGCTGTGAGTCTGCAAGCCAAGCAGCGACCGGCACCGTTTCAGCAAAGCGCAGCCATTGTCGCTTGAACAGCACGCAGCGCGCTCTGTGAGGCAGTCCCAAAGATGCGCATGACTTCCTATTGCTTAGCAATCGAATTGAACAGGACCCATCAGGCCGATCAGCTGGCTGCACACGAGCTCTCCGGCGCCAACCACGAGCAGCAACTTGGGAAAACCAAAGATGCGCATCTAGAGGTGAATCACTTCGGCAGCCCTTCAAGACCGACACAAGCTCGCTAGCAAGGTCGCTGCGCTGAAGCGTATTGACGGCAACTGTGGCTACCACACAACGCCACGGCATGGACCTGCGCGCGTGTAGTGCTGGTTGCGGAGATGACTCAGCATTGTCTGAATTTGTACCTGACTGGCCGCGCCAAACTGGAAGGCCTCGCCGTATCGATTGCGGCCCAGAAGAATGAGGTCCTCTGCGGCGCATGCGGCGTCTCCATGCGTCAAAGGCTCGTCCCCGACCTCGCGACGGAATGCCACTATGGCGTAGAGGAACGTCTTGATATCGTCAGCATTGAAGGTATTGAGCGATCCCGCTGCAGAGGGCCATTGCAGAAGGCATCGAAGAGTCGATGCCAATGGGCTTGGCGGCGTTGCTCCGCTGGCGTGCCAAGCGTCTCAGGAAACCCATAGGGCATGCCGTGACTTGTGGCGCGACCTCGGCGCGACATGTTGAGTGACTTTCTTGGGAGAGCTGGCGGTGACGAACGGAGAGTCTAAATTGATTTGGAATTTGCACTGAGCACCATGTGACATCCTTGGAAATCAGGTGACAACAGTGGCGAAGTTTGCCCATTGCGCACGGACTTCCATCAGTGAACTCATGAGATGAGGGTCAGCACAGAGAGTTAGAGCGTCCAATCAATCAATGAGAACAGAGCTGAGTCGCGCGCTTGCCGGATCCGAGTTATCGATCTCCCTGACAGCTGGAAGTATGACAAGCTCGTCATTCTTGTAGGTAGGTCATGCATAACTAGTAGCCGGATGAGCGATCGAGCAAAACTTATACTGTAATAGACTGCACGTATCGTTCGCGGCAGATGATCGGGAGTCAGCGTGGGATGAGCAAGTTGAGGACTCGCGATGGATGTTAGGATGTTCCATGAGGAAGCTGCGTTGTTGCACTGAATGCCAAAGTACCTGAAAGACAACCTTGACTTGAAACACTGCGCAACCAACACACCGTAGACAGCAGTCACTCTCCTTTGACATTCCGTTGAGATTGCAAGTATGTGGTCGCTACCAGACAAAGTCAAGCCAGCGGCTAGCTCATTGAACGCGCCTGCTTCAGACGCCTCCTCGTGGTCTTCGGACATCAAGGCGCAACCTCTTTCTGCTCAAGCTGCGCGCAACGCGCCTCACAAGCCAGCACCCAAGGCGCTCTTGAATCTCGAGACCTGCGCAAGCTCTATTGAACAAGCTCTCGAGTTTCAAGTCATCTTTTACTACTCCAGCACCGAGACAGAGTCTGGCATTCACAGGCGTCTTGAAGGCATCACTTTCCAGACCACCAATGGCACGCCATCGCTCGAGCAGCCTGGCTACTGGCATAACGCCATGACTAAAATGGCGCCACTCGGGCGTCAGATCGGCTCAGACCTTCAAATTGCTACCATCTGGATCGAGCAGAGTCCTGGCGCAGCGGACGAGGTCAATCTCGAGCGCTACATGGCAGAACAAGGTATCACGACTGCACAGTGTCTTCCTGGATGTCTCGCATGCTCGACACCAGCTACACTTCCGCCTGGCTCGGGCGTCGACGAGAGTACCCGTCGTCTCTACCGTGTGCGCTCGCCAGTGACGCGCTGGCAAGCAGCGACAAATCAAGGTGGTGCTTCAGGTGGCATCATGTCTTGCAAGCTCTTCAAGAAGCGCAATTGGCAGAAAGCGTATGATTCGCGCTACACTTGGGATACGGGACGCTGGCTTAATTTGGGCATCTGCTTGCGCTGGAACAAGGAGCTCGGTCGCACGGAAATGTACGTCGGTGGTGACTGAAGCCATGATTGACATGACTTACGAGTGCTATGACGATGATGACGATGTGAAGTTGTGAACAGTTGTGTCAGCTTTTTCCTTTCAGCATTAGCCTTTTCCTTTTAGCGACCGATTGCCGTATGTCCTCTGACATTTCCTGTTTCAACAAACAGCGCAGGCTAAAGCTGTCGCACTGCCTACCAGTAATGTACCTGATGGTGTCGATTAATAGACGTAAAGCGGTCTCGCGGGGAAAGGAGTGAGCACGTGGTATGACTCAACTTTTGTGATCTCGCAAACTGTGGTGCTCCGAAAGTTGACAAACAATTGCAATAGCGATCCAGCGCGAAGAAATTGGCCGAGCCGGCTCCCGACAAGGCAAACTGATCTGGATGGCGAACTGACAAACAGAGCCAGTACTCCTCCGGCCTTGTAGGTGGCTACAGCTGAATGGAAGATCCGCTCTGGATGTGCTATTAACTTTTGAAAGGCCCGTCCTCTCCAGTCAAGTGGAGGATTTCGTGACTTAACTCCAAGCCAAGGAAGAGAATGCAGCACCGATTCCACTGCACCTTGAATGCCGAACTCGTCATGTTCTAATCACTGGAGCCTGCTTTTAGTTCAGCTCATCCGGAAGAGAAGCCTTTCAGATTCCCCAACTACAAGGAGATTGACACCTACCCAGCATAGCGAGACAAGAGCAAATCCTCCACAAGCCTTTCTTAAAATTCAACGGCGGATGGGTCCTTTTCTCTGCTGTGAATAGAGTAGATGGTGGCAGGCAAAGTAAAGACGTGACCGATGCAGGCACTGAACGTCGCAAGAATAGTGAAGGTCAATTCTACGCCCGGACGTGGCGATAGGTTGTTCCTGAAGTTGAGACGCATGTTTGGGCATGGTAAAGATTTTCTTCATGGTGAGAATTTTCTTCAAACAACTGCAGGTGCCATTCTCATGATGCTGGCTTCTTTGGTTTTCTGAACGGCTGGGACTACGCTGCTGTCTTTGTTGAAAATGAAAGGTCACACAGATCTCCAGCAGCATTCACGACACTTGCATAGCAGTGTCTTCAGCTGCCGAGTCTGAGGCGCAGCATATGTCGTCTACAGACGGTCACAGACCCGCAATCATTTACCGGTTTCATTATACGCTAAACAATTTTGGCATCGAGACGCCCACTGGCGAGAGTGGAGATTAGCCTTTGCGTGCCTGGCACCGGTTGAACAAGTCTATGAGAAATATTCTGAGAAGTGCGGCCTGGGGCGCAGGGGAAGTATACCGGACTTGAGATTTTTGAAGCCGGACACAACAGCAAACATGCCGCTCGCAGACCAGAACCTCACGGACAATTTGTTAAAGCTTGGATGAATTGATAGGCCCTGGGAGTCCAATTGCGTCTCCACCTAATACAATGACGTATTCATCGCTAACCTCATCCTTTTAGACAGTCTCGTGCAATGAAGCTCTCAGCTTGTCCTTCCTCTTTTCTGGTGTCATACAATATTCGGAATTTGTGAGCTATTCGACTTTGCCTCAAAACAAAGCAATAGTCATGACTAAAATAAATCAGCACTCCGCATCACACTTCGTACTGCATCAATGACGCGTCAATTTCAGAATTCGAGGGCTACTGAATACAAAACCAAGAAAGAAGCGTCAAAGAGCAGCTTTTGGAATGCAGAAGAGATTGATGATTCGAGACGAGGAAATCGAAGCAAATTGTAAGATTAAGACTTGAAATTGTGCTGTGGTAGACTGAAAGCCTGTTCATCTGGAGGGAGCTCGGAGCGGGGTTTCATAAGCTTTTGTAGCTCAAAGGAACTGAGCTCGGAGCGATTTGGTGTTGTTCGCTCGATTATGCCAGTGCCGCTGGAAAATAGACTCTGCCAATCCCCATGGAGATAATGATCATGATCGTGATTGGTTGGACAAACAAAGATGCATGGGGTGGAAATTCTATAAATACCTTCGGAAGATAGGCAGTGTCTTTTCTGACAATCTGATTCACTTGCTTTGAAGGCATCATCATCAGTCACGCTTTCCGCTGCATTCACACACATGCAATCAAGAAATCGACACTTGCTACAAGTAAGCAATCCGACTGAAATTGAAGGCAGAAGCTTGATGCTCATCTATATAATGCTTATTCTTGCTATGAATATGAAATGCATCCGAGCCGCCTGGAAAATTGCTCCATATGACCTGATTGATTCTGCTCATGAAAACGCCAGCTCTGAGCATCTTTTATACAAGCCCTATCTACTGGTAGAAGGGGGTTGCGTGCCTTTTCCTGCTGCAGACTCTATCGATGGAGGACGCATGAGCTCAGGGATGCCCCCAAAATACAGCATCATCGGTTGTGAGAAGAGTATCGGTCAAGTCTATGCCCGCACTTGGAAGAACTATTTGAAAGGGCTCAATGCGATCATGTATGCATGGTAAGCCCATCTCAACATTGACACTGCTAATCGCCTTCAGGTATTTTCCTAAAGATGCCGGACTGTTTGGTCACAGACACGATTGGGAATGGGCCGTCATTTTTTACACAGTGGATGGCATCGAGAAAATATCGGCAAGCTTTCACGCAACTTGTACTACAGTACCGAGAGAAATCATGCACAGGTATGTGACTGAGACCCATGCTCAAATGATCTACCTTGCAGAGCCATTCTACTTAGATTTTTCAGTGAAGCCAACGATAACGAAACACAACGCTGGTTTCCAACCAGTACTGGGCTGGGATCAGATGAACAGTTCCATTCGTGACATTCTCAACCATGGCGACTGGTCACTCGGTAAGGCTCAACCTTCTCTTACCGGTATTTGTTCGCACAGCTGACCTATAGCACACGTCCCGGTGGCAGATGGCTCCTTTGAGATTCGAGCGGATCAGGCTTGGAAGCGATGTATCAACATTCATCTATAGCCCAGGGTGTTTGCCTACTTGCTTGCTGGTGACACCATCGTAGTTAACTCAAGCATTCCTGTTGTGGCAGCACATCTGAACATGACCTTTAATCATCATGGTAATTAGCGTTCCGAATATGACACTCATACCAGACAAGAGGGTCGATGTATGACCTGACGTATGACTGTCATACATCCGAAATTCGAAGGTATGATATGATCATACAGGGTCCAGCGGCGATGTATGATCTGAGTATGACTTCATACACATGTCATACTTCATACAACTGTATGACCATGTATGACAATTTATCAGTGTGGATCACTTTGAGCACTCAATTGCATTCAAAATGGGTCAAGAAGACTTGCGAAAGCTAAGAAAGGGGGCTAATAATGCTTGTATGAAATGGAAATGCTAATCGAAGGTCATTGCGATCAGGTAGCCGTAGATGCCTTCTTTGCTGCTCTCCACGAAGGATAGAAGCACCTCAGCCAACTGCTAAGGCACATTGACATATTGACCCCTGTATGCTTCTTGGACAATTGTTGTGCGCTCAGAAGAACGTCGACCAGCTTCCAGTCGGCAGTCAACCAATGGCCAGTAATTCCAAGCACTGGTAGTTGATTGGGTGCGGTCCACATATCAAGAGTAATGGAGTTACGGCCTGGCGCTAATTTGATCAAGCCTATCAGTCGTTGCAGTTCAAGGTCAAACATGTCAATCAATTTACATCGTAGAGTATCGGCTGTGCAAATGTTGATATATGCCTGTCGAGTGTAACTGCAGAAGTCGATGAAAGACTCTTGCTCGACAAAGGTAAACGGCAATTTGTTCTCGATGACCATCTTGCATAGCTTCTGATACCAACTTACCATGTTGAAGTTGTTGTAAATTGCGTATTCTGGGTTCACAACGGTCGCCATAGTCTCCATAATACCCCTCTGGTCTGCATCAACTTTGAGCCTCTTGCGCTGGCTGGGTAGTTTCTAGATGTTGGGATGGAACTTGTCAAGGTGTCGTCCACGCGACGTAGTGGCAGAATGCGTGTCGACTGTGCAGGCGCGTTGTTTCATAGGAGCAGCTTCGGGGCACACGTTGCAGACCCAGTACAGTTCCTCCTTATTCTTGCCCTTGTTCTTTGCTTTGGGGTCTTTGACAGTGTTCTTCTTGGTGAGATAGAGGGCCCAATTGACTTTGTTTCCATCTTTGACGGAAGGGAATCGCTCTGCAGCTGGAGCGGCGCTGGTGTTCGTCGACGTGGTGGATTCTTCCTGATTGTCTGCAACGGTCGAATCCTGATCACAAGGACTGGCCTCAGCGCCCACTATGGCTGCAGCTGATGTGAGTGTTAATTGTCTTTGCCGCTTCATGATGCTTAAGGCGGTGGAGAAGTTGCCAGCGAATGTGATTGGTTGTCAAGTATGATAGGTCTTGATGATGGCGACGAGACCTCTGGCGGACGGAGATCTGGTCAAAGGCAAGTTGTGACGTGTCTGCGACTGTCTGCAGCTGAGCTGAGTAGTGAGTAGTGACAAGTGAGTGGTGAAGAGTGACTGTCAGTGCGCTGTGCGCCAATAAACACTGTGAGCGGGTCTGCAGCTGGTCGAGCCGCTGCATTCGATTCACTCAGCTGCTCGTGTGTAAAGACGTGATGCGACATACTTAGGCATGCCCTCAGCAGATTGGCTGGTAGCTGCTGTCTCCTGATTTTTGCAATCGCAGCAATGCTGAGCAACAGTTGACTTGAGAGCAGCGAGCCAGTGTGGGGCCTGGTAGCCTAGTAAGCAACCTGGCGGATCAGGGGCATCAGGAGTCATACAGTCATACATATGTCATACTTTTGACCACCTGCTGTATGAGTCTGAGTATGAGTATGACATTTTCCGTCGTTGTATGATATGAGTCTGAGTATGGTCATACTCATACGGATTCCCGGAAAATCAGTATGAGTATGACGGTCATATTCGGAACCCTAATGGTAATAGGCCACGGCAAGCTTCCAAAAATTAGGGAAAATAAGAGAAAATCAACTAAGGCTCAGAAATTGTAGACATAGCTCCAAGAGACTCTGAACAGCCTTGGAAGCCAAGAAAGCGTCGGCTCTACGATTGTGCCCGCATCTATCATCGTCGGTCGGCTAGTCAGCTTCAACAGACAAGACATCATTCAGCAGCTAGTCTATCAGCATCTGAAGTGGTATCGAGCCTTTGTGTATAAAATCAGTTCCCTTCACTGCCTGACTTCGGCCTCGTCTGTCACAGAACGACGTCTGAAGAGCAAAGGGCACATCAGGGTTAGGGTATTTTCGAAGAAAACCAAAAGCCAATTCATTCTGAAAGGAGATGCCACGGAAGAAGGCCCGTTTAGCTCAGTGGTAGAGCGCGCCACTTGTAATGGTGAGGTCGCTTGTTCAATCCAGGCAATGGGCAGCTTTTTTTTTCATTTTTTTTGACAGTCACACTATAATGAAGAACTAATTATAAGACGATGTAGATAAGTTTGAGCTCTAACGGGCAAGTAAATGCGAAGAAAAAAATGTTTTTAATTTTTGGCGGGCAAGTGGTAGGTGTGAGATTTTCAGATGGTTTTCCAGAGGGAACAGCCAGAACCCTCAATCTGTCACATGTGATTCTCATGAGTCGCTAACCTTATTTCAAACTCATATGTCATAACCACATCGTATGCCTGGTAGCAATCGGCGCACTATCATCGATGCCGAGGCAGCCACGTCAGCAAGCGGCTCTTCAATCACACGAGGTCCTTGTGCACGTGTTGATAGAATAAATCGGAGAAGTACTGTCAGATTGCTCAGGGAGTCCTAGGTAGTTCTTAAGTCTATAGACGGTGCCACACATAGGACTTATCAAGACAGTACCAGACGACTTGTATCGAATGGGGACAGAAGGGTCCCCGTTGCAAGTCTTTAGAAAGACTAACTGAGGCTGTGAACACGTGTTGAATGTTGCGTTGGAGCCAAGGTGCGGGCGTTGGGGCTCGCTGATAGGCACGTGAGAGATATCAACCTCCACGGCTTGGAAGGGAAGCGACAGAGTTACCCGTTTCCCAACAAGTACTTGTACAATCAGTAGGATCATAAGGAGAAGGCAAGGCCTCTTCTTCATCCAACGTCTGTCCTGCCAGGGACAACGACTGTGCTCTCCCTTCATGCTTGCTCTGTCTGCTTTAGCCAACCACCCGAGGAAGGTCTCAGTACCGTTCGCCTATGAATCAAAGGAACAACCTGAAGGTCACATGCGGCGCGATCATGGACTTGATCTACTAGACTTGCGCCAGGAATGCTTGCCACAGGCGGTACGACACCTTCGTGGCTTTGCTTCCGATGTCAGTGCTCGAGCGCATCTTTCTCGTTGGGCTAAACGCTGAGTTGGACAGCGAGACCCGCGGTCGACGGCTATCAATGAAGCGCAAGAACAGAGCACCGCATTCTCGGCATCTACAGTACAAGCATGCTCTTTTTTCGGCACCCACGCGTCAACTCGCAAGCATCTTGTCTTCTCAGGCGGCCTCCACGAGCAGCTTCTCTTCCCAAAGGACCGACACATCATCTCTCAAGCACCTTCTCTTCTCTGGCGGCCGATGCGTCAAGCATTTCCTCTTCTCAATCTGTCGACACAACACGGCTATTTACAATGTACACCAGGCGCCTACAAGCATTTGCGCTTTTCGATCGACAGACATGGCATCTCGCAAGCACTCTATTCTGCAGGGGCCTACGCAGCGTTGTCTTGGACGACATCCCGCCTGCAACATGAAAGCACCTCTTCTTCTCTTATGGCCGATCTGGCATTTTGCAAACACGTTTCCGCCTCAAGCGGCCGACGTGGCATCGACATCCACTGCATTCAGACAACTGCATTCAGATGGCGTCTACAAGAAGGTGCTCTTCTCAAGCGGCCGATCTGACGTAGTCGCCCGGCGCAACACCCGGCGGCATCAAGCAAGGTCTTTCGCTTCTCAGGTGGCCGGCGTGACATGGCTGAATAGCCGTTATAGTAAGCACTTTACAACAGTACTTGTAGAATTGGCCAATATCAATATCATGGCGGTCAGTCAGAGAACTTGTCGATAAAGGAAAGACATCTTGGCCCAGTAACAAATTGCGGGCCAACTTGTTCACGCAAGTAGCTACCCTCCCGAAGCCCTCAGCTTATCAACCTCAATGGGTAGCTGATTATCGATATCGATTCGCACGGCTTTGATGAAAACTTGATTGGCTAACAAGACTAGTTATAGACCGGCGAGAAGGTTTATCTGAATGTACTTGTAGTAAAGACTGAGGTTAGCTTGGTGAATCAAAAGAACATTCACATACTTGTTCCAACGTAGACAGCCTGCTCTTGTCTAAGACGGCAACGTAACAGCCGCGATTACAGCTGCCGATGCCTCTTTTGCTGCTTCTGCAGCAGCCCTGGTCGCGTCCGCAGCAGATTATGCCATGTCGAGGACGAGCCTGGCACGGTCTGACTCAAGAGAGTCAAGCGCCTGCATCGCTACCGATGCTATAGCTGTCATCGAGCTCGCGCTGTCAGCTAATGATTTAGCTGCTTCGACCGCGAGCAACGCTGCACTCAAGACCTTGGTGGCCACACTTGATCGTGTCTGGGCAGGTGCCGACGAGGGTCGCGGCGACAAAGGTCGCTCTGAATCCTGGTGAGAAGGCAATAATTGAGATTGCTGCGGCATCAGCAGTGGCGTCTCTTGTTTCATCTCCATGTTGGCAACGTCAGCCATGTGCCTTTACGGTCTGTGGGTGTTGCGACGCATGCGTCGCGAATCGCTGTCATCGTCAAACATAAATAAATACAGTCTTATTTGAGATGCTTCTTGCGCCGGGCACTTGCGGTGAAGGCAGCGATGTCAACTGTGACGGATGGGACAAGGACGGACGGACTGGAAGGTAGTCTCTGCAGCCGGCAAGAAGTAGAAGGTAGCAAGAAGGGATAGATTGAATCATTGACAGCACCTTCTCACATCTTCAGTCGTCTATGAGCGATACGAACGACAACAACAAGGTAACAGCGAGAGAGAAGAGCGATGACAAATGCTTGAAAGTGGCTGTCGCTGGATCTGGGCGATCAAACTTCATAGAAGCGCCAAAGACGTGAGGACGCAGGGTTGGCAGAGCCGAGTGGCGAGGAGGGATGGTGATGACAAAAGCTCGGGTGCAAGAAGGGCCGAAATGGGAGAGATGAGAGCAACGGGCAGGATCGCGGTAAGCCTAGGTCGGCCCGAGGATCGATGAGCGAAGAACTCAATGGGCGTAGCCGAGGTGGTCCGAGAAGGCACCGAGGATCAGTCCGTGACAGCAGCAACTTGCAGTCAATGCAGTACTCGCGGTGGTACTCGCGGTGACGACGGCTCGAGGGAGTGCCGGAGGTCGATCGCTGCTGAGAAGCGCCTCTGGATGACGGTCCAAGCCTCTTGAGTCACATTCAGGAATCCAAAGAGCCGACAGTCTTCGCGCTTGGCTTGCATACACGTCTCAGCGAGAGTCACCACGCGGACGTCAGTCTAATGGGCCCATTGACTCTGTCGTCTAGCCTGCCCGGGTGTCTCTTCAACTGTGCCGCCTGTTGCCTGACCAGCGCCCATACTAAGCTGCATGTTCGCGCTCACCGCTGTCGCCATTCTGCGCCTGCGGACGATGGACCCATCGCTGCTGCTGCGCGCTCCAGTCACACTCGAACACATGAGCAAGAGCCGATTCGTCATGAAACGGCTGAACAAAGTATGATCGTTGGTCGCGCGGCAGCCTCTCGACGAATTGTCGATCGGCGCGTAAGATCTTCTCCGCTGGATCCCAGTGGCCACCGGCAGTCTCAGTCGCAGCCTTGGCCAGCTTGAATGCATCATAATTGATGTGCAACTGCTGCAAGCGCCTGGAGAAACGTCAAACTCGGCCTGAATGAGACGCGCTGCAGAAAGCGCGCGTGGCATTCCTCCCATTCCGCGTCGGACAGGGTGGTCGCAGTGCGCCTGCCTTGGGCCTCCTTTTTCAGTTGCTCGCAGATTTGAGCAAGCATTTGGTAGCATTCATCATTCCACGCTGTAGGACGTGCCGTGACACTTGCGTTACTCATGTGGTGATGTGGGATGTGTGTGTGTGTCTGTACTGAACGACTGTGTTGTCTTGCGATTGACTGTAAGATTCCGAGGTCTTTTTTGGACAAGGATTCCTTCTAGGTTCGAGTCAGTATGAGTTGTCGACGCAGAGATACTACTACAGGCACTGTCAGGCGGAGGTGTTACTAGGAAGCGAGGTCGCACACTCATTCGCCGCGGCTCTCGCAAAAGCAAGAAGGGCAGTGGCAAGAGCGGAGGCAAGAGCGGTGGAGGTCCTTGTACAAGTACTGCTGGCGGCGGCGGCGGCGGCGGCGGCGGTGCTGGTGGCGGAGAGAGAGCGATGACCACTTGAGTCTGCCAACGTCTATTCTGTACGTCCTATTGCATTACAAATAAGTTCGCTTGATTGTCGGTTGGGGGCCTTGGCCCTTGGGGCCCTGGGGCTTGAGCTCGTTGAGGCGGTTTGTTTGTTTGGCTCCTGGTGGAATTCCAAAGAAGATTGCTACCCCTGACCTACACAACGCAACCACCCCACCTAGTCAGTCAGCATGACGAACAGCTTTTTGGCATTCTTGAGGGTGGCAGAGAGTGAGAGACTTGGCGAGCGCCTTATGATCGACTGTAGCCGACTATGGGTTCCTCTATCCCCCAAGGCAATTCGCTAATACCTCGTCGCCTCCTGGTCTCTGACCCTCAACCACACACAACCCACCTCACTACTCATGCCTCCAAAACAAGTGTTCGCCGCCTCTCGCGCTACTTTAGACTTGCGCATGTGCAGGAAGAAACTGATCGCTTGCCATCTCCTGCTGACTCGAATCCAAAAGAGTACTCATCCAGCTGGACGAGATCGTAGCAAATGTGCGTGACGCGAAATCATTGCTCCGGGTCAACCAGAAACACTCTACTCGGTGACTAGCGGAGGTGTTTCTCAAAAAGTCTGCTGCAAGTGCGGTCTTTGTGAATTAGGCAAGTCGAAACAGGGCGATGGCGACAGGCTCAGGGGCGGTGGCAGCGGCGCCGGCCCAAGTGTTGCGAGCCGCGACGGTGCTGGTGGCAACGAGAAGATGATGATCGGATCAGTCTCCACCGCATGGCCGCCTAGACACTTTATATACTATTGCTTCACGATCAAGTTCGCTTGATTGTCGTATCCTTCTTGCTTCTCGTGCACAATTTTGAGACGATTCAAGCAACATTATCGTTTGACTGCATGCTTGCGCACGCTCACGCTCGCCTGGCGATCGCTCGAGGCTCGGACAATCACTTGAATGGACTCTACGAACTGACTCTAAGATGAAGAATGAAGAGCTCTCGACAAGTGCACTGCGTCAATCATCATGCCGTCTGCAAAAGAAAGTCACGCTTGCAGGAGCGACATCGGTAAGCTCAATGTCTCGACAAGCTTCCGTTGCGGGCGATCGAGACTAGGTGCTGTCGTCTTAGCATACAAGTCCAATAATAGGGGTCAGCTGCAAAGCTCAAATAGCAGACAAGGCTTTCTTCATGCATGCACTGGACGAGGCAAAGATCGACGCAGACCAGACTGCCGAGATTGCCAACCACAGACGAGATAAATCATCATCAGTAGACTCATCACTGTAAAGACACCTGTGAGAAAGAAAATCACAGCGCTGTAGCCATGCGTGCCGAATTGCGAGATCTGAGTGCCAGCACCTTGTAGCTGGTCCACTACCACCGGTCCAATCAAGATGCCGACGCCACCAAAGACGGAAAACATCAAAAAAATGAGCCCAGAGGGATGCTTATTGTCTGCCAGGCTCTTTGCAGCAGCAGTCCAGACGGCACTGTAGCCACCGGCAGAAAGACCACAGCAAACCACAAAGGCGTAGACACCAGGCATGCGCTGGGCAAAGCCGAGAATGAGGGATACGCTCAATGCTGCGCCAACACCGACACATCCAGTCACGTACCAATAGTCAAATTTGTCTGAGCACCACCCAAGAACAATGGAGCTGGGAATCGCGGCTGCATTGAGCAAAATCAGCGTCAGCGTGGGCGCCAGGCTTTCACTGACATCTGCAAAAGCGAGCGTGTGTGACGAAATGCCGATGCTTATGGGTGTGTACGCCATGCGATGTGCCAAGACTGAAAAGGCGAAAAGCAAAAAGACTGGATCCTTGCAAAAGGCAAAGCTCGGCATGCGGAAGCCGGGATTGGGTCCGCTGTGCTTGATGCGTGGTCGCACGTAGGGCAAGACAAGTGCGCCTAGCGCAAGATAGCTGCATCCATAGACGCGCATGGCGTTTTGGTAGCCAAGTTTTTCGAGCATGAAGCGAAAGACGAGCGGATAAACGAGTCCACCAACACTGTTTCCTGCAAACGTGATGCCAGAGGCCATCGCCCTTCGTCTGACAAACCAGTCGGATAGCCAGACAATGACTGGCATGTACAACGACGCTGAAAAGACGCCAAAAATGATGGATTGCAAGATGATGAGGTGCCACATGCGTGTCGCAAAGCTAGACAGGATAAAGGCTGCAACACCAAAGCCAAGACTGATCCACATGCTCGGTTTGATATAAGACGGATAAGAACGATACAGGGGTTCCAGAAAGACGCCAATAATGTACTGGATAGCCGCCCCGATCGTGCCGACAGCCGAGATGATGAGCGGATCAGGATTCTGAAAGAGTGCCAGCTTTGCGTCTCGTGCCGTTGGATGAAGCATGTATGACTGGAGAATGCCATAGCTATAACTATAACCAAAGGCAAGTAGCTCTAGCACAGAGGCAGCGATGGCAAACTTCCACGCTTCAGGCGAGGTGTCGATTGCAGGCAGATTTGAAGGCTCCTCTTCGAGCTGTATTTCTTCAACACTGAGACTGGGTCCCTTCTTTTGCACTAAAGAGTCGGCCATAAGGCGAGAGCTTCATGGCGGACATGACTGATGTTTTGTAGATGATCAGTAGGGAGTAGGGATGTTGCAGGAGACGTGCATGTCGTTGCTACATCGGCGGATTTGGCGAGGTTGACTGTTCCGTTTTTGATGCAACTCAGGATCGGCTGACCAACGCCTTCACAACCGCTACTAGTGCTTTCGCTTAGGCTTGTGCACGCTACATTGCAGCTATCCGGGCTATAAAGATCTGTAGATCGTCAAGGATCGTAGACATGACAACAATCACAGCCGCCAGCTTACTGTCTGATGAGACTGCACTGTTGCTCGTCTCCCTCTCTGCTTCCTTCTACACGCTCAAATGGAACATGGGTTCTGGCGGAGGCATGTCCATCCAGCACGACAACTTAATCTATCTGACGCCATCTGGCGTACAAAAGGAGCGTCTGCATCCTTCACAATTGTTTGTCTATCGCTCAGGAGACGCATCACGCCATGGCGCGTGGGCATATCAGCCTGCCGGCATGAAGCCAAGCAGCTCTAATGACCTCTTTCTCTGGCTACATGAACAGCATGGGGCGCGTTGTGTCATTCACACGCACTCTCTGCATGCCAATCTTGCTACACGACACGGCACAGCGCAAGCAGGCTCTCCGGCGTGGTGCATTTCGAATCAGGAGTACATCAAGGGCATCTCGCGCTTCCCAGACGCAAGCTACTATGCAAATACAGATGAGCTTATGATTCCTATCATCCCGAATAAGCCCACCGAGTTTGATCTGCTGCCCGACCTAACAAAGGCGTGTGGGCAAATTGCGGTGCCGTGCGTCCTCGTCCAAAATCACGGCGCCTACCATTTCGGCAGCACTTGGGAAAAGACCAAGATTTCTGCAGAATGCCTCGAATACCTCTTTGAGCTGTCGTGGCATATTGCCTCTGCCTAGACTATGAACTAGAAGATATTAAAGTCCATGCCACCTGCACGACTCTGCTGCGCGACGGCATGTCGCATACGTGCCGCGGCATCCAGTACCTTGACCGGTGCCGCCCGCTTCTCTGTGCCAGCCTCAGCATTGCCCTTTCTATGCTTCTTGACTGGCGGCGGCGCTGTACTCTTGATGTTGCTCGGCGCATCGCGCAAGCCAAATGATTTGGCAACATGTCCAAGCTGCAGCGCATGCAACGGGAAGCAACCGCGTTCTGCCGAAATATGCGTCGCGTATGCTCGAACATGAGATGTGTAAGCACGCTTGGCTTGCTCCACGACGCCAGCTTGGTTTGTAAACTTTTCATAGGCAAGCTGCCAGGCCGTTGCGCCTTCCTCGAATTGAGCACCAAAGCCAGCCTTGAGTAGGAATTTGACATTGAGCTCGTTGATGTCGCATTGCAATGTTTCTCGAATGAGCTCTAAGTAAGCCGCCTCGCTCTTTAAGGTAAACAGCAGGGCGCTGCCGTGCTTGCCTGCTCGAGCTGTTCGACCGATACGATGGGTATAGTCGTCAATTGAGAATGGTGGGTCATATTGAATGACATGCGACACTTGCAAGTCAAGACCACGACTTGCGACATCTGTACAAAAGAGTAACGCAGGCTCTTCCGTGTCGGCAAAGGCTTGTAGCGTTGCTTTGCGGATATGCTGATCGAGCGAGCCGTGGAGCTTGTGAAGCGTCACCTCGGGTAGCAGGGCGTGCGCTGTGGATATGCTCGGCAGGGTTGCTTTGGCATCTTCGGGCATGGCAGCATTGCTACCCGTTGCTGTCACTTCTGTATGCGAACACGCTTTGAAATGCCAGTCGACCGTGTCGCCGCAGCTAAAGAAGCAAATCACCTTTTTCGCAGGCTTGGATCCACCAAAGATCTTTTTAAGGAGCGCCACGAGCGTCACCATGCGCAATTTTGTCGGCACAACGAGAAACTCTTGCTTGAGCTGTGCAGGCGCCACAGTACCCGATTGTTGTCGATCAGCCTTGAGCTCGGCATTGCCCGTTTCCACAAAGACTGCATCGCGCAACGAAGTCTGACCGAGCTCTTCGACATTCTTCTTGGCAGTGGCAGAGCAAATGACAGTCACACGTCTTGTTGGCATGGACGGTACCGCTATCCGCCGTCCTTCGCGATCGGAAATGATTTTCAAAATGTCGATAATGGTGGCTTCAAAGCCGAGATCCATGAGCCGATCACCTTCATCGAGAATGACCCAGGAAATGGCACGCATGTCGAGGTTCTTGGTGGAATCCAGATGATCCTTGAGTCTGCCAGGCGTAGCAATGACCAAGTTGGCTCCTTTCCGCAGCCGCGCCTTTTCAGACTTTTTCTTTTCGCCACCAATCAGCAGCACAGGCACGATCCAGCGTGCGCGTCTCGAATTGAGAAGCGTGTCGACGACCTGGTAGATTTGTTGAGCCAATTCTCTTGTTGGTGCTATAATGAGCGCAAAGCAGCCGCGATCACGCGATTGTAGTCCAGGCGGTATTTGACAGAGTCGATTGATGATGGGAAGCAGATACGCCAACGTCTTGCCTGATCCTGTCTGCGCTTGAATAAATAGATCCTTGTCTGTTTTAAGCATGACTTGAAGCACACGCTTCTGGATGATGGTTGGCTTTTCAATTTTCATTTTGCTCGCCATCGTACCTGCAAGCTCTTCAATGATACCAAGGCCTGCAAAGGTAGAGTCATCGCCCGTTAGTGGTGCATTGGTCGGCATTGTCGCTTCCTTGGCTACTTCCTTCTTTGCTAGCGGCTTCATGGCTGGCAATGGGTCGTGATAGTCGAAAAGCGAGGCCACCACCTGACCAGCAACACGTCCCTCGGCATCTGCGTCGCCCTCCTCTGCTTGCCCTGTACTTTTGAGCGCCTCTTGACGCTTACGCTTCAGATTCGGACGAAACTCTGTCTGTTCTTGAGTTGACTCTTCTGGCTCTGGCGAAGGAGCGACAGCTGCAGGCTTCGGATTCGCACTGCGTACCCTTCTCGTCTCCCGCTTATTGATTTTTGCGCGGTCTGTCCATCTGCCGCCGACGGCCTTGTTTTTCCTAGCCACTGGCGACGCTGTGGTCACCAAGTTGAGCATCATTCCGTCGTCTGCCATCGTGACAATGCCTGGAAGCGCTGTATCCTCCAGGCGCACCTAGACAGAGCAGATCAATGCGGTGTCGCAGAATAAATTCCAAAAGTCTCACGCTTCGTCCCCGGCCCCACCTTCGATCGAGCTCACTGTGCACGGGTGCATTGCATCACCATAGGGACCCATGCTACAGCTAACGGCTTCTTGAGACTTGCTGATTGACAAGATGGGCTGGCTCCCTGGAAGCTCCATCACACGTAGCACAGATAATGGCGCGCTTCTTGTCCTTGGCGCATACCCATTGCGTGCCCCGAAGCGCAAAGAGGTCAGTTCAAAGTCAGCGCTTCTTGATAGAGGCTGACTACCAGATTGAGGCATTCAGCATCCTCTTGGCTCGTCTGGTTGGTGAGCTTGAATGGTCGATTGTATCTGGCAATGGCTCCGTCATCGGTAATGCGCTTCTGGAAGGTCTCCAGCAAGCACGCGGACACGAGGCGCTTCAGTACTTGGTGAACATTCCAACCAAGCAGCGTAAGGAATCGCTTGGCATGATCACCTCTGACATACAGATGGCACAATTGCTGCCATGACGCACTCTGAAAAGAGCCGATACTTTCACAGCGTCCGACAAGAATTGATTGCAAAGGCCAATGTATGTCAGTTCAACAACTTCTAAAGCTAACGCCAGACAATGGTCATCATCTCTGGCGAAAAGTTCAACAAAGACGGTGAGCTCTGCAACTCAGACACAGTCATGGCAGAGTACAATATGGGCATCGAGTCTGGCCGTTTTGTCATCCCAGTCGCCATCTTTGGCGGGGTCGGGCAGGCTGTGCATGCAAGGATCAGCCAGGAGATCAGGCTCAGGACGCATGCATACACAGGCTTGCCTGACGGTCTTTTCGCAAAGCTCGCAAACACTAGCCTGGACTATCAGGAAGTTCTTGAGGCGGTCTTTGAGATTGCAGAGTGGATCGTCGAAACCAAGCTTGGCGCTTTGTCGCGACGCTCAAGCTTTGCTTCCGACAAGGGTGCGCACGCTTCTCACCGCCGCACTTCATCCAACTTTTCCTCGCGAGCCATGGGCATTGCAGAGCGTCCAGTGACGTCTGGCAACTAGTCATACGGCTTGATAGCATTGTTAGCTATTTTCCTCTTCTTGACTATTCGTCGCATCTGAACAGCAGATTTGAATGGACAACGCCTCGCTTGCCAGTGACCACTGACCACACGTTATAACGTTTTCTGCTATTGCTGAATCAAGCTAGACCAAATGAAGGTTGTTGCTCTCATCTCTGGCGGCAAGGATAGCTGCTATAATATGATGCACTGTGTCGCCAATGGCCATGAGATTGTAGCCTTGGCCAATCTTCATCCAGCACCTTCCGGTACGCTCCTGCCTAGCGCGACAAGCCCATGACTGACTAGAGCCCCGGACGAGCTCGATAGCTGGATGTATCAGACTGTCGGCCACGATCTTGTGCCCCTCTACGCTGATGCCATGGACTTGCCCATGTACAGGGAAATCATTGCAGGCACAAACGTTGCGCAAGATTTGCACTACAATCAATCTGACGGTGACGAAACAGAGGATCTATTCAACCTTATTCGGCAAGTGAAACAAAGTCATCCGGATGTCACTGGAATCAGTGTCGGTGCCATTGCTTCGAGCTATCAGCGTCTTCGCGTCGAGCATGTGGCTTCGCGATTCAACATGACAGTGTTGGCCTACATGTGGGAAGCAGATCAATCGCAATTGCTATCTTCCATGATTGACAGCGGACTTGTGGCTATCGTCATCAAAGTGGCAGCTGTTGGTATGTTTCTATCCCCAAGAAGCGCACTAATCTGTAGGACTGACGACGAAGCATCTCGGCCAAACCCTACAGCAAATGCAGCCGACGCTCATGAAGTTACACGCGCTTTACGAAGTACATCCATGTGGCGAAGGTGGCGAGTATGAAACAATCGTGCTGGACTGCCCTCTGTTCAAAAAGCGTCTGGAATTGACTTCGTCGACAATTGTCGAGCTTGAGGCTGACACTGCGCATCTTCGGCTGACGGCCAGACTAGCACCCAGTCAATCAGCACGCGTAGAGCGCTCGGCATGGCAGTCATTGCTCTTTCCAGCGCAGGATCTCTGCGAGCAGAGTCAAGCATGGCTCTCGCAAGTGCAGGAAGTCAAAGCTGGTCCTGTTGCTGACGCTGTTCTTGCAGATCCACTGCCCGCGCTCGAAGACGATGAGCAACACTATGGCATGCTGACTTGTCGTCGAATCATCATTAAAGAGGGCGGCTCTGCTCTACACGAACGCTTGCCTGGATCCAACGAAGAGATTCTATTTTGCTCTCTTGTGTTGCGCGACATGGCCGATTTCAGCACAATCAATCAGGAGTACGCCCAACTTTGGCATCGTGCGCATCCGCCAGCCCGCGTGTGTATCTCGACCAGGCTGACAGAAGCCCCGGCCGTCAAAGCTGTCTTGCACACGATATCAATTGCGGCCAACTATGAGCGCGTAGAGAATTGCATGCTAGACAAGCGGCTGTGGGTTCAATCGCGGTCATGCTGGGCACCGTCCAACATCGGCCCCTACTCGCAACTAACGCAGTCGTGCGGCATTGCGTTTATCAGTGGCCAAATTGGCCTAATTCCGCATTCTATGGAGATGCCCAAGACGTTTGACGAGGAGGTCTGCTGGAGTCTTCAGTCTTTGCAGAGAATCTTGGTCAGTCAACGTGTCGACTCTTGGCAAGGCGTTGTTGTTTGCTACATCCTAGACATGGCACTCGCCGAAAAGGTCCAGCGAGCCTTTGACTTGTGGATGGACGGCAGCCGCCGAATCCGCCTATTGATTGTCGAACTACAAGCTGGCAGTCAGATGCCGCGAGGTGCCCAAGTCGAGTGGCAGACCATCCTTGGTCAGTCAGGGGAGATTCAGCTGCGGACCGACCGCGATTCGAGCACTGCCCTGTCTATGGCATTTTTCACCAAAGACGCGGCTTATATGCAAGGACACCATCAGTGGCTACTTCCAGTCTCTCGTCTCAGAATCGAAGGTGGTTTGGTCGACTTTGCTACGGTCGTACTTCCAGAAAAGTGACTGCTCAAATTCTGATTCTGCACTATGCGTCATTCTGCGATTAGGTCGGACAAGTTTAACCTTCTCGAGACACGATACAACCTGTGCATGCGCCCAAGATGTCAACAGAGATAACAGGAAGCTCAAGTAAAGCGCCCAAGACGTCTTCACCGACCAGTCCACTTGGCACCATCAAATCACATCAACGGCACGCGCGCAAGACTTCCAAAATGTCGGGCAATATTCCGCAGGACGAGATTGACAAGTTGGATGTGACTGGCTTCATGGGCTATCATCACGAAGGCCCCTTTGATGCAACACTCGCGGCGCGACAGGTTCCAGGCTATGCGCCTATCGAGGCTGTCAAGTATGGCAACAATCTGGCCATCGGCGCAACGAGTCAGTCGAAAATGGACGAGGTGATGCGCGGTCACGTTCCGCTCGACGGCGTCGCTTCTATTGCGCCGGGATCAAGGGACACGAACGGTGAGCTTCTCGAGTATGAGGACGAGAATGTCGAGCGCGGCGAAGGCATGGACAATGAGGGGGCTGGTCCGTGGCCGCACCATACTGCTGGCGAGGACGACGTTTCTGAACTCGGCAAGTGGATCGACGGCGACCTTAGCGAGAGACCTCGGACCGCTGGCTCGAGCAACAACATCGCTATGAAGAGCAAAAGCCACAAGAAGCAAGTGTCCATCTCCAAGGACCACGGTATTGTCGAATACGACCCGCAGCTTGACGAAGAGCTTGATGAGCCCGTTGGCGCCAGCAGCTCTACCGGACTATTCAGCAATCTCAAGAAACGCCTATCAGTCAAGAAGTAGCCAGCCAAGCATCATACATCTAGCGTATAGTTTAGTCGTCTTTTATCCGTGGCTGCTCTGTGCTCCTATAAATTCTATTTGCAACGATGCTGCTTGGTCTACGACACCCACTGCTGAAATGAGCTCTGTCGAAATCACGCTGCCATCCGGCAAGGTCTACAATCAGCCGACCGGGCTCTTCATCAACAACGAGTTTGTCGCTGCAAAGTCAGGCAAGACCTTTCCGACTGTAAATCCTGCAACAGGCACCGAGATTTGTCAAGTAGCTGCAGCACAAGCCGAAGATGTAAATGCCGCTGTCGCTGCTGCAAAGGCCTGCTTTGAAGAGACTATGGAAGAGATGGACCCGATAGAACGCGGCAGGCTGCTCTATAAACTTGCCGACGCAATCGAGGACAACAAGGAAGTGCTTGCGGCCATCGAGTCGTTTGACGGCGGCAAGCCGCTTCGTGACACCCTTGCAAACGATCTAAGCGAAGTGATTGGTGTCCTCCGCTACTATGCAGGCTGGGCAGACAAAGTTCATGGCCAGCATGTCAACACAGGCCCAGGAAAATTGACGTATACCACCCATGAGCCAATCGGCGTCTGTGGTCAAATCATTCCATTCAACTTTCCACTTTCCATGCTGAGTTGGAAGATTGGACCTGCTCTTGCCACGGGCAACACAGTCGTCATCAAAGTCGCCGATCAGACGCCGCTTTCTGCGCTTTTCTTGTGCACCTTGATTAAGGACATCTTTCCACCCGGTGCCATCAACGTGCTCTCTGGTCTTGGCGTTCCCGCAGGCTCAGCGCTCGTTGCTCACCCAGATGTCCGCAAGATTGCATTCACAGGCTCGACAGCTGTTGGGCGACAAATCATGAAGGCCTGCGCTGACTCTGACATCATCAAAAAGGTGACGCTTGAGCTTGGTGGCAAGTCACCCTTCATCGTTGCAAAGGATGCCAGCCTGGATCAGGCAGCGAAATGGGCGCACTCGGGCATGTTTTACAACAATGCACAGGTTTGCAGCGCTACGACGCGTATTTTGGTGGACGCTGTCGTCTACGATGAGTTTAGCAAGCTCTTTACAGAGTATACGAAAAAGACCAATACCGTGGGCCGGCCGCACGAGCCAGAGACCTTTCAAGGACCGCAAATCTCTGCCAAGCAGCACGAGAAAATTTTGGACTTTATTGAGGTTGGCAAGGCCGAAGGTGCTGAAGTACTGCTCGATGGCGGCAGAAGCAAGAGTTTCGAAGAAGGTTACTTTGTCGATCCAGTCATCTTTGGCCACGTCAAGCCAGACATGCGCATCTCACGCGAAGAGATCTTTGGTCCCGTTGCTGTTTTGACACCCTTCGCGACTCTGGATGAGGCCATCAAGATGGCCAACGACACGAGCTACGGCCTCGGTGCCGCCATCTTTTCACAAAACATCAAGACTGCCAACAAGACAGCACGAAAGCTCAAGGCTGGGCAGGTTTGGGTCAACTGTACAAACATCTGCCCATGGCAGCTTCCGTTTGGTGGCTTCAAGTCGTCTGGGCTTGGCAGAGAACTCGGCGAGTATGCGCTCAGCAACTATACCGAGGTCAAGTCGGTCATAGTTTGGCTTGACGAGGATATTTGAGGCTAAAGTCATTGGCTGGATATTCGCTATGCAGTGGTCGTGATAGTGCTCGCTGACGCAAAAAGAACAGGTTGACGGTCGTTACTTGGAGCCAAAGAGAAGCTCGTGAAATGCAAGCTCAGAAATGACATTCGCCTGAGGCGTGCTGTGAAACTCAAGCTGGCTGAGAGCCGACTTGGCGGGTCGCGTGCCAAAGGCAAGGACTTTATCCTGCGCACGTTCGAAAGAAGAGTGCACGAGCGTAATGCCATGTGGAGAGTTGGTCGACACCGCGTGTGTGTACCGGCTTGGTAGCGCCAAGGCAGTTGTCTGTGAGATGCTGAGCATCAGTGCCAAGATTGATGGAGCCTGGAAGATCTGCATAGCTTGGGTGTAGTTGAATGAGTGTGGTGCGTGAAAACGAGTGTGGTGGCAGACAGGGAACGTTCTGCGTGCTTCTAGAGCTTCTGGAAGGATGCTTCTTCTGAAAGTATGATCTGTTTTTCACGATCAAGGGCCGTTGCTTCAGTCTTATGTCCTGAGCGATTCGACAGCTTGCTCGAAGCGGGACTCTTGAATGCTATTTCTCGAGTAGGTGGCTAGCAGGTGTACCTGGATTCGGCGACCAAGCTCGTGTTCAGATGGGACAATATTTCCGCGTGCGGTCGTGGCAGTCCGCGACAGCGGCATGATGCTGAGACAAGCACGAAGTATTGCCCAGTGTATCGAGAACCTCTAGGTCGTGTTGGGTGAGACGTAATGATTATGACTCATGTCTGTCATACGCATCATGTTGCAGACACCGTTTCGGCAGAATCAGCACCAACCTCAATTCACGAAGGCAAACCGAAGTGGCACGCCAGGCCAGCCGTACGCGTAGAAGCTCTTGGCCGTAGCGAACGATCGGCACTCTGATGCACTACTTGAGAGAAGCCCTGTTATTCAGTAATACTCGGACATGTTTAGGGCTGCATGCATGGGACACGAGGAACCTCACCCGATCGGAAGATGCTAATGCCAGCAAAGCCAGCTTTGACTCTGATGTACTTGATGTGCACTGAGAACAAGCCGCTGCTCTTTTCCTGCCATTATACATGTGTACACGTGCTAGAGACAATCTCGGGCACCATTGCCGTCTGACGCAGGCCGTTGTTCCCTACTCGCGGCGCAATCCCATCAAGGAAAGAAAGGATTGTAGCAATGGGCCCATGTGACAACAAGGCATGCTTCTACCGATGCTGCGCGGCCAGGATCCGGACATGCATCGGAAGACCCGACAAAGAGCGTCTCTACACGCCTAGGTAGCTAAAGAGAACCGAATTCATAACTGCGGCTAGAGGGAGCGGCAAAAGATCTTTCCGCTAGCGGCACACATGTTTGTCAGCACAGGCCTATGACATTGGCTCTGCGATGTGTCTTGAATCAAGACGAAGGATGTGATGGGATGGAACTTGGCATTCTGTGGTGTTGACTCGTGAGACTTTGCGCCCGAAAAACTTGAACCACGAGCACACCGTCGCGCGATTGACAAGACCAGCAATACAAGTAGCCATGGCGAGAAGTGCAGAGAGCGAAGCGGCGCAACAGGAGCGACAGGAACGTCTAGAGCTGCGGCGCAAAGAGGTCGGTATCCAGATTGACCGCGTGACGGATGTTTCCAGCACCGACTTTCCGGGACACAGCGCCGATGAGGACTTTGCGTGGGATCTAGAAGTCTTCAAGAAGGGGCTCTTTGTGCAGATTGTCAAGCTAGAGCAAGATCAACTCGAGTTTGACCTCGTCGGCGTGGATGCGAGTATCGCGAATGCGATTCGGCGTATCTTGATTGCAGAGATTCCAACCATGGCCATTGAATACGTCTATGTCATGACCAACACTTCTGTGGTCCAGGATGAGGTTCTTTCACAACGTCTTGGATTAGTGCCGCTACTCATGCCGGTCGATAGCTTCAAAGACTTTCAACGTCCCGAAGAAGGCAAGCCGCCGCAACCCACTGACGAAGATACCGCCGTGTTTGACTTGCGCATTCGCTGTACACGCAACAAGGAGGCGCCAAAAGGCTGCGAGGATCCCAAGGTTCTCTACGTCAACGGCGACGTCAAAAGTGGTGACATTACATTCCGACCCATGGGTGGTCAAGCAGAGTCGCTTCAAAATGTGGATACACTAGGTCCCGTCAACAAGGAAATTCTGCTCACCAAGCTGCGGCCGGGCCAAGAAGTCGATGTCGAGCTTCATGCCGTACGCGGCATCGGACAGGATCACGCCAAGTTCTCACCCGTGGCGCCGGCGACCTACCGCATGATGCCGACCATCACATTACTCGAGCCCATCACAGGCGAAGACGCTCACAAATTTCAAAAGTGCTTTCCCAAGGGCGTCATCAAGGTCAAAGCGGACCCGACCACGGGTCTCGAGACGGCGATTGTGCGTCATCCGCGCAATGACACCGTCTCGCGCGAATGTCTACGACATCCGGAGTTTAAGGACAAGGTGCGTCTCGGTCGGAAACGCGATCACTTCATCTTCAATATCGAAGGCACAGGTGTCATTGAGGTGGATGAATTGGTCATCAAATCTATCCAGGTGCTGCGCAACAAGTGCCGTGTCATCAAGCAAGAGATTGAACGTATGCAGGGCGAGTCGACCAGCGAGGACGGCAAGGCTGACACGGATGACGCGGACAAGGATACGGCAATGGATGATGCATGATTGATATGACCGTCGTTCTCATGATTTGTCGACTCATTAGTCTATCTACACTATGTGCTAGCGTTTCCTTGTATATTCAGCACCATTTACACCATTTATACCACCATTACGCAAAACCTCAAAAGAGGCGAAACCAAAAGCAATGCTATCGCTGGGTGTGACAAGATGTACCGACTCTGTTCATGACTTGACCGGTGTCGCGAAATGGACACTGTGCTCTGACCCTTGCCGAGCAGAAGACTGTGTCTGGACTGAGCCTTTCCGGGCCGCAGAGGCGGAGGCACCCGACGAGACGGCCGCGACAGAACTCCGCCGATCGCTTGCTTTTGACGAGCCAGGCATTAAGCTCGACGGTAGTGGCAGGCAAGAAGACAACCTTCTCGCGTGAGTCGGTGAAGGCGTCGGCTCACCTGTATCCGTGATTGTCGCCAACTCGGCCGCAAACCTGCGCAAGTCAGCCGACTTGAGACCCGGCAAGTCGTTCCCTTCCTGAAAATGTTCCGGTGGCATAGCCGAGCTACGGTTGCCAAAGGTCGGGATGGGGCCGCCTTTGGTAAACGGTATAGCGAGGGGTGCCGGAATGGGTTTGACGTAGACTTGCTTCTCGACGTCAAAGTCTTCTGGAATCGGTTGATGTAGGAATTCATAGGCAGAGAGCTGAGCCACGTCGCGATCAACACGGGAGCCAAGACTGCCGAATGAATGCGTGCTCTTGCGACGATCGGTGGCATTGCCGGCACTGCCTGGCGCCTCGCCGTTGACTTTTGACTCGTCACTCGTGGCAGTATCGCCATTGAATCCAGGAGACTGCAGACCTGGCGGCACCTCAAGCCCGCCCGAGTGACCTGAAAACTTGCGCTTGAATCGCCGAAAGTTAGTCTCGAGTCGTGCTTTGAGCGGCAAGACGGCGGCAACGAGCAGGGCCATGTTCCACTCGACTGCCGTCCAGACATGTGCAATCGCCAGCTCGTACGCCGGTGCAATTCTTGTCGATCGAATGACGCTTCGTAGCTTGAGTGCTGATGCGATAATGATGAGCACGGCCAGATTAAACATGCAGCACAAGGCAACTTTTTGCTTGAACGACAAGCCTGCCATCCAGAGGAACGGAATGGGCGCAATGACGAGGAAAAACTCGCACAAGAACGTGAAAACGTTGACGATAATGGACGCTTGTGATGCGAGCAAGCAAGTTCCTCCGCTCGCGTTTGGGTTCCAGAAGTCAGTCACTGGGACGCACTGAACGGCCAAGACGAAAAAGTGCAAGACAAACTTGAAGATGGTAAAGGCAAGGATGAATTGCAAGAATCGCCAGTATCGCGGATGCATCGATTTGTCGCACAGTTTAGTGTAGAAGAGCACAATGGCTACCTTTGCCGTGTCGAAGGCAATGACATAGAATAATCTGTTGATGTAAGAGTTGATCTGATAGTCGCGAAAGACACCCTGTGCCAGCCGGTTCGTTGTGCCAAGATAGTATGTCGATATCCAGACAACCGTCGAGATGGAAAAGAGCCAACCAGCGGCAAGCGCTACCATGATGGAGATGTCGTCAACGCCAAAGGCGTTGCCTCTTGCCTTGCAGTCATAAAGGCGCAAGCCGACGACGTAGGTCGTAAAACAGCACAGAACACTTGACACTGTCAAATCAGTGATTTGTACAGAGTTGAGTGTCATTGAAGACCGTCCGCCTCGGTGGCTCTCTAGCCGGACGAAGCCTCAATGTCACACAAGGCGCAAATAGGCCGGGTAAATTCTGCAAATGAACTGCGACTCGCTGCGAAAGCTTCGTAAAGATGCTACTGGTCTGATGATTTAGCCTAGCGCCCAATGCACTGTTTGCAACCGATGATGTCGCGCTGTGTTATTCTCCTGTTGCGACGGATGTGATGCGATACGTGTCGCTTGGCGCGCTATTGCTCAAGTTGTCGTGGATCAGATACAAAGCGACCTCGTCTGTCGCTCGATAGAGATAGAATAAGTCCTTATGCTTGTCAATGTGTGGAGTCAGAGGAAAGAGCGTTGTCTGTAGATGATCTAGGTGGGTGACTGCCGGTCGGCCAGCTTCGGCCATTATGGTTCCACGGCGGTGAATCTTCCTTGGGCGGGATTTTTTTAAGGGGGCAAAAGAAGGAAAAAGGAGGGCGGCGATCCTTGCCTCTCTTTGACCAGAAGCCGGGTCTACACGGTCGTCGGTCGTCTACACCTGCAACATGACCGCATTGACCGGACAATGACCAACCCATCGTGACCAGGAGAAGTAGTCTATAGCTAGTCACACTGCTCGAAATTGAGGACGCTAGCAAGATAGCTGACTGTCTTTGTACTTGTAGGTGATTTGCCATAGGAGATAGCCTGAAAAATAACGCTGACTGATCGCTAGAGCAGCCTGAACTCCATTGTCAGCGTAGGGCATTCTAGGACATCAAGCTGCAGCTGAGCCTGCTGGACTGGCGACGACAATTCTACGATATTGGAAGCATACAGGTGACGAGCTCGTGTATGACTGGGTCTTCCGGCAACCCGGACATGCGTTCAGGAGACATGCAAACCTGCTCGAGCCCCTGGACCTGTACTAATCTGTTTGCCAGGAGTAGCCGAAGGGAAAGAAGAATCGTGCACATGGCAAATAGCACGAGCGTCGCCGTCTGATTCAGATTGCGACCTTGTCGTCGAGCTGTCACGGTCAAAGACCAAAAGCGTGGATCACGCCTTGCGCTCACAAGTGCCAATTGACTGTCGCCGCCATGTCATACCGCGACGTCAACACGTCTTTAGCAAATGGCAAACCAAGACCATTGTGTCACGCTCGATGTCTGCAGCTGGAGCTTGGACGCGAGCCAGGCACCTGGGCAGTTCAATGTGGGTGGAGTGAGTCGAGAGCGCGCCTAATTCATTTGGCTTCTTTGGCTTTGTCTCAGAGTGGGGCCGCGTGGCGACAAGCGGAGAAATAGTCGTCCACCTCAACATGACAACATCATTCATGATCATGGCTCCTTCTGTCAGTAGCGACTCCTAGCGAGCTTCGAAAGCTTGCAACACAATTCAAGAGAGTGCAGTGACTCAAGTGGTCTCTGAAGAAATGCATAAACCCGCTACAAACATTAGTCACTACAGAAAATCGTGAGCTCTAGGCATCCGCCATGTCAGTATCCACCGTTGCAGGCGTTTCCTCGCCAAACACCTTGACAGCACGCTCCGACTCAGCAAGCTTGCTGACACTTGCCGGTAAACGCTCGGTCAGCATCGCTTCAAATTTTTCCGCCTTTTCACGATGCCGTTCAGCAGCGAGCTCCGGTGTCGCAAATGCAGGCTTCGGTCGACGCAAGAGTAACCGGTCTTCCGTGTTGGGCACGTAAAAGATTTTGTAGGTATTGATGCAGACCTTCATTTGAAGACGACTGTCAATGAACCGCGCATCCTGGTAGCGCGCCACCGTCGCCGCCTCGTCATCGCCCATGACGCAGTACTGCAAGTTCCTGTCGAGGCAAGGTTTGACGCTGTCTTGCGGAACGCCATAGGTTGGTTTGGCAATCGTCCAAGAATCAATGTAGTACTTCCACGCCTCTTCCTTCGTGACGGCATCCGCCAACGAGGCATCATCCTTGCCGACATGCTGTATTCTGAGAACGCGTGTGGCATTATTCCATTCGTGACGGTAGAGCTGCTCACTTTGACCGATTGTCGTCTCAATCTGGATGCGATAGATGATTTGCTCGCGCGGCGTAATGACCTGCTTGACGCGATCCTTCGCAAAGGCCTGCGTCTGAGCGACATTCTTCTCCTCGTTGACAATCGACTGAATCTGTTTGGCCATGAGACTGATGACCTTGTCGATCGTGTACGCTTTGAACGCCTTGGTACCGTAGATGTAGCGCAGCATGTCCTCAAAGGCAGCCTGATCTGTGGTGCCTTCAATGAGCTGCTCGGCAAGCGCAAGGAGTTGCTGGTAGTGATTGGCATCATCGTCAAAATCAAGCCCAAGCGCCACCATGCGCGCTTGCACGAGGCCGAGCTGAACGGCAGTCGTGTTGGGTTTCCGAAGCTTGAGCTCGCGCGTGACCTCGGCCTCAAGCGACTTGATGGTCGCCAAACGCTCGTAAACCATCTGGAACCAACGCATAAAGCAGTAAAAGGCTGAATTGGAAAAGAGATTGAAGACAGTGCGTTGCTCCGCTTCCGGGGAAGCATCTTCGGGCGGCTGGACAATGGCACCGACCACTTTCGCCTTTGGATCGACATTTACCTCGGCCCAGGCATGTGTCTCTTGGGCAGCTTGGTTGAAGGCCTCTTCGGCATCCGGTGCAGCCTCTTCCTCATCAGGCATACTCATGTCCACATCGGCATCCGAATCCTTGTCTTGCGCCGGCGTGGACGCACGCGACGGCGGCGCCGACTCCAACTCGGGCGTCTCGCCCTCCTTTGTCTGTTTTGTCTTGCGGTGCACCGCTTCACGCGTACGTTTCATGATGGATTTGAGCAAGTCGACCTCTTCGCCGGCTTTTTTCCGCCGTGTGCTGACACCCGCCGCGGGTTTCGACAGACTCTCTGCTTCGCCGCCGACACTTTCAACAACGGTCGAGGCGTCAATGCCAAAGAAGAGCGGGATAAACATGGCTGACCAGCTGAGCATACGTTCGCGTTCAGCAGCCGAGACGGACATGCGCTCAATCTGAATCGTCAAGAGGTTGCGAATGTCGATGCAAATGTCGTGCTGGCTCATGGAGTATTCATACTGGAACGCCGGTCGCGGTGCCGCAGGCGAGACGCGTTGCTCAGCCTGAATGCGACGCAGCGTTTCAATCTCGCTAATCAGGCTGCGCGCCGTCATGCTCTTCTTGTCAATCGTCTTGAAGTAGACGCCCTGATGATCCAACGACTTGTAGTAATTCTTGGCCTCGGTTTCACGCCAGACCTTGTTCCACTCGCGTTGTGCGCGTTTCCACTCTTCATCTTTTTGCTTGAGGCGCTTGAGCACGACAGGTACAGCAATAACGGGGTTCTCATGAATTTGCTCAATCACCTCTTGTCCGCGTTCCTTGTCGTAAATCTTCTTGATGACTTTTTGGTAAATGGCAATCGACTGGCCACCGAGACCCGGCGGCAGCTTGAATTGCCGCTTCTCCTCTTCCATCATGTTGGAAATGCGCTGGGCAATCGGCTCGAGGAGTTGAATCGTGCGCAAATTGGCTTCAATGTTGAGATCATACTCGTATCGTTCCTCCTCAATCTTGTGAAGCGCCTCTTCGTATTGATTCTTCTTGTGCGCCACAAACCCGGCGTCTTCAGAAGCCCAGGTCGGGTGTGAGACGTAGACATCGTTGAGCACCTCCCAGCACATGTCATCGCGGCCCGAGCACGGCAACAAGGTTTCCGACTTTGGCAGTTGTCGATAGGATGGACCAAAGGCCTTGCACAGGGAGAGATCAACCTTGGGCCGTGTCGTGGCTGGCAGGTTCTCAAACGTCTCATCCGTACCCGTGTAATTGACAATCTTTTTGAATTGATCCATCAAATCCTTGTGCTGTCCGATAAAGCTGTCGATCCGCTCAACAAGCGTATTCTTGTCAATGATCTCCTGCGTAAACAAATTGAGCACTTTGAAAAACTCAATTGTCGTCGCCTTGTTGTTGATGTACTTTTTCGCTCGCTCAAAAAAGGCAAGTTCTTCGACATTGGCACTTGCACGGGCATGCATCGCATGCAACGGCTCCGGTACACTCGGCAACAAGTTTGGTGACACCGGCCCTTGCTGCTGACTCTGAAGCTGTTGCTGTTGTTGCGATTGCGACCCTTGTTCTGATTGTCGATGCGCCGACTTACCCTTTTTACTGCTCGACCCACGCTGCGGCTCAGCGACCGGCCGACGCTTCTTGTCGCTTCGTGACGTCGTTGCTGCAGGTCCACTTGCTTGTTGCGGTGGCGCAAACGTACCCACGGCTGGCATCCGTGCAGCAGCACTCGCACCTGCATTGTTCTCCGGCAAAAACTGCTTAAAGTCCTGCAACAAATCTTGAGCGCCCTTGAAGAGTTCTGTCACTTGGCTGTAGACTTCCTGAATCGGCCGAGCATCTTTTTGATAGGTTTGCAAAATTTCGAGGAAATGCTTGTAGGTGTCCGGTTCATTTGAGAAGCGCGTCTTGATCTTGTTGACATAGTTGATGGCATGATTGAACTCGACCGGTTTCTTTTCTCCAGCGGCACCGTTGCCAAGCGCACTCGGGGCGCCATTCGCAGAGGGACCGGCATTGCCGCCCTGACTGACCATGGTCATGCCATACGCTGCATTCTGAGCAAACTGGTCCTCATTGCGCCATGTACCGCCAGCAGACGCGCCAGCCGGTACAGGCGCCGAAAATCGAGTCGGGCCGCCATGTTGACCATTCACCTGGTTGACCGTACCTTGCGGTGTCGTGACGCGGATCGGGTTTGGATCCGATGGATCGAGTGAGCATTCGATGCGGTAGCCGGGTGGTAGGAAGGTGTTGAAACCTTGGACGAGTTCTGGGTGGCCGCGAAAGAGGGTGCTGACGCGCTCAATGACGCCAGGCGTGTCAATACTGTTGTTAGCGACCTCCTTTTACATGGGGCATGGGAAGATACCTCTGCGACTTGAAGTCCTTCATAATATCGAGAAATCGGTTGTACACGTCTGGCTGATCAAAGAAGCGAATCTTGACTTGATCGAGATAGGAGAGTGCATCCTTGACATTCAGCGGTCGATAACCTTGATCGGCCGCCCTTTGCGCCGCTTGCAAAATTGTCTGCTGCTGTGTCGCTGTGGAAGGTGGATGCGGACCCGTCTCTGCACTCAACGCGTCAGGTCCTGGCGCTACTGAGTCTGCGCCGATGGAAGGCAAGCCGTCTGGTCGCGCACCGGCCGTTGAACCATCCTGCCCAGGCGCAACACCATTTTGGTCTTGCGCAGCAGTCACTGCCGTAGTCGGGTCAGGTCCCGTGACGGTTGCGAGACTCGGCAAGGTCGGTTGTGTGCTTGCTGCTTGTTGGAAGAAGGGCAACGCCTCGGGTACAGGCACAGTCACTTGTTGTACAGCTGCAGCAGGGTCGGTCTGTGTACGTGTCGCCGCTGAAGCCTCGGGCCGTTCACCAGGCGCGGCCGCGGTGGCTTGTGGAGTCAGTTGTACGGGTGGATCGCTCGAGTCGGGCGTCGGCTGGCCCGTGACAGGCCGCGAGGGTGGAGCTGTATCCAACACCATCGGCTGCGATTCTCCACTCGCTGCTAGTGTTTCTTGCTCCTGTGGTGTATCGGCTGGCTGGCCTGTGGCAGCGGCGGCGGTGGACGCAGCGGGCGGGTCTTGCTGCGATTGCGCGGGCGGTCTCGCATCCATGGTGGTCGGCCTTCTTTGCTCTTTTGGTAGACTGCTACCAGAGAGTCGACCCGCGAGCGTGTTTTGTGGTAGACTGTGAAGGGTGATGGGGTCTGACTTGGTCTTGCGATGGATGATGGCTTGCTTGCTTGCTTCTCTCCCTCTTGGTGACTCGACTCGACTGACCGACCGACTCGACAGGCATCAACCGTGAGACAAACAGGCAAAGAAGCCGACCGCGCATGAGTCAGGCATCGATATCACGTGTTTTTAACCTTCCTTCCTTCAGCCCCTGTCTACCTACTGCCTGCCTGCCTACCTACCTAGGGCGGCACCTACTATAGCTCCAAGTCAGCACAAGTCTATTCCTACTGCTGATTACCTACATATCAATGGCAGAGACTTACACCATTGTCGACCATCCAGACTTTGGTCAATGCGCCGTCGCTGCTCAAGACTTTGCCCCTGGCGAAATAGTCCTTGACGAGGAACCAGCTCTCACCATCCGCTATCAGAAAGATCCTGCTCTCGAGCGGCTTCAACGGGACAAGACACCTGCTGCCTCGCTCTATAAGCGCAAGCGTGCCTTCATGACGATTAATGAGCCCGCTATTGTCTCGCTCTACTTTTGTAACCTAGAAGACAGAATACGAGCCAGTTTGCTGAACCGCTTCCATCTACCTCATGTGGACACAGCGCGTGCACAAGCAACATTAGCCTACAAGGCTGCTGCAGTAGGCTGCCGTCAACTTCGGGCACGCCAAGATTATCTGCCAGAGATCAAAGCCTTTACAGACGAAGAGCTCATTTCCTTTTCGTTGATTGTCAGTGCCAATGCGCATTCCCTGGACGACGATGCTGTTGGGCTCCTCAATCACGGCACGAAAGTGACACATGTCTGTTTGGGACCCAACGTTGCCGTCTCGACGCGACCTTTGCGAGATGGCTCAAGACAGGGTACTGCCAAACATATTGCTTTGCGCGCAATTGCAAAAGGCGATTTGCTTTTTGGGTCTTATGCGGATACGCTATTCATGGAGGTTGCAGAACGCCAGGCTCATCTCTACGACAACAAACTCTTCGATTGCAAGTGTCAAGAGTGTAGTCGGGCACTCGACCGGCCGAAAAGTGAAAAGGATGACGACAAGCTCAGTCTCAAGGTTGCCAAGGTCATTGAACAAGCAAGCAGCCTCTCGTCGCTTCGCTTGGCCGAACTCGCAAGCCAGATTTGCATGCTGCCACAGGCGTCTAGCGAGACCTGGCACCATCCGCTGCATCCGAAAACGGCGCTCACCTTGTACACAGCCATCGCAGACCGCTTCCAGGCGCTCACTCAATCACTAAGCCTTGCAGATACATCAGCGCTACAGGATGCTGTCGTCTTGTTGGATGACAAGTTGAAGCAGTGGTATCAGCTGCATACACATTCAGACGAGGCGTTACTTGGCTATCGACTGTACATGGCCCAGGCACTTATGTCTCGCGCGAGTACACAACATGACTTGATTCCACCACTCATGGAACTGACACAGACATTGCTGCTTCGGGCGCGCGAGGCCGTTGAAGAACGTCGCGGCTGGGCGATTGGGCATGCCTTGGAGGAAGAGTATGAGCAGACGCTTGTCGATCTCGATGAACTTGTAAATGGTGATGCCGCCATGGACAATGCTGACGAAGCTGACGAAGCTGAGGAGGAAGACGTTTCGAAGGAATCAAATGGCATGTCAGACGCGTGATGCTTGAGCCATCACTCGATAATCATTCATATCAACAACTAGTATCGTGATGTAGCCTGACCAACGACTTGCTCAGCCCGTCTTTTGCTTCTTGACAAGCCCATCGCCTGCATTTGCGTCAACAGGCCGCTTCGCCCCTTGCTTTTCCTTTTGCTTTTGTTGATGTTGTTGCTTCTTGGCCCGCTTACCACTCGCACCCACAGTCGCCTCTCCTGGCCCTATCCCTGACGCCGGCGGCTTCAACGTCTCTGGCACCTGTACCATCCGCAAGACCCCTTTATGCACCGTCCGTCGCGTTTCCGCCTTGATGAGAACGGCGCTTGCGTGCTCTGCCACCGCTTTGCGACCACCTTCTTGCGAAAGTCCCCAAAACGTGGCGAGATTGATGCAATCATAGGGCGAGCGTAGACCCAAAGGTCCTGTTGCACCCGAGGAGATGAGAAGACCTCGGCCGCGCGAGGCACGCACGAGACTGGCGGCATTGCTGAGCAACTGGCGACGGGCAGATACATCAGAAAGACCTGGTGCGTAGCTAATCTCAAGAAAGACGCCGCGTGAGAGTGCGGAGCCCAAGGTAGCGTGTTTGAGGTAATAAGGCAAGCGTTGAGTCAGGTCGAGGGAGATGATGTCCACCTCCATTTGTGTACAGGCGTATTGCAGCGTCTTTTCACTTGTCGGACGAACAGCGAGAAGATCATAGCCTTTAGCTGTTTTGGCGAGGTTATAGTTGACTGATGTGTCTTCGAGGACGAGTGTTAGGCGGCTATAGATTTTGAAGCGTGCATCGTCCGAGACGGGCATTGCTGGCTTCAGAGTCAGCTTTCTTTCACAAGGAGATAGGTGAGCAGAGCAGACCATTTGTATGTTGGCCGGTTTGTCGGCATAGATGTGATTGATGGCAACGCTTGCATAGCCTACTAGATGGATATGAGAACGAATCAGAGAGCGTTGTTGAGCTTACACTTCTTGAGCTGGTCGAGTGTTGCCTGTTTGACTGGGCAAGAGACATTGAGATCAGCAAAGGACATGGCTAGATGTAGAGCCTGATGTTGTCATTCAGTAGCAGTCTATGGGCAGTCAGATGAAAGCAAGATTCGAGATTCTAGGGAGCAGCTAGAGCATCAGAAGTAGCTAGGTTAGTCTAGTAGAAGAAGTCTGTTCCTGGCCGCTTCGAATTGCGAAGGTACAGTATTCTCACGTGCTTCTTCACTACAGCAACTTGCAAGAGACAGACAGACCTCGATAGGCAACTCAACCGGAAAGCCTCGATCCACCCACGCACAGACAGGCCTGATCGAACGAGCGAAGGGAACAAACCACATTGACCCTTTTGCTCAACAAGAGCTTTCTTCTTGTCGCCTCGCTCTCGACCTCGTAACAAGATCAATACAGCCTCGCCTTGCCAGCAGATCCGCCTGACTGCGCACGCGCCTTTCCACGCGATCGCAAGAGCAATTGCAAAGACTAAGCAACCATGACCGCTCCGCCCAAATCCATTGCGCGAGAGTACGCAGATGCCAACACGAATGCACCACGGGCGTATTGGGACTATGATGATTTGCAGGTGACGTGGAGTTCACAGGAAGACTACGAAATTGTCCGCAAGATTGGCCGTGGCAAGTATTCCGAGGTCTTTGAAGGCATCAATATTGTCAATAACGAAAAATGTGTCATTAAAGTGCTCAAGCCTGTCAAGAAGAAGAAGATCAAGCGAGAAATCAAGATTCTGCAAAACTTGGCCGGTGGACCGAATGTCGTGGCGCTGTTGGATATCGTCCGCGATCCACGCAGTAAAACGCCCTCGCTCATCTTTGAGCACGTCAACAATACGGATTTTCGGGTCTTGTATGCGACCTTTACCGATATGGACATTCGGTATTACATCCGTGAGCTCCTCAAGGCACTCAACTTTTGTCATTCGCGCGGCATTATGCATCGCGACGTCAAGCCGCACAACGTCATGATTGATCATGGCAAGAAGCGGTTGCGGCTCATTGACTGGGGTCTTGCCGAGTTTTATCATCCAGGCACCAAGTACAATGTCCGTGTTGCTTCGCGCTACTTTAAAGGCCCCGAACTGCTCGTTGATTTCCAAGAGTATGACTACTCCCTCGACATGTGGAGTCTCGGTGCCATGTTTGCGAGCATGATTTTCAAGAAGGAACCCTTCTTCCATGGTCATGACAACAATGATCAGCTCGTCAAGATTGCCAAAGTCCTCGGCACAGATGAACTATTTGCCTATCTCGACAAGTATGACATTGCCCTCGACGCTCAATACGATGATATCCTCGCGAATTATGATCGCAAGCCCTGGACCAAGTTCATCACGGCGGAAAACAAGCACTGGGTGTCGAATGAGGCGCTTGACTTTTTGGATCGATTGCTGCGGTATGATCATCAGGAACGGCTGACGCCTAGAGAGGCGATGCGACACCCGTACTTTGCGCCGTTGCCGCCGATGCGGGAGGGTGCTAGCTAGAGCCATGGATGTTGATTGACGCCATCCAGAACAGGGCTGTCGTCAGGATGGTCGCATCAGAGCATTGGGCTAGGAATCAGACCATACCTGCCTAGCTTCGCTTCTCCATCCTCTCTGGAAGCTTACCGCTCTCTCCCTCTCTCTCCCTCTCTCTCACTCACTCTCTCTCTCTCTCTCTCTCTTTTGTCATTGAGAACATTCATACTGTGTAGCAACAGAGCAGACAAGCAGTCTCGCGTCTTTCACCGCTGTTCCAGGTCTGTGAACCTGGGCATGTTTAATTGTCTAGCTATGTCCACGGAACACGGGTACCTAGGTACGGTCTTCAGGCTGGACGCGGGATGGTCGGTCGATCGCGCCTGTTGGACCCTCGCACAAGAAAAAAAGTTGCTGCTTTGGGGCCGGAGGAGCCGAGCGCGCGACAGACAAACTCCTGAGGTCTGCCATCCATCGCACTCTCTAGATCTATCCATCTATTCATCCTGACTTCCTTCTTCCATTAGCTAGCTAGCCAGCAAGGCAGGCCAAGCGACCATGATACACAGTCTGCGTCTAGGTGATCGCACCAACAGCGCACCCATCCTGCCAGGTTCAGGCTCAGGAACAGCCACAGGCACGAGCACACCCACCGGCGCCACTTCACCCCAAATCACAAGTCCCGGCAGCAGCACTGCCCATACACCCATCGCCACCTATCACACCAATGCGAGCACACCGCAACTCGTTCGATATGGCGCAGGCGGTGGTGGCAGTGCGACCCATTCGCGTGCCAATTCGCGAAATCGATCGCTTGAGCGTGAACGCGAGCGACTTGAGAAGCAAGACGCGTTGCGCATTGGCTTGGATCAATGCTATGCCTACCGTTCGCTTGATAAAGTCGCTGGCACGGTCAACTATAGTGGTCATGTCTGTGACAGACTCAAGATCCACTTGACCGGCACGAGTTTCTTGTACCATGCCAAGTTTCTGAACGGCAGCTATCGCAATGTTGAAAAGCAATGGGAGTTTCTCAAGTTGACGCAAAAGTGTGTGCCTGCCTCTGAAGGACCCCCCGAGGCGCGCTTCTCATTTCGATTGCCCGATGCGTTACTCGAGACGTTGTGTCCACTCAGAGATCCGTTTCACTTGTTGTTGCCACCGACGATGGGCTGCCGTCGGACAGACGGTCTCGATGATTTGTCACCCAAGGATCCCCTCAATGCCAAAGTCGAGTACCGCATCAAGGTTGAACTCTTTCGCGCCGGTGAAATCATCAAGACTTTTAGCACACCCTTCAATGTCGCACCTCGCCACTTTGCCTCGCCAAACGCCATGAATCCGCCACCCGAGTACGATGCCGCCGTCAATGAAACAGTCGATGTCACGCGCTCGCTCGGTGGCAAGATTGGCGAGATGAATTTAACGCTGCCCTCGCCACCTGCTCTCCTCAGCAGTCTCGAAGAACACCAGATGACGACGGCATTCAACTTGACGCTTGCCTTTCACAGCATCACGAGTCCACCGCCCAAGATTGTCGGTCTCGGCATCAAGTTGCAAGCCATCACGCGCTCGCGCATGGAACATGCACTCGAAAGTGGCGGCGTTGAAGATGTCAAGCGCATGACAGAATTACGTCTCAATCGACTTTGTTTTTCTAAAAATCACGGGCCAGCTTGGCAGCCTGTGCGACCGGGTGTCTGGCAATGCGCTTTTGAATGCCCTGTGACACTCTGCCCGAAAGGCTACGTGGCGTGTCCTGAATTTGAAAGCTGCTTGATTGAGCGCAACTACCGTCTCAACTTGAAGCTCGAGCTCGTGCCAGCACATGGTCTACCCCTCTCGGAAGCACGCTTCACGATTCCAGCTTGGATCATGGCAGATGAGTACTATGGCTTGCCCTCAGAATCTGGTAAACCCATCAAGGAACGGAAACGTTTCAGTGTGCCACAGGACGTCCATGACGACGTGCCAGGCTCGCTGCCAAACTATGAAGACATGTACCTCTCCAACATCACACCGTCTGCCACAAACCCAGACGTCATTGGCGATCTAGGCACCCATGCCGCACCTTTCCGATTCACAGGTCGTGAACCGGATTACTTTGCACGCGGACGCACACGCACGGCACCGGCACATGCTGGACCGAGCGGTGTCGGATCGAGTATCGCAGGCGGCGGCACGATTCCTGATAGTCGCGGCGGACGGACAAGTGTCAATTTGCAACGGCAAACGCTCGGTCGGACTGGGTCGGGACCGGGACCTTCGGCGACGGCGGGGTTGGCGACGACGTTGGAGGGTCTTGCGGTGGAGGAGGAGAGCGGTGATGAGCGAGGTGAGCGTGAGCCGGCTTGGTTGATCAAGGAACGTGTCAGGGAGACGGAGAGCAGGAGTCGACGACAGAGTGCGCATGAGACGGAGGGGCCCGACACGGACGCCGTGCAGTAGTTTGTTTCTTCATTGTTTAAGTCTTTTTCTTTAACGGTTCACCCTCTTAGAGCTTAGACCATGCTAGACAGTCTACCTCGTAGCTTCTGGCAATACATTAGTACATCTGGCCGCATTGTGTAATGACAATCGGCAGCTTTGGCCGATCATTGACTGTTTGTGCGCGTTCCATCGTTTGCACAATCTCCTTGCCGCCAACGACTTGGCCAAAAACGACATGCTTGTTGTCGAGAAACGGCGCTGATGCAAACGTGATGAAGAATTGAGAACCATTCGTGTTAGGGCCTGAATTGGCCATGGACAGCAGCATCGGCCGGTCATGTTTTCTATCCTTGTTAGCTTTTTTGCTCGACAATCATGTATCAATGCGTACAACGTGAAATTCTCGTCATTGAAGCGCGTTGAGCCATAGATACTTGCACTTCCTGTGCCATCGCCATTGAGAAAGTCGCCACCTTGAGCCATGAAGCCTGGAATCACGCGATGGAAGCTAGAATTCTTATAGCCATGTGGTAGATTTCGGCCATTTCTAGCCTCCCCAGTGCAGAATTGACGGAAGTTCTCGGCCGTTCTATCGGAATAACAGTCAGCAGCTCAATCTCCTACTGTAGCCGGAGATGCCTACCTCGGGACGATGTCAGCATAGAGCTCAAGCTTGAGTCTGCCTTGGGCGACATTGCCGATCGAGATGTCAAAGAAGACGACTGGCTTTTCTTTCTTCTGATCAGCAGTGTCATCAGTAGCAGTTGTAGACATGAGCAGCAGCAGACTAGAGCATAGACGGTTATCAAGCAATAGGTAGCTTGTTGAGTAGCATCCCTTCCTGTGTGCTGCAGGGGTTCCAGTCACGTGTCTTTGTTCTTTGATTCACGCAGAAACGACGTCTACATTCTTGACCCAGGTGAGGACAGCCAAAGCAAACAATCGCCACCCATGCTTCGGACGGCGATTCGCTCTTCAAGACAGTTGCCTTGCTTGGCTCGGGCCGCTCGGCCCTTTGCCAGCGCCGCCGTCTCGCGCAGTGCCGCCTCAAAGCCGCTACGAGCCGAACAGGTCACCTATCAGCAAACAACCATCACAGAAGCACAAGAGCCGTTGCATGGCCCGCTCGGACCTGATGGCGATCCCAAAATGCGATACTTTACAGGTATGTTGACTTCTCCATGCTGGCGAATCAAAGATTTATGCTCGGATCGCCACTTTTGAATCGCATTGCTGACTCATCTAGTCAACTTTGGACCTCAGCATCCGGCAGCACACGGTGTGTTGCGTTTGATTCTCGAGCTGGATGGTGAAGAAGTCAAGCGCGCCGATCCGCACATTGGTCTCTTGCACCGCGGCACAGAAAAGTTGATTGAGTACAAGACCTACCTCCAGGCTTTGCCGTACTTTGACCGGCTCGATTACGTCTCGATGATGACGAACGAGCAGTGCTTCTCGCTTGCTGTTGAGAAGCTTCTCAATGTCGAAGTGCCGGAGCGCGCCAAGTACATTCGCACCATGTTTGGTGAAATCACGCGTGTGCTCAACCACTTGATGGCCGTCTTGACGCACGCCATGGATGTCGGTGCCTTGACACCTTTTCTCTGGGGATTCGAAGAGCGTGAAAAGCTCATGGAGTTCTACGAGCGCGTTTCAGGCGCGCGTCTGCATGCCGCTTACGTGCGTCCCGGTGGTGTCTCGCAAGACTTGCCGCTCGGCTTGATGGAAGACATCTACGCCTGGGCAACGCAATTCGGTGACCGCGTCGACGAATTTGAGGAGCTTTTAACAGACAACCGAATCTGGAAGTTGCGTACGCAAGGTGTTGGTATCGTCTCTGCCGCCGATGCACTCAACTTTTCCTTCTCGGGCGTCATGCTTCGTGGCTCTGGTATTCCCTGGGATGTCCGCAAGGCGCAACCTTATGACGCCTACGACAAGGTTGACTTTGACATCCCTGTTGGCACGAACGGCGATTGCTACGACCGCTACCTTTGCCGTATCGAAGAGTTCCGTCAGTCACTCCGCATTATTCACCAGTGCTTGAACCAGATGCCCGCTGGACCTGTCAAGGTGGAAGACTTCAAAATTGCCCCGCCGCCGCGTGCACAGATGAAGGAATCAATGGAGGCGCTCATTCACCACTTCCAGCTCTACACGAAGGGATACGCCGTGCCCGCCGGTGAGACGTACAGTGCCATCGAGGCACCGAAGGGAGAGATGGGTGTGTTTGTTGTTTCGGATGGCAGTGAGCGGCCTTATCGTTGCAAGATTCGGGCGCCTGGCTTTGCGCATCTTGCAGGCATTGATCGCATCTCGCGCGGACTTTACCTGCCAGATGTTGTCGCCGTCATTGGAACCCTCGAGTATGTCTCCCCTTTTGGCTCGATGAACGATGCTAACATTTCAGTCTTGTGTTTGGAGAACTTGACCGTTAAAGTAGATAGGCCCTATTTCACTATGCAACACAATGACTTGACCATCGTGGAAATGCCGCCACTTCCCTGACATTCGTGACGCCAATGAGATATCCGACCAGCCGCTCAAACCCGATGCCATAACCGCCATGCGGTACGCTGCCGTATTTGCGCAAATCAGCATACCACGCCATTTCCTCCTCCGAGACGCCGGCGCGGGTCATGGCCTCTAGCAAGGGAGCGTGTGCATCTTGGCGCATTGAGCCACCGCACAGTTCGCCCATGCCAGGCACAAGTAAATCGAAGCAAGCGGCTGTCTCGCCATCGTCTTCAGGTGAAGGGAGCATGTAAAATGGCTTTTGCGAGGCTGGATAGTGGGTTACAAAGAGAGGTCCGCGGAAGTGCTTGGCAAGGAATTGCTCGTGTTCTGTTCGCAGCGAGCAGCCTGGTGAAATCTGAAAAAAAAAGGCTGCCCTGCCGTCCTCAACAGCGGCTGTCAGGATGCTAATTGCTTCCGTGTGGCGAATACGTGGCCATGGTTCTGAAGCACGAGGCGCACAGAGAGCCGATGCGCCCGCTTGAGCGCCATCCACATGATCCGCCTCGCGTGTATGCAGAAAGTCTAGCTCATCCTTCTGTTGCATGACTGCACGTGCCGCCGCGCGAATAACGCCTTCGACACTGTCGAGTAAGTCTGTGAGTGTTGCAAATGAAAGCTCAGCCTCGAGCATGCGAAATTCAGCGAGATGCCGTGCCGTGGTTGATTTCTCCGCTCGAAACGTCGGGGAGAGGGACCAGACGCGATTCAGTCCCATGGCGAGACATTCGAGATGCAGCTGTGAAGAAACGGCCAGGCGCGTGGGTTTGCCAAAGAAGGATTTGCCTTGTTGAAGCAGGAACGTTTCACCTGCCCCTTCGCAGTCGGATGAAGTCAATATCGGCGGCAAAGTCTGGCAGTAATCTTGAGAGGTCAAATATGCGCTGATTGCTTGAAGAACTATACTCTGCAGCCGCAGAATGGAGCCGCTGCCTTGAGTCTGTGGCCGTAAATGAGCATAGTGCCGTAAATGTTCTGCTGTGTTATATTTGTTTTGGAGCGGTATGTCCTGTCGTCAGCCTCTTCCTTCTTTGACTGTATCATAAACGCACTGTCTGTGAGTCGCCAAGGATCGCTACATGCTCGACTTCTAGATCATAGCGTTGCGGTGCCGTTTCCGGTCGTCGTGGCAACGCAAGCTTGCCGTCGATACACACGCTTGTACGATACCGCAACGCAGCCGCCTGCTCTGGACTCAAGACAGCCTGGACACGTTCATGCGTTGAGCCATCGCTAATCATGGCGAAGGATTTACGCTTGAGATGCTGGATGCTCAGGACCCAGCCTTGGATCCGCGTGGCCGTGCCAGCTGCTGGCTTTTCATCAAGCAGTTGTTTAAGCGTATGCAGAGAGCGACGAAAGTCCTGTCGCAAGAAACGACCCGTGTATAGCATGAGAGACTAATATGAGGAAAGATATGAGCGAATGCTAGCAATCCATTAAAAGTGGCTTCTAGAAAGAGAGAGATTAAAAAAGTGTGCTTTGTCGTTGTTGCTGTCCATATCACTTTAGTGTGCATGGCCATGACTGTGACCATGTGCATCCGCGCCTGCTCCAGCAGCAGCAGCACTGCCATTCGGCGGACAATCTGGGTCGCAATCCAACAGACAACTCGCCTCTGTCTCATCAACCGTGGCAAGTCCATCCTGTACAAATTCAGGCTGAATCGTACAGCTATGGATGCCAAACGCATGCAGACATCGCTTGATATCCTGGGCCACTTGCATATAGCCGTTGCTGTGCGTGATGCGGACATGCACCGAGGCAACAAGTTTTGTATCCGAGAGTTGCCAGACGTGAAGTTCGTGCGCCGAGACGACCGAGGGGATACTTTCAATATCTTCGCGAATCTCATCGACATGGATGCCAGGCGGTGCCACCTGTAACAAGATGAGCGAGGCCGACTTGCAAAGCGGCACGGCCGAGGCGAGAATAATGCCGGTGATGACGAGCGAAATGACTGGATCGGCATAGAATCGCCAGCTGTACTTTGTAAAATGCACAAACAAGCCGGTTGCAATGACACCAATATTGCCAAGCGCGTCGCCCAGCACATGCAAAAACACGGCGCGCATGTTCATATTCTCATGCGAATGGCCGCCACCCGTCGATTCTTTCGGCTTTGCATGGTTGTGGCCTGAATGATCCGTCAAGAGCGGTGTTGACTCCGAGCTTCGGCGATCGGCCAAATCTTTGATATGCGCCCTGTTTTGTGCTGGATGCACGTAAATATCTTCAGAGGTCATACTCTTTCGCCGGTTGTGGCCATCGCTGCCATGACTGTGGCTATGGCTGCCGTGTGCATGGCTGTGATTGTGCCCAGCATGGCTGTGGGCGTGTACGCCGGCCGCTGCTTTGCGCACCTGCACCTCGGGCAAGAAACTTTCAATATCATCTGGGACGGAGGAGTCTTCTGGGCCGTGACTGTGCGCATGGCCATGCCCATGTTCATGGAACAGAACGAGGCCAAGCAAGTTGCTGGCAAGGCCTGCACTGCCGACGCCGACGATGAGTAAAGCCGAGGTGATGACTTGCGGCTCGATGAAACGCTGGATGGCTTCGAGAAAGATGGAGACGCACAAGGCCATGAGGAAGACGCCATTGACGAGCGCGCCAAGGATCTCTGCGCGTTGCCAGCCCTAGCTTCGTTAGTCAATCTGCACAATCAGATTAGAGCAGGGTCGCGATACATAGGTGTACTTTGCGGCAATATTCTCCGTCTGGCCGGCTTTTTTGATGGCCCAGTAAGCAATCACAAGCGATATGATGTCGTTGAGCATGTGAAAGGAGCTGCGCAAAGGTTAGCGCATTGTGTCACGAGGGGCCTGGATAGAGCTTACTCTGCTACGAGCGCCAGGGAGTGGACGGCATAGCCAACGGTGATTTCTAGGAAGAAGAAGAGGGTGTCGATGACGAGCAGGGTGATGATACTGGCCTCCCTGCTGAAACCCATCTCGGTCTCGATAACTAGATAGAAGGATACCTGGGTACAAGTACTGCAAATAGTCCAAGTAGTGTCAAGAAAGAGGCGGGTGATAAAATTGGCGACGAGGGAGCACACCATCAGCTACTTGTAAGTACTTACTAGTGCTGATACTGCTGCTACCACTGAAGCCATAGAAACCGGTCAATAGAGATCAGACTCGGCCGCCAATCAGCTCAATCTGGCCAATCTTCGTGATGGCCTCATTGCCCAGGTTGCTCTCAATCAGCACAGCAACATCTTTGACCCCCTGAAAGCGCGCCTTTTTCAGCGTCAGCATGGCTACCCCGTCCGTATACTCATCCGTAAACAAAGTGAATGTCTGGACCGCCTCTGCCTTGGCCAGCGCATTCATATCTGCCGGCGGCGACGTCAAGTTGGGCGCGACATGCACTTTAGCTGGCGCATGCTTCAGCTCATTCTTGTTGACTGTAATCTTGACAGTCGTCAAGTCGGCTTTCGTTTCCTTCAATGGCAGGTAAAGTAACAAGCCCGGACCCGAGGCACTGTCCACGGCAGCGCCAGCAAAGGAAGGCCGCACAATACTCTTGATGGTGCTGCGCGAGGAGGCATTCAGCATTGTGGCAGCCTCAATGTGAATGTAGTCGCGCAAGCTGCCGATTCCTTGACTCACGCTCGGTGACGCTTGCATCGTTGCTTCAGCACCCAAACGCGTTCCGGATGATGTATCTTTGACTGCTGCGACATGCTGAGCAATCTTGCGCTCCAAGGTCGGCCCTGAAGCGCCCTTCATCTCATCCACCTTCTTGCCGTTACAATAAAATTGGAAAGTCGGCATGGCGCTGATTCCACAGATCTGAGCAATCTCGCCTTGCTTGTCGACATCGCATTTGGCGAACTGCACGCGTGAGGTGCCAAACTTGGTCGCAAGCTTGTCAAAGAGTGGACTGATTTGCTTGCAGGGTCCACACCATACTGCGTAGAAATCGATAATAAGAAGCGCCTTGCTCTGCTTGAGACTATTGAAGTCGTTGAGAGAGGAGAGCTCGCGTGTCATGAAGGCGCGCGGATATGAGGATGTCTGTCTGGTGTGCATGGTTGTGTTTGACGTGGCGGCTCCGTTCTTTGGTGAGCTTGGTGGACACGGGGTGGGACAACACGCTCGAAGCTTCTCTTAGGGCTACTTGGGTATGACTGATCATGGCATGGAATACTTACATGCTGACTGGTGATACGCGGTGAACAGCATGCAGCTGGACCCTTGCACAAGCAGCGCTCAAAACTCCCAGTCAGCCGGCGTCTCGGCGGCCCATTTGAACTTCTCCCGCAGCGTCTTGGTAAACATCTTCTCAATCGGCACCGAGTACTTGGCGCACCAGGCAAACGTCAGACGCGGGTCAATATAGTTGATCTTGGACGTGCCAAGCGCCGTCGTCTTGTTTTCATCCCGATCAATGGCAGCCGTCTTGGCCACAGCGATACGCTCGTCGAGCTTGACCTCTTGTGCCTCGAGCTTCTCGACCGTCGCATTGGACTTTGGTTCCACCTTGCCAGTCTTCTTCTCGGCTGCGTACATCTTCTTGAGCTCTTCCGCAACCTGCAATCTTTCCTTGAGCTCTTCAGCCGAATATGGCTCTTCGCCTTCCCTTTGCTGCTTTTCATTGTCGCGCTCAAACTTTTTGCGAATCTTGTCCTGCTCGCGTTGGTAGAGGACTTCATGATGCTCGCCTATCCAGTCGTCATCGACATCCGACTCGTATGCCAACAGGTCAGGCTTCTTCTTAGCTAGCTTCGGTTCAAGGGCGATCATCATCCGGCGAAGGCGCATCTTTTGATACTTGAGCTCGCGGACCTTGTCCTCAATCTTCTCCATGGACGCTTCGTGACCTTTGCTGACGGTCCGCTGATGGTTACAGAGCACGGCCACTTCACGATTGGCACGATTGTAGGCAAGCACCTTGTCGGCGATAGAGGTATCCTTGTCTGTCAGCTTGCCGAGCTGCTCCTGGAATGTGAAAGAGGCATTAAAGGTACGGAAGACCTTGGCAGACAACTCAGGCATCAAATTTGTCAGGTGCTTGTTGAGTTTGCCCGTGTTGAGCCGATCAAAGATCATGTCCTCGTCCGTCTTGCCCTTTTTGAAGATGCGCAGATTCTTAAAGACCTGCGGCGTGACCGCCACCTCGTTGTAGTACCGAATCGAGTCCTTGCCGAGAAAGTCGAAAATGACCAGGTTCGGCAGCTTGAGCGAAATGTGCTCGAGTCGCAAAGAACAACAACCCACCGTATCTGCCTCATCTTCACCCTTTTCATTACCCGCACGGAGTGCAAAGCGATCGATAAAGTACATGGCTGTTGCTCGCTGGCGTACTTCCATCAGCTTGTCGGTCAACTCCGCCTCATACGTCTTGCGAATATCCTTGATGCAAGCCTTCAAGCGACGCGCCTTTTCATACTTTTTCAAATCCGATTGGCCTTTAAAGGCCGAACCGGCACCCATCATGACATACTTGACATTGTTGTTGATATTTTCATTCCAGGTGGCGAGCCAGGTGACTTTCTTGTCATGTCGCACCTCGGCCCATTTGTGACCCTCTGGTGGCGCAGGGACCGGCACATCCTCGCCAATATTGAGGGTGATTTGTTCTGGCATGACACGCGTCTTGAGCTTGCCCGTCTTTGGATGCGCACCGCGACCGCGAAACAATCCCGGGGGTTCAACACGAAAGTTGCCAATCTTCTCTTTCCGGCCATCGACGAGCGCATGCGTGTACTTTTCCTCAAAGGCGTCTTTTTCTTCCTTGAGACGCTTCTTTTCATCACGCGGCATGCTCTTCTTCTCCTCCTTGCGAGCCTCAAAGTACTGAAACATGGGCGTAAAGTCGCACTTGGTGAAGTCTTTGGGAATCTCATCGGGCTTCATGCCCGAGTCTTTGCACACTTTGCGGAAGTCCTCGAAGAAATTGCTGCAAAAAGTCTCGTTACGGGCATGGTCTGATTCAATCAACGCGCCAAAGAAGCCGGCAACCTCTTCTGCCTCCGTAGTCAGCGTCAATGGCTTGCCATTGTACTTCATCTTGACATCAGCAGGCAGGGGTTCATAGGGCGGCGGGAAGACGACACCATTATGTTCGAGTGTCTGCCATTTGTCGGTGCCATCCTCCTTCTCTTGCTCCCACCAACGGAATTCTGACTCGTTGTCGTCGTCGTCATCTCCATCGCTGTGCTCCGACTTGGCTTTTTTGCCCGTTGGTTTTCCATCGACCTTGACGGCCACTTTGCTCGTATCTTTCGCGGCGACTTTGGGCGCTTTCGTCTTCGTCGCCTTTGATTTAGGCACCTTGTCATCATCGTCCGAATCTGATGACTTTTTTGCTTTGCTCTTGCCCTTTTTGGTCTTGACAAGCGGCTTGTCGTCGCTGTCGCTGTCGTCAGAAGACTGCGGTGCCTTTGCTTTTTGCTTGCGCTTGGCCGTGGGCTTCTTGGTGACAGCACTCGAGTCGGAATCGCTTTTGACGGAGGCTTTGGCTTTGGCCACCTTGATCAATGGTTTCTCGTCGTCACTCGAGTCGGCAGGCGCCTGGCGCTTGGCGGCCTGTGTCTTGTGCACCTTGCCATTGGATTGGTCGTCTCGCTTCTTCTGAACGGCCTTACTTGTGGGTACCTTGACATCGATTGACATGACCTGCGACAACGGCAAATCTTCAGATTCTTCGCGTTTGACTGTACTCTGCTTGACCTTGGCCTTGCCGCTGCCATGGGAAGCCTTGGGCGGCTCCTTGGTGGGCGACGCCATTCTTGGCTTCTTAATCTGTCTTGTTAGTGAACTGCCCTTCGTCACAGCGTGTAAGCCTACCAATGGCTCGTCGTCAGACTCGTCATCGCTCTCGAGCCGAATCTTGCTCTGCTTGCGCTTGACAGGTTCTTGTACCGGCTCCACCACATTCTTGACGCTACCTGTACTCAGTTTGACACCGCCGCCACTGCTAACAGGAGCTTGGTCGGCAACATTCACCACGGCGCTGGATGAAACGCGTTCTTGGATGGGCGCTGACGCATCGGCTTCCTTGAGTTTGGGTGGTAATTTTGCCGGTGATGGGGCCATGGCGGCGATTTCAATATCTGTCCTCAATGAGGCAAGTCAGAATCGAGCCGACAATTCCTTTATGAGAGCTGTTTGATGGGAAACAGGAAGACGAGGATGATGGAAAGAGATGGTTTTGGTGGTGTAGAAACGACGTGCCGTGAGCGCAATGAAGAGGCGCGCACAAGCAGTCACAATAAAATGTTACTATGCACTCCATAGACAGATACGTTTATCATAAAAACTGCAGGTACCATACAGTGTTTGGTCTTCTCGTGTTCGTACATCTCCACCATAAACAATGCTCTCGTGTGATGTCTGCCTGGCCCAGATGGCAAACCCCTCGGCTGTTCTCTCAACGAGCTTGGCGCCGTCGTACATACAGCAGGTCAAGAAGGTATCTTTCTCTCGGTCAGGAATGATTCGCCAGACACCACCGCCGAGGTTCTGCTCCAGCACCGGTCTTCTCAGATTTCGCAAGTCAAAGGACCGAATGTGGTCGTCGTAGCTACCAGTCAGGAGTGTTTCCATGTCATAGGGCAGGATAGCCGTGACGCCAGCTTGATGGCTTTCGCGATTACACAGAACAATGTCACCAGTGCGTAGGTCGATGACATTGAGTGTGCCATCGTCAGCACCTGCATATATTGTGTTGACATCGCAAGATGGATGATTGTAGGCCTGGATCCATGCCTCAAGACTTGAGACTTGCACAGAAGTCTTGAGTCGCATCTCATGATCGAACATCGTTACTGTTCCGTCCGAGTTGGACGTCAGCAGCCCGGCGTCACCCACGCTCAAACTCATGATGAGCACGTTGGAGTCAAGAACAGTCTCGTTGAGCTGGACTTGGAGATCGCCATCGTGGTCGTCCAAGACTGAAAGAGAACCAGTAGAATGGGCTGCGTAGAGTCGTTCTTTGTACCATTTCAAGTCGAGCACGGCATCAACGTCGACCTCTGACCTGACTTGCAAAGCCTTGTCCGCGTTCAGCTGGAGAACACTGATCTTGCCATGACGCTTCCGAGTCTCTTCATCAAGGAGATAAGTCCCGACGACAAGCGTCTCTTCGCTTGGATGGAATAAAAGTACGTCAGCAGGATAGGGTGACTCGAACGTGGCCACCGAGAAGACCTCTCGTTCCATGACAAGCAGAGCTTGATTCTATTCAGCTCAGTGTTAGACGCAATATCTTTCAATGCCTTTGGCAGAATGGGCGTATCTCAAGCTTTGATCGCTCAGCAATGGACCATCATGGTCAAGAAGAGCACTTGGGCATTCAATGGCGTGGAGGCAGTTGTCTGGCTCGCAAATTTCAGATGGGCAGCAGCACGCCAGGTATTCACACCTGGGGCAGCCGCAAGGTATCACGCAGAAAGCACACCGACCCTTTTATGCTATTTCCTACATGTAGCCTATAAGAAATGACAATCTAAATTCAAATGCAAGATCCTTCAGACTGGCACTGCCTTATCAGCCGCCACAGCTTCATGGATGGCAACAGGCGTCGTACTCGGAACGGTCGCCTCAGCAGAACGGACAGAAGCAGTCGTGCTGCTATCACTCAGACCTTTCTGTGCCTCCATCGCAACAGCTTCTTCTTCATCGCCAGCCATCGTTTCCTTGGGCCCACGCTGAATCGTACGTTTAAGTGAAATCTCGCGCTGCCAGATGGATGAAAACAAAGCAATCGCCGCCAACGGTGTCATGACGATCCAAATAGTTCGCAACGAGTCTGCATAGCTGTCAAGTACTTGTGTGCGTAGCGCTGCCGGCATAATATCTTTAAGACCGCCGACATTTTCAATATTGCCGGCACCGCTAAAGTTGGCAGGCAGGCGTTTTGAGAGTTCGCTCGAGTAAATGGCGCCACCGATTGTGATGCCGACACTGCCACCAATTGCCCTTAACAGAACCATGCCCGAAGTGCTGACTGCCATGTCCTTGACTGGCATCGAAGCTTGAAGTCCAATGAGGGGCGTTTGGAAGTTGCAACCGATACCCAGGGCTGCGATGAGGATATAGATTTCTTGTTGTGCTCGGTTGCTTCGTGCAGTCAAGGATGCCATGAGTCCAAAGCCAAGGACTTGCAGTGTATAGCCGCCAACCGATACAGGCTTGTACCTGCCTGTGCGAGAGACAATTTGACCCGAGGCGATGGCGACCAGGGCGGCCGCAAGCGAGAAGGGCAGCATCTCGACACCTGAAAAGGTTGCCGAGGATCCATTGATGCCCTGAAAGTAGATGGGCAGGTAGTAGGCTCCTGCAAAGAAGGTTGCCGCATGAAACGGGACACTGATGAGGATGGAGCCGCTCGTGCGGTGCTTGAAGAGTCGCGGCGGCAAGACAGGGTTGCGCTTCGTTCGGAATTCAGTAAAGAGACAGACTACCAGGAACGCGCCTGAAATGATGAGCAGGCCGATACCTTCAAAGTTGAGCCATTTCCCAGCGGCGCCTTCATTGAGGCCGACGAGAAAGCATGTTGTCGCTGCCATAAGGCTGAGCAACCCAATAAAGTCAAAGGTCTGACTGAGTTGACGGAACGACTTTTTCTCATGCGGGTTGAGCGTCAAGCAGATGAAGAGCACTGCGGCGGCAGCACCACCTGTCGGGAGGTTGATAAAGAAGCACCAGCGCCAAGAGACTTTTTCAGCCAATGCACCGCCCATGATGGGTCCTACAACACTAGCAATTCCCCAGGTCTGGTTGTTAGATTGCTTTCCGTGGAGGAAATTTGCTTACCGAGCCGATGAGACCTCCATACTTGCCGCGCTGTTCTAGAGTAACAATATCTGCTGGTCAGCAATGAAAGCGAGACTGAGGATGTCGTACCAGAGATGACAATTTGACTCATAGTAATCAGTCCGCCTCCGCCAACACCCTGTATCGCCTGCTGTTAGCCAATTCTCGATGCAAAGGGTTATCCTACCCGAGAAGCGATGAGCATGCCCATCGTTTGCGAGGCGCCACAGAGCGCCGATCCAACAAGAAAGACAAAGATGGATCCATAGAGAATAGGCTTTCGACCGACAATATTTGAGAGCGTTCCCCACAACGGCACGAGCGCGGCAGAGGTGAGGAGATAGGCCGAGCCAATCCAAGCATACTCATTCTCATTGGCATTCAACTCGCGCGCGATGGTCGGTAATGCTGTCGCCACGATTGTCTGATCCATGGCCGCCAAGAAGACAGTCAACATGATGCCGCCCATGACGAGCGGCATACTTTTTTGAATGGGTAATTGATGCACCTCATCTTGCGGCGCACCTTTAGATTTTGGCGCCGCAGTGACCGTCGTGCCGGACGCGGCGTCTTCAGAGATCGCACTTGCAGGCGATATCCGCTTTTCTGTCGTGCTTAGACGGGGGTCGGCACTTGCCGGTGTGGTGCCATCTTGTGTAACGGCACCACCGGGCACGTTGTTGGTCATGATGTCGTCTGCTCTGATCCTTGGCGAATGGACAGAGCTAGCGATCGATGCTGATGGAACCTTTATTTACACCCACTCTGATACTGCTTGGTAGAAGAACGCTTGATTTCTCAGCGTCGGTATGATTAGACGTGGGTTGTGGCCGATGGTCGGTGTTTGTGGCGGCCGGCTGATCTTGCACCATCGCATAATTAGACTTTGGCAGTGAACCCGCCCGATTATAGCCTATTCGTGAGTCACTTGAGCTCCAGGCTGACATGTACACTGACCCGTACTACAAGCCTGGTGTTTCATGGCATGCAGCGTGACGATTGTTCTGATTTAGATATTAGATGACGAAAAGCTAGTCGGCTGAAGCATCACATTTAGGGCCACCAAGGCTGAACAAGCAGCATCGCAGTCTTACAAAATAATTTATCTCAGTGCACGAGGAGTGACTTGCACTTGAGAGCTCACGCATGGGTCCATGTACCTTTCCAAACTGTGTCCATGTACTTGCAAGTTGCCACGATGGATCTGCTGTCTGCCAATCCTCCATGGCTTTGAGCGTCAGTCATGTAGGCCACATCGTACCTGCAGAGACCGAAATGCAGAAGGCTGCGCTCAAGCCGGCCTTGAGCAAGAGACAGCATTGAACGTGATCCTCGTCAAATAAGGAGGCATAGGCATCAAGTCAGAACGAAGTAATGGCGAGTCAACCGCGAATGAGGCAGTGGTAAAACAAGCAGATTCAACCCTTGGTAGCATGCAAAGAAGCTGATCAGAAAGCAACTAGCTGCAAATCGAGACGCTGGTCTGGGGCTCCATGACACGGTTTCCGGCAGCAGGTATTCAAAGTGCCAGGCATTTTCTCTGAGGGTTCGACAGGCCGGGCTTTATATATGCAGCGTCTTGCGATCCTTGGCTGTAGGTCTAGAATGTGGAGGCGATGAGATCTTTTCGTTAATCGGCGCCTAATAGTATAGGCTACGGTTGTCCCCGTCGGCAAGAAGCGGTTGTCACTTGTAGCACTGGCCAAGCCCTTGCTCAGTTGAAGTAGGTTATCTGCCCCCCGGAATAAAATCTCGCCACCCGCACCCACCCTCTGCCACTGTCAGACCACCCAGAAAACACAACAAATTCATACGAGAGAACAAAAAATAGGATGCGCTCCTCAACCAAAACCACAATGCCGACTCAATCGTATGCATCAGCTGCAGCAACGCTCAGCTCGACCTAAGCTAACAAGCCCAGCGAAGTATACATCGTCTCTGTTGCCCGAACGCCCCTAGGCTCCTTCCAGGGCTCCCTCGCGTCTCTCACGGCCGTCCAGCTCGGTGCCCACACCATCAAGGGTGCGTTCTCTTAATCCTCCATTGTTCAAGCAACGTACTAACAGGTAGCTGCCGTCTCGCGTGCCGGCATCTCGGCCAACCAGGTCGATGAAGTCTTCTTTGGCAACGTCCTGCAAGCCAACAATGGTCAAAACCCTGCGCGTCAATGCGCCCTCGGTGCCGGTCTTCCTGAATCCGTTCCCTGTACCACCATCAACAAGGTCTGCGCCTCTGGCATGAAGGCCACCATCATCGGTGCCCAAACACTCATGTCGGGTACGGCCGAGATTGTTGTGGTGGGGGGTACCGAGAGTATGTCCAACGTGCCTTACTATGTCCCCACGGCACGTTCTGGCAGCAAGTTTGGCGCTGTCCAGATGCTCGATGGTCTTCAACGCGATGGCTTGACCGATGCTTACACGGGTGCCGGTATGGGTGACGCTGCGGAAGTGTGTGCCGCAGACCACAGCCTCGGCCGTGAAGCGCAGGATGATTTCGCCATCCGGACCTATCAGCGTGCGCAAGCTGCCACCAAGAATGGCGACTTTATCGAGATTGCACCGATTGAAGTCTCTGGTGGTCGCGGCAAGCCCAACAAGACCGTCTCGGTCGATGATGAGCAGGCCAACCTCAACATTGACAAGTTGCGTACCGTCAAGCCGAGTTTTAAGAAGGATGGCACGGCCACCGCTGGTAACTCGTCGCCTTTGTCGGATGGCGCGTGTGCCATTGTGTTGGCCACGGCGGCTGCTGTTCAGCAACATGGCTTGAAACCGATTGCCAAGATTTTGGGATGGGCGGACGTTGCCCAGGCACCGCTTCACTTTACGACCTCGCCCTCGTTGGCTGTGCCCAAGGCTTTGAAGCATGCCGGTATCACGGCCGAGCAGTGTGATTTCCATGAAGTCAACGAGGCCTTTTCCGTTGTGGCGTTGGCGAATGCCAAGTTGCTCAACTTGGATTTGGACAAGGTGAATGCCTTTGGTGGCGCTGTTGCGTTGGGACATCCTCTTGGCTGCTCGGGCGCGCGTATTGTCGCAACGTTGACGAGTGTCTTGGCCAAGAAGGGCGGCAACATTGGTACGGCTTCCATCTGTGCTGGTGGCGGTACTGGTTCAGCCATGGTGATTCAACACGTCGATGCCACGAAGGAGAAGTTGTAAATCGAGCGCTGGCTTTGCGATGCAAAATGATTTTGTATGAATCGATAGATGGCAAAGAAGCTACTCGTAAAGGTCATCAATAGACTGGCATGCAAGATGCTAAATCTCCGTCAGGGTCATGCCCGACATGTCATGACTGCCCACCATGTCGCGAAATTCGTCAAATGAAATCTTGCCATCACGGTCCTTGTCGGCCTCCATGAGTGTCTTGTCGACAATCTGCTGCAGCTGACCATCCCGTAGATTACTCCCGACCATCATCTTGAGCACGAGAAAGAGCTCGCCATTTGAAATAAAGCCATCGCGATCAATGTCGTAGATTTGAAAAGCAAACTTGAGCTTGGATTCCTTGTCACCTTTGCTGCTAAAGGTACTCAACGCTTCAATAAACTCTTGGAAGTCGACTTCGCCGCCGCCATCCTTGTCCACGACTGAAAAGAGACGATGCGCAAGGGGGTTGCTGGCAATCTGTGGGATCGAAAGAAACTCCTGCCGATCGATGCCACCAGAGCGATTCTGGTCTAGCTTGAGGAAGCGCCGCCGGATGCGCTCAATCTCTTCGTGTGAAAAGTGCGTTGAGTTGACGAGGTCGTCTAGGAGACGCGAGGATTGGTTGCCCATTCAGAGCGGTGTCTATTGCTGTTGTTTGTCCTCTGATATAATGTGAGTAGATTCGTGCTGCTTCTTGAGCCTTAGTTATGCTGAGCTTTGCTTTGTATCGTAGATCGTGTGGAGGAGTTGAGGAGTATTGGCATGCGTCGGTTGCATCAAGAAAGACGCGATTGCCTGACTTGGAAAGATGCTCCTGCTCCTGAACGAAAGCCTTTGACAAGGACAGCCAGACTGAGGCTTCCCTAGAGACGGTCAAGCTGCCATGGCGCGTAAAGACCTCTCAGCACTCAAGCATTACAAGTACTCGGCCGTAGACAAGTCACCGCTCTCCTACTACATCCTGACACCCTACTGGCAATGGTGCACAAACAGACTACCGCTCTGGGTCGCGCCAAACTTGATTACGCTGACTGGTCTCGGCTTTATTGTTGCCAATGTCCTCTCGATTCTCTTGTTCATGCCTGATCTCAAGGGACCCGGTCCGAGCCTCTTGTATTACTCGTTTGCGGCCGGCTTGTTCATCTATCAGACGGCCGACAATATGGATGGCAAGCAGGCACGTCGTACAGGCTCAAGTTCCGCACTCGGTGAGCTTTTCGATCACGGCATTGATTCCCTCAACTGTACGTTCGGCGGCATTGTCCTCTGCTCAGCCATGGGATTCGGCGCGACCCCCGAAGGGGCCGTGATTATGATTATCAGTTCGTGGCCCATGTTTTTTAGCTCATGGGAACAGTTCCACACGGGCACGTTGTATCTTGGCTATTTCAACGGGCCGACCGAGGGGATTCTGATTGCCTGTGGGTGTATGCTCATCAGTGCGGTCTGGGGACCTGGCATCTGGCAAACACGGCTCATCGACCTTGTGCCAGGCATGGCCGGTGCTCTACCCTTTGTTGACGCTTCAACACTGCTCAAGGACGCCTTTATGTCCATGACTTACTTTGCCCTCTTCTTTGTGCACATTCCTTTTTGCATCTACAATGTCCATCAAGCTCGGTCAGCCAAAGGTCTCGATACAGCCTCGACGCTCGTGCAATGGCTTCCGCTCGCGTTGTTTACAGGCGCCGCCGCTGCATGGCTTGGATCACCTTACAGTACTGTACTTCGCGACAACCATATGATTCTCTTTGGCAGTCTCTGCTGTCTCGTCTTTGGACGTATGACGACGAAAATCATCCTCTCGCATCTCTTGCGGCAGCCGTTTCCGTTGTTCACCGTACAGCTCGTGCCTCTCCTGCTTGGTGCAGCGATTGTCAATGCGCCTGTACTCGGGCTTCAGCTTGTGACGGAGCAGCAAGAGGTACGGCTTTTGTGGATCTCTTTGGGAATTAGCACAGTCATGTACCTGTCCTGGGCGGTGCATGTCATTCAGGACTTTACACGCTACCTGGGCATCTCTTGCCTGACGATTCCGTATCAGGCAGACAAGCGTGATCTCACGGCGTGATCCATTTGTGGATAGCTGGACCGTGGCGACTACTATACAGACAATCTGCACATAGAGTAGAGTAGCGACCAAATTACTTTTGATATTTGTCAGAATTGAGTCGAGATCTGGATGCCAATCTTTTTGTCCATAGCTGCGGGATGACCTGAATGGATAAGTCTGACAGATATCAAAAGTATTTGCCACGTGCTTTTCTTCCCCCTCGTTGTGTTTCATCCTTCCCAGCTCGACTCTTGACTTTTGACGCTTGACTTCTCCATACGACAACGAACACCATTCAACCGCATCAGTGTCACAACGCATCGCCTGGTCTGCGCGTCTCTCTGCAAACTCTCTAGCTCAACAGATCCAGTGCTTCTCCCCCTAAGCTTAGATCACGCACGCTGAATCAGTACATAAAGCTCCTAGGCCAGTCAGCGCAAAAGATCGCCACCCATGAGCGGCAATCTGGCCACCTCGACCGTGATTCCATCCTTACTGCCGTCAGCGACCTCAACACCAACGCCGCGTAGTACCAACAACTCACAGTCCCCCCTTCTCTTCTTTGTCGCTCTTGGTTTCGGCGTCCTCTTTACAAATCTATGGATCATCATCGGCGTCAAATACTGCTTCCGTTATCAGTCCGCACGCAGACGCGGCATCACCCTCTCGCAGATGAATGCTGAGATTGCAGCAGCCAATGCACAGCAACGGACCGGTCGACGTAGGCGAGAAAAGAAGCTCATGTCGATCGAGGAGGTGAATGCACAATTTCCACTGCAGACGTACAAGGCTTGGCGTGCGAGCAGGGAGCGTGAGGGACTGAGTACAGAAGGTGGTATGCAGGCGGTGGCGGATCCCGAGAGGGCGGTGGTGGCGCGACAGGAGATGCAGCAGGATACGGCCATCTTGACAGGTGAAGAGGAAGCAAGGGTTTTGGCTGCTGCCGGTTTCACAGAGCCACGCACCAGTGTCCAGTTGGCGGCATCCAGGAGACAAAGTCTGCCGCGCGGCGAGACGTATGCTGACGAGACCGTCTACGAGGTGGCGGCGTCTCAGCCAGGGTCTTCGACTGCGCGCGTAATAGACACTGGCAAATCAGACAAGACGCTGGACGTCTGTGAAGCAGACATTGCGGAAGCTTCCACAACGACGGCAATGCCTGCCGCTGCAGCTGCATCTTCTTCAGGACAAGGCCAAGCAACCATTGCCGGCCCAGCAGACATCGACGCCGACGGCGCGATTGTCTCCGGCGACACCTGCGCTATTTGTATCGACCTGCTCGAGGAAGAAGACGACATTCGCGGCCTCACCTGCGGTCATGCCTTTCATGCCGCCTGTGTTGACCAATGGCTCACAACACGGCGTGCCATTTGTCCACTCTGTAAAAAGGACTTTTGGGTTCGCAAGACGCCTGTCGCTGGCGAAGGCGAGGCAGAGGGGTCTGGCGAGGTGGGTCCAGGTCATGCCGAACGGGGCGGTATTCTTGGCGCGCTGGACGATATTCGAGCGATACGTTTGCCACGATTTGGACGAGGCGGTGCGCGGTCTGCTGCTGAAACGACGACAGCGATGCAAGACTCAACGCGTCAGAGTCGTCGATCGAGACGACAGGGTCGGACGGGCCCTGAGCAGGATCTCGAGCAAGGACGCGAGATGACTGATTTGAGCAACGGCGCTCGATCTGGAGGGACGGTCTTTCAGCCAGCGCATTTGGCAGGTGTCCATGCCACTCAGCGATGATCCTCATGCCAATGCCTTCTTTACTTTTCCTATTACTTCGGCAATTGCAAGTAACTTCAAGTGTATAGCGATTTGCTCTGTTCTTCCAGAAATAAGTATATACATGAAACTGAATAAGACGCGGCCTACCAAGATTGCGCATGAGTCTGCATGTCAGTACCCAGACCCGCCGGCCCTGCTTGATCGGACAAGGGTACGTGTTGTCCAGCCGCATGGGTTTGTGCCGGCTCTGTCGCCGCGCCACCAGCCTCCTCGCCTGTGACGGCAGCAATCTTGCGCTTCTTGTGACTTCGTTTCGGCTTGGGCACAGCCGCTGCCTCGCCTTCCTGACCATCGGCATCGCTATACCCAACTTGCCCTACCTCGCGCCCCTGCGACGGCGCCCGGATGTTTTGATTGTTGTGTTGGTCTGCATCTGCCTGCTTGACACTCTCGCGATACTTGGTCAAGTAAATCTTGAGCGCTTCCGAGTAATTCTCAAACCCGAGCGATGTCATGGCAAACAAGATATCTTCGCCATTCACCGTCTTGCGCTTCTCCTGGCAACACTTTTCAGACGCTTCCGAGGTGATAAAGGCGATGAATTCAGAGATGCATTCCTGAACGCACTCTTTCGCTTCTTTGGCAATCTTGGCACTCGGCGGCAGGGCTGACTTCATGATGCGTAGGACGTTCGCGATGGGAATATCGGCGGGCGCAAGGACATCGCGGTCGTCTAGGCCGCTGTGGTGTACATGCTGCGCCTGTTGATCGGGATCTTCTTGGTGCGCTTGTGTCCCTTGCTGTTCTAGACCCTGCGCTTGTCTCCCTGTAGCCTCCTCTTGCTTGCCTTCGCCTTCCATTGTGCGCCCTTGCTCCTTGTTGTGTTGTGTTTACCTAGGTAGGCTTCACATAGGTAATCCAGGAAGGGCGTCGTTGTCTGCGGCAAAAGATGACGGCCACCAGAACAACCACTCTCTCTTCTAGATCTAAATCAGTGAGACGCACTTGACCAGAGAAACAGAGCAAATGTGGCCCTCTGCTGCGCTTCTATGCGCCTTGTCAAGTCTCGTCCAGGCCGCTAATCCAGGCGCCTCGATCGCCAGCGTCTATAAATTCCCAGGCAACCACGAAACACCGCTTGGCCTCACACCCGCCGAATCACGCCAAGTCTTTGCCGAGATCTTTGGCGTGAGTCGATTCCACAAGCTAGGGTTCATTGGACAGCAGGCCAAAGTCTTGGAACATCTCGTTCGTAAAAAAGCGCATCGCCTGTTTAGGCCCGACGAGGAAGTTGTCGTGGACGAAGCCGGTGAGCAAGATCGACTGCAGCATGGCGGTCTCTGGTCACCCACACGCTGTGGCGTCGTCCTCAATATTGCAGGCATCACCGATGCAAAGCACATCTTTCCCGAGGAAAAAGCACTCTACCAGATACCAAACTCGCCCCGCTCCTCCGCCTATGGCGATTTGCTCTTGCGCCTACTCGATCAAGCCGACATGCTGCATGACCACCGCCTCGAAAGTGTCTACAAGAATGCCCACGGCGGTGGACTCTGGCTAAGCCCGCCACTCAAGTATATCCACGACCACGTCCGCCATGGCGCCGCCCTTCCCCTTTTCGCCAAACAGTTTGGCACAGACTTGGCAGCGGCGTTTGACATGACGCAACGCGAAGACCGTGGCTTTATCGGTGAGATTTGCGCGCTTGAATCGTTTATCGATGCCTTGGCACGCGCACCGGCGCCCTTGTCAGGCCAGTTTGCCGCAGGTCATCTCGTTGGTCTGGAAATCTTGCTCATCAAATATGGCGTGCATTCAAAGCAGTATACGGCCGGTGTTAAAGCCATGCAACAGTCTTTGCGTCAATTGGCCGCCAAGATTCATGAACTCGATCAGCACCAGATTTTGTATGTCTCTTTGCTGCCTCCGGTGCATGATGCGTCCGCGAGCAGTGGCAAGACGCTGCTACGACGTTGGCAACAGAATCTCGATGCCTTTAGCGACCCGGAGGGTTCTGATGCCGTGACGGAGACCAAGAAGGGCAAAAAAGGTTCATCGCCTTCCGAGGATGGCTGCTTTGACTCCAAGAGTGCGTGTGAAAAGGCTACGGATGCTTGCTCGGGTCACGGCAAATGTCAAGCTGCCAAGCAAAACGCCCTCGCAAGCGAGGACGCGCCAGCATGCTTCAGCTGTGTCTGTTCGCCCACCGTCAAGAAGACTGGTTCAGGACGCAAGACGACCGTTTGGGCTGGTGCCACCTGTGCCAAGAAGGATGTCAGCTTTGAGTTTCAAATCTTCTTTTGGTTCACGGTGATGATGGTGGCGACGGTTTGGTGGGCCGTCAAGATGTTGGCATCGATTGAGATTGGCGGCGGTGTGCTCGGTGCTACGGGACACATCAAGGGCGGTCAGTAGTGCTGCTAGCTGGTTCGTAGAAGAGTACAAATCAAATGAGGGTCTTGCAATTGCAAGGGATTCTTCTGATCCTAGATAGCTTTCAAGGTTGGCTTTTGAGTCGCTTGCTGCTGCAACGGAGAAGTGCGACAAGCGTGCGACGAATTCCAGAAAAATGCCTAGAATGCGACTCGACCAGCTACTGGCAAAGTCAAGCAGTATCAAAAGCCTAGCGCATCAGAGAGCCATGCCGAAAAAGGCCATCGACGCACGTATACCGGCCCTCATCAAGAATGGCGTCCAAGAAAACAAGCGGTCCATTTTCGTGGTGGTTGGCGACAAAGGCCGCGACCAGATTGTCAATTTGCATTGGCTGCTCTCACAGGCGCGTGTCGCCTCGCGGCCTTCAGTGCTCTGGATGTACAAGAAGGATCTGATGGGATTCACCTCACATCGCAAGAAACGCGAGCTAAAAATCAAAAAGGAAATCAAGCGTGGCATTCGTGACCCAAACGATGCGCAAGATCCGTTCGAGCTCTTTATTGCCGTCACCAACATTCGCTATACCTACTATAAAGAGTCGGAAAAGGTGCTCGGTCAGACATTTGGCATGTGCGTCTTGCAGGACTTTGAGGCCCTGACGCCCAACTTGTTGGCGCGCACCATCGAGACGGTGGAAGGCGGTGGCATCATTGTGCTGCTCCTCAAGACGATGACGAGTTTAAAACAACTCTACACTATGTCGATGGATGTACACGCGCGGTATCGCACAGAAGCGAGAGATGATGTGGTCGCTCGCTTCAATGAGCGGTTCATCTTATCCCTGACACAAAATGAGCATGCGCTTGTCGTAGACGATGAACTCAATGTCCTTCCCGTCTCGGGTGCCAAACACGTCAAGCTGCTCCCTGCTGTCGTGGAGCCCGAGACAAAACAGCAAGCAGAGCTCAAGGCGCTCAAAAAGAATCTTGAAGACACACAACCGGCAGGTGCGCTCGTTGAAGCGACGCGGACGATTGATCAAGCGAAAGCAGTCTTGACCTTTATTGATGCGATTGCGGAAAAGACACTCAAGTCGACGGTGGCGTTGACAGCTGGACGTGGTCGCGGCAAATCGGCTGCGCTTGGTCTTGCGGTTGCCTCGGCCGTTGCGCATGGCTACTCCAACATCTTCATCACAAGTCCGTCACCGGAAAATCTCAAGACTTTGTTTGAATTCATCTTTAAAGGGTTTGATGCGCTCAAGTATACCGAGCATCTCGACTATGAAATCATTCAGTCAACCAACGTTGCCTTCAACAAGGCGATTGTTCGCGTCAACATTTTCCGCGGCCATCGTCAAACAATTCAGTACATTCGCCCAGAAGATGCGTCGGTGCTTGGTCAGGCTGAACTCGTCGTCATTGATGAAGCGGCCGCCATCCCACTGCCGCTCGTTCAAAAACTCATTGGTCCCTATCTCGTCTTTATGGCCTCCACCATCAATGGGTATGAAGGCACTGGTCGTTCCCTCTCCCTCAAGCTCGTTGCACAATTACGCGAGCAGTCCAGAGGATTTGTCGGTACCGGCAAACGGAAACAGGCAGGTGATGCCGAAGTGGTCGAGCGGTCTGGTAAATCCATTCAGAGCACGATGGGCGGTCGCACGCTCCGTGAGATTGCATTACAGGAACCCATTCGATACGCGCAAGGCGATCCAATCGAAAGCTGGCTTAACAAGCTACTTTGTCTCGATGCAGGTGTACCGAAAAAGAAGCGCGACGCTGGTTGCCCGCACCCGTCTCAATGTCAACTTTACGTCGTCAACCGCGATACGCTCTTCAGTTTCCATCCAGTCTCAGAAGCCTTCTTGCAAAAAATGATGGCGCTCTATGTGGCATCGCACTACAAAACTTCACCCAACGATTTGCAACTCATGAGTGACGCGCCGGCGCATCAGCTCTTTGTGTTGTTGCCGCCCGTCAGCGAAGACGACACGGGTCTGCCTGAACCGCTCTGTGTTGTGCAACTCGCACTCGAGGGTCAAATCTCAAAGGAATCCGTCTTGAACACGCTTTCTCGCGGTCAGCGTGCAGGCGGTGACTTGATCCCTTGGCTTGTTTCGCAACAATTCCAGGATGATGAGTTTGCAGGCCTGTCTGGCGCCCGCGTCGTGCGTATAGCGACGAATCCAGAGTACACCAAGATGGGCTATGGCAGTCGTGCCTTGCAGCTGTTGGATGACTGGTATGGTGGCAAGATTACAAGTCTTGATGAAGGCGCGGCGGCAGAAGAGACGGAGCTGACGCGCGTGACGGATGCAGAGCTGGAAGAAGCGACGCTCGCGACGGACTCACTCGCCGTGCGTGATCCGCGCAAGATGCCACCTTTGCTGCTCAAGCTGTCTGAGAAACGTCCCGAAGCGTTACACTACCTTGGCGTGTCATACGGATTGACATCGCCGCTGCACAAATTCTGGAAACGTGCTGGATATGTGCCTGTCTATCTGCGGCAGACGGCCAATGACTTGACGGGGGAGCATACCTGTGTCATGATCAAAGTGCTTGGCGATGAGGCTGGTTGGCTTGCTGCGTTTGCCAAGGACTTTAAGAAGCGCCTCATGAGTCTGCTTGGCTATCAATTCAAGAGTTTCTCGGCGATTGCGGCGCTGAGTATTATGGAATCGGCAGATATGGCCGTCAAGCTCGAGGAAGACGCTGCCGAGACGCGTCCGCTGACAAAGGACGACGTCGACACGATGCTGAGTCCCTTTGACATGAAGCGTCTCGAATCTTATGCGAGCAACTTATTGGACTACCACGTGATTGTGGATCTCTTGCCCATGATGGCGTCGCTCTACTTTTCAGGCCGACTTGCTGATCAAGGCGTCAAGCTCTCCGGTGTCCAGAGCTGCATCTTGTTGAGTTTGGGTCTGCAACGCAAATTGGTCGAGCAAGTCGAGCAAGAGCTCAATCTGCCTAATAACCAGATTCTCGCCATGCTTGTCAAGATTCTCAAAAAGCTGACGGCATGCCTGGCACAAATTCAGCGTCAGGCGATCGAGTCGACCTTGCCTGCTGAGCCCCTCCGTCGTGAGGAAGCACTCAGTTCTGATGACGAAGCCGAGACTGGACCTGCCTTTGTGCCGTTACAGCAGACGCTCGAGGAGGATCTTGAGGAAGGCGCCGTGGAAGACAAGGCGGCAAGGGCGGTCCGTGAGCAACAGCAGGAGCTCATCAATTCGCTTGATTTGAGTCAATATGCGATTGAGGGTGAAGAGGCTGATTGGCAAGGTGCCGAGAAGCAGGTCGGACAAAAAGGAACGAGCTCGACGGTCGGTGTCAAAAGCAGCAAGCGGCGGCAACAGGAGGAAGGCACAGTGGCTGCTGTTTTGGCGCAGGAGGAGAAGGACGCACGCAAGGCAAAGAAGGCGAGGAAGAATAAGAAGTAGAGAACGTTCTGTTTACCTTCTTAGGATGGTATATCCTGGTAGCACTCGTGGACTGTCGATGTACGATTGCCAAAGTGAAAGGTCTCCCATCTGAAACTGACTTCCGAATCAGGCGCCGCCTTACATAATCGAGCCGAGGCTCCACACGAAGCCGCCGGGACCGAAGCGCCTGAAGCGCCCAACGAATCAAACGGTGACACTGGTGGTGGCACCGTCTGGCAAAAGGTGTGGGTGGCGGATCTGCTAGACTGTCCCATATCGGCCGCAACTTGCAACTTGCAAGCTAGCTACGGACAAAGTCGCCAGCACGGTTTCTCCGCTCAAGCACGGCCGCGGCTCAAGCGCTTTACATTTATATAACTCTCTAGCCGTACCCCATCTTTCGCATCTATAGATCCCAACGCACACGACCATGTCTGCAAACACATCCGCTGACTACGATGTCATCGTCGTTGGTGCCGGCATCAGCGGTATCAACACGGGCTACCGTCTCCAGACAGAGATCCCCGGCTGCAAGTATACCATCTTGGAGGCGCGCGAAGTGTTGGGCGGCACCTGGTCCCTCTTCAAGTACCCGGGCGTACGCTCCGACTCGGATCTCTTCACATTCGGCTTTCCCTGGCGTCCCTGGGGCGGCAAGACCCGCTTTGCAGAGGGTCCCGAGATTGTCAAGTACATGACGGACTCTGCCCACGAGTTTGGTATCGATGAGCAGATTCAATACAAGACAAGAGTCATTTCGCTCAACTGGAGCTCAAAGGGCTCGTTCTGGAGCGTCGAGATTGAGAAAGACGGCAAGCGCTCGACACAGACGGCCAACTTTTTGGTGCTCGGAACAGGCTATTATGACTACAAGAACCCGCTTGAGGCTGAGATTCCGGGCATCAAGCAGTACGAAGGCAAGGTCGTGCACCCTCAATTCTGGCCTGAAGATCTTGACTATGCCGGCAAGAAGGTTGTCATCATCGGTAGCGGCGCCACTGCCGTGACCATCCTTCCCAACATGGCTGATAAAGCTAAGCATGTCACCATGCTGCAACGTTCTCCTGGTTACGTGATGACGCTTCCGAACGCCAAGAAGGAGCTACCAAGCTTTGTGCCGAGCAGTATCCGTTGGGGATACGACTACTTCCGCTACCTCGTCCTGCCATTCCTCTTCTTCAAATTTTGCCGCTCATTCCCGAATGCCGCGCGCAAGATGATTCGTTCGGTCACGACCAAGGCGTTGCCGAGTACGGTGCCGCATGACCCGCACTTTAACCCATCTTACAATCCATGGGAGCAACGGCTATGCATGTCGCCAGATGGTGACTTTTTCGAGTCGATGCACTCTGGCAAGGCGGATGTCGTCACAGGCCGTATCAAGACGGTGACGAAGGATGGCATCACGCTTGAGAATGGCGACCATCTCGAGGCTGATATCATCGTGACAGCAACAGGTCTCAAGTTGCTCATGGGTGGTGGTGCAGCCATCAAGCTGGACAACAAGCAGATCCAGATTCCAGACAAGTTCCTATGGCGAGGCATGATGTTGCAAGACTGTCCCAACTTGGCCATCATCATTGGCTACACGAATGCTTCATGGACGCTTGGCGCAGACTGTACTGCGCTGGTGGTCACGCGTCTCATCAAGGAGATGCGCAAGACGAAGCAAACGGCTGTCACGCCACATGTGGATGACTCATCCAAGCTGACACCCTCGAGCGTGCTGAACCTGTCTTCGACCTACATTACAACGAACAAGTCCGTTTTGCCCAAGGCGGCTGATTCTGGTCCTTGGAAGGCGCGGTCAAATTACTTCAAGGACTATGCGTTTGCCTCGTTTGGCAAGCTCTCTGAGGGTTTGATTTTCAGCTAGGTAGCACAGGGATTGCAATAGTCCATAGATGAATGAATGTACAAGTAAAGTAGTCTTGAGCCAGGCACACGGATTACGCCTAGTCCTTGTATCACGTGACTTTTGCTCTTCTCTCAAAATTTCTTTGAACGACAAGCAAGCAAGCAAGCAATCATCGATATCCATCAAAGGCCGCTATATCAAAGCCATGAGCTGGCTCTTTAGCACAAAGTCGACCGGAGCACCACAACAGCCCTCCGCAGGCAGTACAGCGAGTAGCGAGCCCTTGCTGCAAGGCACACCTTCAGAGCAGAACGCGACACCAGCCTCACCACTGACATCGCCGCAATTTGACTTTTCTACACTCGATGCCAGCAAGCTACACCCTCTTGCAGGGCTCAATGATACACTCGAGTACCTGACCTTGGAAGATGAAGCGCTTAATACCTTACCTGGTTCAGAAACAGCCTTGCCTTCACGCGGCTGGTCCGATGATCTGTCTTACGGCACAGGCACCACCTACCTCACCTGTCTCGGTCTTGGAGGCGCCTATGGTATCGTTGAGGGCCTACGCAACTCTAAATCAACCGACTCGTTTCGTTTGCGATTGAATACCGTCCTCAATAGCGTCACACGGCGCGGTCCTTTCCTCGGCAACTCGGGTGGCGTCGTGGCCATCCTCTACAATCTTATCAATTCAGGCATTGGTGCCGTCCGTGGCCAGCATGATACGTATAACGCCGTCGCGAGTGGCTTCGTCGCCGGTGTCCTCTTTAAATCGACACGCGGATTGAGACCGGCATTGAATGCCGGTGGTTTGGCCGGTGCGGCGGCATTGCTTTGGAGTTTGGGCAAGACACAACTCGCTGCTTCCAAGAGTGCGGCGGCGGCATCGCCCATGGCGCATGGCATTGAAGATGTCGCGCCTACATCAGACTATGCTCCGGCACAATGATTGTCTCTCTGACATACTTGGTCAAACCCCTCTCAGACGCACCACTCTTTCCCTTTTGTAATAGCATTTACACGTAGCCCTTGCAAGACGTTGCGTTCTCTTTCAACCTTGTCAGATTGACGATGACACCCTTGAATCGACTGGCTATGCACGCTTATAAACCAAATAAACAAGAACCTTTATGCAAGATGTCGATGGGCTGCCGCTTCCCCTGACGCGAGGATGCGCATCTGGACTGCCTCCACCAAATGTGGCCAGTCGGCAGAAAGGACATAGTACGTCTGGCCGCCGGCAATGAGCACAATGGCGATACACATACCCGTCCAAAGTCCCGCAAGACCCCAACCATACGTGAAGCAAAGTAGCAAGCCGAGCGGGATGGCCACCAGGTAGTAGCCTGCGAGATTGAGCCATCCACCGATATGGACACGGCCCTGGCCTCTCAGGACGCCCGAGGTCAAGACTTGAATACAGTCAAACAAGTTGAAAAAGGCACAGAGCGGTAGAATCTTGGCAGCGGCCCGAATGACGCCCTCGTCGTCTGAAAAGAGGCGACCCCAGTCGAAACGGAGGAGCAAGATGGCAAGACCCGACGTCAGGCCAATCAAGATGGATGCACCGACACCGACTAACGTAGCTGTCCGTGCTGGACGCGCAAGACCCGCACCGAGTAATGTACCAACACGTGCAGCAATACAGCAACTTGCACCGAATGATACTTGATAAATGAGATTGATGCTCGTTGCGCCAATCGCCTGGGCAGCAAGGGGGACCACACCGATGAGTGATGCCGAAAAGGCCATGCATTCATAAGCAAACCATTCCGTCGTACACATGAGTAAACCTGGGCCAGCCAAGCGTAGCATGGGTCCCCAATTACGGAACGCCTGCATCGAAAAGCCATGCCAGGCATGACGTGCTTTACCGTAACGGACGAAGAGCACCATGCAAGTAAACATGGTCCAGTAGCTGATGGACATGGCGACAGGTCCACCCGCAAAGCCAATACCGAGATGGGGATGCCAGACGAGCACATAGTTGAGCACAGCATTCAGCGGCGCCGCCACGAAAAGTGAATAGGTCGAGATGCTAAAGATGCCTTGCGAGGCGGCGAACCGCTTGAGCGCTTCAAACATGGCAAAGGCGGGTGCGCCAATGAGCAAGAGCTGAAGATAACGCGAGGCGAGCTTGGCAATTTCGGCAGATTGACCGAATTGGAGAAAGACCGATTCGCTACAGAGCCAGAGGGTACCGATGGGGACCAAGCAGAGCAAGAGGAGCAGCATGGCGCGCTGTAGATGGAGACCCAGCAAGAAGGGTTGATTGGCGCCGAAACTCTGGGCACAGAGACTGTCCAGCGAGGTGGCGAGACCTTGAACGACAGAAATCATAGTGATGGCCGCCGTCATGCTGGCGAGCGATGCCGCCGCCAACTCATCTCGCCCAAGTCTGCCAAGTGAAAAGATACTTGAAAATTGCAGAGAGTACTGGAGCGCAAAAGTAGCAATCATGGGGACTGAAGTAGCCCAGAGTAACTTGGCCTCGTACTTCCAAGTCGTCTCGAGTTGCTGATTCGCAATCGCCTCTTCCCAGCGTTTTCGTCGCTCGGCCCTCGTGACTTCACGAAGCTCGCCAGTGTCTGATGCGATGAGCTCGCCACCAGTCTCTGCGACCCGAGATTGGACTCGAGACAGCAGCGAGGTCGTCTCGTTCAAATCAGCCTCTGAGAAAGCGTCCAGAGGCTCTTCAATTTCCATGACTGTGTCAAGGACACTTGCTGGGTTTGGCAGTAAATCATTGTTCTCTAGCAGCGTCTGTTCCTGCGCGTCTAGCTTCTGACGTTCATCACGCGTCAAATAGCCTTGCGGCAGCGGTTCTTCAACTGAGAAGAGCAATGGACGTGAGCCAAGCACAAAGACGGGCCGCGAGTAAGATTCGCTCAGATGCATGGCGCTCACTTGGGAGTCATTGGAGTCAGTCGAGTTGCGACGCGCGCGCGGTGTGCCATGACGGCCAGACTCAATGTCTGACTTGTAGACATCTTGCATGGCCACAGCGCGCGCTCAGCTTTCAGAGGTTTGGTGGAGTGTGGTGTTTGTGAAAGGGTCGCGTGATCGACGCGACTGTTCTCATCCTTTTTTGATTTTCGGAATCAAGGCAAAGGCGCATCATCTACAAACTCAGACTGGGCCCAGCAACAGATCTAGATTAAGCTACTAGCGCTTGTACTTAAGCCTGTATTGCATACATCATATACTTGATCATGAGAATATACATCTTTAGACATGCTCAGACGGATAGCAATATCCAAAAGATCATTCAAGGCACACTGAATACGCCGCTGAATGCACACGGACATCATCAAGCTTCACTTCTGGCTGCTCGGCTGCAAGAGATCGTGCCCAGCTCTGGACAAATCTTCTGCTCTGACCTAGATCGCTGCAAGCAGACGTTGGCTCATGTTATGCAGGAGCGGCCTGAGCCCATTGAGCTTGAAAAGGCCAAGTACACGCCTCTCTTACAAGAACGCTATATGGCCGAGCTGCAAGGCGTCTCAAAAGACGTGGTCGAGAAGCTCTGCAAAGAGCAAGGCAAGACCAAGTTTGATTTCGGCGAGGGTACGCCGGCACTCATTGGCCGGGCAAAGCAGTTCTGGCAAGAGATGGTCCTGCCGCTCTATCAGAATCGCGATTGCGAGGATGTTGCATTCATCTGCTCACATGGCGGTACGCTCTTGGCTCTGACAGGCGCTCTCGTCTCAACATTCGGGTTCAAGGCAACGCAGGATCTGCCGCTGAATGCTGCGAGTCCAAACACTGGCCTCACTGTGCTTGACACCAGCTCAATGACGATGGAGCTCTATGCAGATGCCAATCACCTGAAGGCCGAGGGAGCTGATGCCTTTTTAAAGGACAGGAACATGGAGAATGTCGATGTTTGAGCGACTGGCTCCAAGATTCGAATCATTTGATAGATGACATCTTGATAGGTTATAGACTGCGCAATTGAAAACCGTTGCGCAACGCCACCGCAAGCGTAAACACACCACAGTCACCAAACCCCTACTCGCGCTCTCGACAGCCACGGCCGGCTGCACTTCACTCGTTACACATTGTATGCCCTACGCTTGCAGACACGCTGGATCAGGCGACCAGTGGTGATCATGTCTGGTGCCATAGCAACCGAGGCCTTCCAGCGCGCAACATCGCCGCTAACCTCTTCGCAACATGACTTCATCGACCTGGTGGATCCGCGACCGTCGCGTCCACCGCCGCAGCCGTGTATCGTACTCAATGAGGTCAGGCAACGCAAGACGAAGAAGTCTGCTCTGATCGTCACGCAAGACGCGGTGGAAGTCATGGAGTTTCGCGACGTGCTCTCGGGCTTTGGCAATGCGGACTACAAGGCTGCTCCTCGGACAATTGCCAAGAAGGCGCCTGTTGATAAGGAAGCTGCCCTTGCTCTTCGAAAAGAAGCAACAGCCAAACGGAAAGAAGCCACAGCCAAACGAAAAGCAGAACGTGAAGCGGCTGCGGCCGCTAAACGTGAAGCTGCCGCTGCATCAAAAGCGTTGTTGCCGACGAGGGCCAAGACGATCACAGAGCTCAGCGTACGACTGCATACGAGCACCGATAATGAAATGAGTACGGGCCCCTCCGGCAAGGAGAACAGGCGCATCTCGGACTTTTTCCCAATCGTCAAACCTGCGACACCTCGCGCCGTGACACAAGTCAAACGTCCCACAAAAGCTAAGCGGAAACGTGTAGAGCTGGAAGAGAAATTCGAACCATTGCTCGATCCAGCTGATTTGTCTTTGCGGTACAAGCAGCAAAAGTTTACCTACGCGTTGCCACCACAATGCTCGATTGTGCACCCTTTATTTATCAGTCAACTGCATGGTATCTGTCGCAACTTGTGGACTGTGAGTGGGCCGGCCGAAGCTGCTGTAAAGCTAGATTCGTCCTTCCATGTGACCGACCAAGAAGCATTCATTGATGTGGCAAAACCTACTCAAGCAGATGCGGAGGAAGCAGGCAGCAGCACCAAGCCACTATGTGCATCTTTCGCAAATGCCTCTTGTGCGCCTGTGCCGGCAAACGGCATCGTTCAGCTGGAATCAATCTACAGTATTTTCAACTCTACCCAAGAGTATCTTTCCTTCATTGCCGACGATGATGATCCGTTCACCGCCAGCCAAGGCATGCAGGATTTCCCCGTCGAGCAATCTACAGATGCAGAGCATGAAAGCAGCTTGTCTGCGGATGCCCTTGAGAAGGCACCACCCATGCCCATCGAGTTCTTGTTTGATGAAGCGCCGCCACCCTGTGCGCAACCAGTCATCTGCATTGACGACAGTATCGAGGATGCTTCACCTGCAAATGAACATTCCATGATTGTTCTCAGCTCTTCTGAAGACGATATCTCGCTAGCCAAGTCTGACACATCATTTGCGGTTGCGCGTGCAGGGACTACTGCGCTAATGGATTCCGCTGACAAGTTCGATCGCTCCATTCTGATGATCCCGAGCTCAGATGAAGAAGACAGTATGCCGCTCCATCAGCTTCTATCAGCAAAGAAAGCTTGGCTTGCTACGCCTGCCAAAGAATCACGACGGGTGCTGCCCGTCTCGCCATTGCCTGCGCCGCAATTCCCGACCCAGGCCCTTTCAAGAGCACTATCGTTTCCAGAAGCCATATTGCCAGCTCCTGGTCCGGCATCCGCAGAACAAGTCCCTCTAGACTACGAGATTTTCACGACTTTGCAACTTCAGACACAGCTCGACAAGTACGGCTTCAAGGCCATCAAGCAACGATCTAGCATGATTGCGTTGTTAACACGCTGCTACGATGCAGACCCTGCTGCCCGAGCGCGTGCTTTCGGAACGAGCGCTAGTGCAGCGGCCAAGAAGAAAGCCTCACCAAAGAAGGCTGCCCACGCAATGGATGTGGTCAATGCCACTGCGAGCAAATCGCCCAAGAAACCGTCGACAAAGTCAAAAGCACCGGTTCTATCGAAAGAAGATCGAGCCGCCCTCCGTGCCGAGCAGGCTGCTGAAAAGTCGGCCCTTAAAGCAGTCCAAGCCGCTGAAAAAGTGGCGCAGCGACAGCAAGACAAGGTGCGGCTGGCGGAAGACAAAGTACAGCGTCAAACACAATTGCAAGCCGATATCGAAATCTTCTTGACAGGTGGCGTGTGTGCTGAAGGCAGTGCTTGGTATGCCAAGATTCTGACATATGAACCCATCGTGCTGGAAGATTTTGTTACAGCGTATGGCGAATCTGCTTGGTATCGACGTCAGCCGGCTTGCGCGGAAGGTCTGGTGCCCATCGACCCTCTTGTCATTCGCGAGTTATTTGACAGCAAGGGTGTCTGTAGCGTGCAGCGTGTCACGAGGCGTGGTATCAACAGGAAAAAGCTATGATGCGCTAAATGCAGTACATTAAAGTAGAGATGTTCATGTCGTGCCACCCATCTTCAAATAGAGGTCCTCAAACTCCCACAGGTCATCGCCGCGCTTGACTTCTTCAGTGACAATTGCAGAGGTCTCATCAGCCTTGGCAGCGCCCACTTTAAGAGTTGCGTCGCTGGATTGGACATCTTCCAAAGTGAGCATCATCGTGCCTAGAGGTGATTGCGCCACATGGACAATGACGCCGCGTCCAAAATCAACGTCGGCGGTCTGTGGTACTGCCGCAACCTGTCTTTTCCGCGCACGCCTGGGTTTTTTGATTCGCGAGGCCTTTTCGCTCGCATCCAGGTCACGCGCTCGCTCAGACGGTCCAAGTTGCATGATGCGCTTGTGTCGTCGATTGTCAGGGTGCCCAAATGCCTTGGCGTACATGGCTTCCTGCTCCTTTTGGCGTTCCTCATCGGATTTCCATCCGCCCCGTGCCAGGGTCTCGTCAAACGTCTCGGTCGTTGTCGACGGCGCAGCCTGCTCGAATTGTCCATATTGACCACCGGGCATCCGGTCGTGCCGAAGACGCGTCACGACACTCCAGATGCGCTGATCTCGAGGCAAAGAACCATGCTTGATGAGATTGCCATGCACAAAGAGTGGTTGACCGTCTAGATCGTGTTGAAGCATTGTGTGTCCAGCAGCATGCAAGTTGCGTGTCCTGTCTTGAATGACGAGCGCTTCCATGACATCTGCGGGTAGCGCCTTGCTGTCCTTGTCAGTCCGGTCAGACGCAGCAAGGGGCTGTGGCTGGACTTGTTGACCCGCAATACTCAAGAGGCGGCGTGGGCCACTGAATGGCAAACCAAGGATGACGGCGGACAGACGGAAAGAATCGCGGTCGCCGCCAAAGTGCCCGTACCAATGAATCTTGTCATTCGACTTACTCGTCGCGAACCAGGTGGCTAGCTGTAATGTCGCTTGGTGCATTTTCTTGTCAACCACGATTTGCCCAGATTCCCCCTCGAATTCCGGTCGACATGCAAGGCCAAGGATACGCCATATTGGGTTTCGTGGTTGAGATTTGGTAAAGTCTGGCCAGAGTAGCAAGCCGCTATCGCGAAAGCCGGCAGAGTCGAAGAGGTACTCTGGATCGCGAAGCGGAATAGAGTCGCTGTCGAGCCACAAAACATCTGCGAATGAAGATTGGAGGATCGCTAGTGGCTTGATGCGAAAGTCCTTCCAGCTATCCGTCTTTTCAAGGCCACCGGCGACTGTGCGAAGCTGTACATTGTGCTCTTCAAGCTCATTCTTGAGTTCAGCAGGTATGGTCTCGACCTCCCATGGATAGTGAAAGACTTCGACCGGCAGGACGCATCCATGCTCACGAATAATCTTGATATTAAGCAAGACGCGACGCAGCGCTCGATCGTCGCCTGCAGAAAAGACAATGCCGCGGCCGACGGGGTTCTCCCTGCGCGCGAGGTTCCGGTGTTCGACAAGAACAGGAGGCATCTCATCCGATTGCTTGCCCATTGCTTGGAGGCCGTCAATCAATTCGCGCCGGAAGGACTGAATTTCGGCATTTGAGTAAGCGGACCAGCGCTTGTGACTGTCGATGAGTGCTGCCCGATCATAGTTGAATCCTTGCAAAGGGCATGTTTCAGCATTGAGTTTGAGAGACGCTTCCGCGCTGAGCACCTTTGCAGAGAGTAACCGCTCAGCAGCTTTCAGCATGTCTGAGAGCTCCTTGTGAATAGGCTTTGATGTCCTCCTATCTTCGGCATCTTTCGCGACCGCCACAGCCGCTTGATGTTGCTGTATTTTGACGAACTCGTCCGCAGTGTGCTGTACGCCAATGACTTTGGGATCATCTATCGGCAACCCAACTTCTTTGATATCGACTGGTCCCACCTCCTCAGGAACCTTGTGCTGCGGATATCGGTACGGCTTGAGCTTCTTATGCGGGGAGCCCGAGAAGGCTTGCCCAATACCAGGCAAATCTTGCAGCGTGCTCGAGTGGATGCGCGCAGCGTTGTGGTAGACAAGCACCAGAACGAAGACAATCGCCAAAGCGCTGATGAGTCTAACAACGGAGCGCATTTCGGAAGCTTTCACGTTGGTTTTCAGAGCATACAAGCAGCAGCCGCGTCGTGAGCTTGGTTGTTCAGACTCGCAATGTAGCTTTCAGCGGGGTATAGCAGCTCGCGAAAGGTATACGTCTTTGCAGTCTGATTGCAATAGTGACAGCGTGAAAGTGGAGCGCAGCGAGGCGACCAAGAGCTATATGTATGATTGCTCTCTCCTTCGACGGGAGACGAGCAAGCTTAATAGCGGACTTGGCCAAGATTGAGAATGTCGAGGAGTTCGGTTGAAATCGCTTGATCGGATTGCACTCCGGCGGCGTTCCTTTGCCCTTGCCCCATCGCGCCTTCAGTAATTCACTGCGTTCGTCGCTCGGGCAGATGTGCGACGAAAATCTGCGCTTCATTTTACGCGAATCACGCAGGGAAAACAAGCGCGCTGTCACCGACGGGCGCAATCACGTGTATACACAATCACCTTTCAACTTTGCCACTGGCAGATTTTTGGCAGCGGGATCGATCTGCGCCGTGGCCCGGGCTCTATGAATTCGAATGCGATTCTATCTTCCATCCTCAAATCCGTTTTTCGATCCTCATGCTAGCTAGCTATCACTCGGCTCTGTCCACATATAGTTCCTGGTCAGTGCCAAACCGCGCCAACGCTTCAAGCTAGTACTGGCCTCGAGCTCGCGCGAATCCCGACTGATGTTTGCTGATGTACGTATACATGTGCGCGTCGCGACTCGCGACTCGCGACTCGCATAACATGTCCACACGGCACGGTGACTGTCCAATTTGAGCCAGTTGGCGACTGTTTTTCCAGGAGACACGCACGCTAGTCGTCCGGGCCGCACCTTCTCCTGCTTTTAATTGCAACCTCCCGCGGCCGGCTCCCGCGTGATTAGTTGAGCTGTATTGCCCCGTGTAGCCTATCACTGTGAGACTGTGACATGTACACTGGCTAATAGTGGCTATCAGGCGACGGGCGTATCATACTATCAGCCGAAAGGAGTGTGCGATCGTACCGCTCGGCTCGGATAGATCTAGACATTGATCCTGATTTCCTGTTACAAAGTTATTTGACACCGAATTGACAGGATCCCGTGTGCCGAATCATTGCCGATAGTGGCCCGTTATGAAACTCAGGATGATCGCGAAAGCTGAAAGTGGCCGCCTAGGGCTAGTAGCCTTACTAGCCTAGCACAGACTGCACAGTAGTACTGGTCTAAGACAGTGGTCTTGTAGTACCTGTAGTAGGGCCGCCTAGGCCGCCAAGTTTTCCCAGGAGACGTGAACGCGAGCGCTATAGGCTCTAGCCGTCTATAGCTACTACTATTATTAGCTAGGCCAGTGCTCGGCTGTCCCCATTCCCGGACTCAGCTTATAGATAACTAGCCTGAACTAGGACAAGAACTACAGATTCGCAATGCCGGATGATAAATGCTTACCTATTAGCTACAGCCTACAGGTGCCACTCCGGGTGCGTGATGCGCATGCTCAACGTGAGTCCCTCGCTTGAACCAGTACATGAACCAAAAGAAACAATCGCCACTAAACGCATTCGCAGGAAAGGAGAAACAAAGCACTCAATCATTATGTAGTGTCAAGCGTCCAAATCAAAGTTGACAAGTTGCGCTGAGCGCCCCTGGGAGATATTGGCCGCAGGCCGCGTTGCATTCTGGACGGCCGATCCTGGCCCGGACCTGTGCGATACTTCAGACTGATAGCTTTGACCGCGACTTCCGATGTTTGGCCGCAAATGCGAACCTGCCGTGTCGCGCCGAGAATCATCTGCCTGCGTCATTGCGTCCGCACTCAAATCCGTCTCGTCGCTTTGTGAAGCACTTCTCGATATCCCAACGCTTGGGAACGTCGCCTCGGGAGTGTGGGCGCTAGGCCACCGTGATGCCTGACCGTTAGGCGAGCGACCAAGGAGAGCATTCGCAGAATCAACCGAGGGGACGTGGTCATTGTCAGACTCGTCCGAACCGATGGTGATACGCGGCCGTGATGGACGGCCCGAAGCATTGTGGTTGCTCCCAAGGGCGAATCGATCCTCATTCTCATCCTCCAGAATGTCTTCCTGAGGAGACAAAGGGGCGTCCGAAAAGCCACTTGTTTGTGTGCTCATCACCTGCAGTGGCAGACCATTGCTCGTCATACTGCTCGACCGACGCTGGACCCGTCCAGCGGCAGTTGATGTACCCGAAGGACCCGCCGGTGCACTGCGCACAACGACAAACTTGCCCTTCTCAGGATTGCGCGCGCGTCGCCAAGGCGTCCAGTTGAAGCGTCTGAAATGGACACCCGCTGGATCAGCTGGGCCGGTGCCAAGTTTTTTGGAGGGGCCCAGCAATTCGCCCGAGTTTTGCGGGTGATAGATATCTGCTTCGCGCACGGCATAGTCGACGCCGCGTCGCTCGGCATCTTCCGTCGGCGCCAGCGTCAGCTCGTGTGCATCTTCCTTGTCGGCGGTCGGCTCAGCCATGTGTGTCGTCGACGACGTTGGTCTCGATTGCATGAGCGGTCGCGAGGTGGGCGAGGTCAACGAGTCGCCAGCCAACGCCCGTTGATAAGTCGAGGCGCGCATCGTCAGCGATGTATGCGGTCGATCAAGTGGACTTGTGTAGCCCGTCAGACCGGAGCTGGCCGACATGCTTCTTGTGTCGACTTGATTATGCACCCCCAACCGTGAACCAAACCCAAATTCAGCGCGAGAGCCGTGACGCGGTCGGCGGAAGAAGGGTGAGTCTTCTTTGGTTTCGAGAAGATTGGCTGAAGACTGTGGCGTGAAACCATGTTTGGTGCTTGCAGGTGCAAGGGCTGTGGTGACATTATTGGGCCGTCGGCGCGAGCGTAGCTGTCGAGCACCAAAGATGACTTTGGCGCCTTCTTCTTGCGGTACAATGACAAGCAAGCGAATAGCCAGCTCAAGCAAGGTCAAGAGACAGTTGCCAAGGATAATAAAGACCATGACGATTGCGTGAAAGATGAGGATGATGTAGCCGATCCATTCGCGTTGACCGGGTACAATCTCGAGTGACGGCACAAAGGGCACCATGAGGAAGAGAATCACAATGCGAAAGCCAATGATGATGAGCTGCACGAGTGTTGTGTTTGTCTTTGCAGGCCAGGGACGTTGCCAAAAGATCAAGCCAAGCGTCAGAACCTCCATCAACGCAAGCAAAACGAGCTGTGCGACCCCGTAGTTGATCAACAGGCCAATGACCATGCCGCGGGCGATCGATAGTAGCAATTGCGGCCGCCAGAAATGCACAGCGTGCTCGCTGAATGTATTGTAGAGCGGACCCCAAAAATTTAAGACGGCGACGTCTTCGTACAAGTCCTGGCGCGGTGCATGACGAGGGAGCCAGATGAGTAAGATTGTCGGAAATAGAATAACCAAGATCATAAAGACGAGTGCAGCGCTGGCTACCAAGCTTGCGTTGCTCTGTTGTGCCGTGATGAGTTGGTAGCACGTAAATAGACTCAACGGCAGCAGAAGCCAGTAGTAGACGCGCAACAAGCAGCCGCAGAGGAAAGGAATATTCTTCATAGTGAGATCTGTCGAAGAGGGCGTCAAAAGCCACCAGAGACCGACAAGGATGCAAACCAAGCCCACGACGCAGGCCTGTACAATAAGGAACCAGATCATGAATGAGCGCCAGGCATCTTGCCTCGATGGTCCAACATGATTGATGTACGAGGCGATGTCCGAATTGCGTTGAGGGAAAAAATTGAGGGTCTTTGTGATGGGACTCGACTCAAACAAAAGCAAGGCCCAGGCAAAGCGTGATGTGACGAGTTGAAAGAAGCCAGGATAATTGAGACGCATCATGGATGTATACGCTGCAAATTGCACATACGCGAGACAATCCGAGAAGCCTGGTGTTGTCATACGCAAAGCATTGACGTCCATGCCAAAGTTCGAAAAGGAGCGGTAGGGATCCAAGGTGCCGGACCAGGGATTCAACACTGCCACAGACACGACCTTGATGCCGACTAGAATCAGGATGGCCAAGGGAACGTATGTCAACACCGAGTTGAGGTACTCTGGCAACGGCGGTGTGATGGTGACTTGCAAACAACCAGTCTCATAATTGAGCCGCGTGGCATCGTTGACACGAATTGTATTGGTGATGCTGGAGAACGTGTAGCCAAAGTTGAGAGAGGTCTCAAACTCGAGCAATGCAGCGCCAGGCCCAACGGGACACTTTTTGATGCGCGGGCCGACTAAGCCATAGGTCGGCTGCTCGTAGTAGGAGATATTGCAGAGCCGCTCTTCAACGCGCTTCTGAATGAAGCCGGCCACCTCAATGGTATTTGTCAAGGCGCTCGCCAGCGTATTGTCGTCATTTGTATCGCTAATGGAGCCGGTCACGTTGCCATACACGGATATGCGCAGGGACTTGCTCGTGGCGTTCAAGTTGGCCGCCACGCGCAAAGGTGTAAAGAGCGGCGTTGAGGCATTCCTGATTCGGGGGTTGAGACAATTGGTGAAGGTGAGATTGACGTTGGTTTGTGCAGATACGGTGTAAATGAGGAAGAGCCACAGGAAGCCGGCAAGCGATCCTAGACGAGAGCGACGCGTCCCAGTCATCTCATAGTTTACCGCCAGAACATGAGGTGTAGGCTTCAATGTGGTCGATGAAATAGCGCGCAACGTGCTCAGCAGGACTCTCCCTTCTTGCGCCTACTGTCGCGTGGTCGTCGGCTGTCCCAGGCGCGGCGTTTGGGTCTATAGATGGTGTCGTGTCGGGTGGTAACAGGGGGCCAGCTGCAAGATCGCGGCGGGTTGTTCTCTCTTGTCCAGGAATCTTTTTCAGAGCGACCACTTGGCATCCATCAAAGTACATCATCATCATCTGGGTACCTGTCCCGGAATAGCTAGTGCGAGCAGAAGAGAAAGCCAAGCATGATTCGAACAGGGCTTGCAGCTGCCTTCAAGGCTCCAATTAAGGCGTCAGCTACTGCAGCTCTTGCACGACGATATGCCACCGACAAGCCGCCACACGCAAATGAACCTTCCGGCGACAAGGGGCCTGCTGTGTCAGAGCCAGCACAGCCAGCCGGCGAGCCAGGAGTAGAGTCTACACCTGTATCTGCAAAGCCGCCAACATTTGAAGGAAACCCAGACTTGCTCTCGATGCTGGAAGATCAAGGCGAGGCGCCACAGCGGCCATCCAAGGCTACAGGTGGCGGTCGTGAGGGCTACAAGTCAACAGCAGATCGCAAGCGGGAACGGATGGCCAACGTCTTCTTAGGCATCTTTGTCGTCGGTGCGATCGGCGGTGCCGCCTACCTCGCCTCAGAGTCGGCCGACAGTGAAATCAAGGGCTATTCACCGGGCGCCATTTACGATCGACTTCGCGAGCGCTTCTCGGGTCAAGTGAAGCATTACACGGAACCAGCGTTTGCCAAACTTTTGCCGGATCCATTGCCAGAGCCGTATCAGCGGCGGTATACCCTTGTGCTCGATCTTGACGATCTCTTGATTCACAGCGAGTGGTCGCGCGAGCATGGCTGGCGTACGGCCAAGCGACCAGGCCTCGACTACTTCCTTTCCTACCTGTCGCAGTACTATGAGATTGTCGTCTTCACCAATCAGTATGCTGGTACAGCGTTGCCCATTGTACAGAAGCTGGATCCGTACCGGTCCAGCTTGTCTGCCACCTTGTTTCGCGAATCTGCACGCTACGAGGATGGCAAATTCATCAAGGACATGAGCTATCTTAACAGGCCACTTGAACGTGTCATTCTCATTGACACAAACAAGGACGCTGCCTCTGCACAGCCCGAGAATGCTATTCTTCTCGAGCCGTGGAAGGGCGAGGTCGGTCCCAAGTCAAACGCCAAGGAGCTGCTCAATCACTTGCCATTCCTCGAGTACCTCGCCGCGGTTGAGGTGGACGACGTGCGACAGGCCCTCAAGTCTTATCAGGGAAAACATATTCCAACAGAATACCTCCAGCGCGAAAATACCCTGCGCGAGTCGATTGCCGCCTCACGCAAGACGGGTCGCTCGAGTGGCTTCTTTGGTGGCAAGCCCAAGCAAGGCAAGGAGGCGCCCGTCGAGATCTTCATGGACCAGCAGCGGAAACGCGCTCAAGCGGCACACAAGGAGTATATGCAATACCTCAAGGAGAATGGCGACAAGATGCTTGCCGAGGAAAAGGCGAAAGAGGCGGAGATGATGGCCGGCATGAAGACCAGTATTGTCGGCTGGCTTGGATCCTCTGGTGCCTCACCTGGTGCTCCGAGTGAGCAGCCTCAAAAGTAGAAAGATGCTTCTCTCGAGGTCTCTTTGTCTGTTTCCCCCCTCACTTGCATGTAGTACTTCCAAATGTGACTGCCATAATTCACTCAAAGCGCGTCTCGACGTCAGACCTGTTCCACCGCGGCCCGACTATACAGCTATACATCTTACCCTTCAGCGATCGAGGGGCTGCAACGCCCAGTCATTCTTCATCGACGTTCTGCGCTAGGCGCTTTCAAGGTTTTTCGTTTCATTCCATCGAGATCGTTGCTGAAGAAGTCGAGCATCAACTCAGTGACCATGCTGGACTCGGTTGGAGGACCCGATGCACATGCTACGCGGGAACCGGCTGGCAAGGGTATTGCCGACGGCGAGCTGGCTCCGCCGATCATCTCTTCCTCGAATGGAGTCAGCAAAACGACACAATCTAAATCTTCTGCTGAGGCAATGGACAGTCCTCAAGTTGCAGATATCGATGTCACCCAGGCCAATCACAAGGACCAGCCAGCTGCGACCTTTGACTTGAGTGCCCTAAAGGCGGAGCTGCCGAATGCGTTCATCGAGCGGAAAATTGCGCACCCAGGCTCGAAACTTCGGAAGATGCGGTCAAGCGGCTCGATTGCGGCGCTTGCAGACAACGCCGAAAGCCAGTCCGATTCAGTGACAAGGCCATCCGAAAGCAAGACTGTGCCAGATGTGAGACTGTCACCCAGAGAAGAGGCTATTGCCGTTTCTCAGGAGCCCGTCTTGGCCAATGTGCCTTCGGTGGATCCGAGCCAGAATGCGTCAGCAGGCAAGCAACGCAAAAAGCGCGAAAAAGCCAAGGCAGCGCCGCTTCCACTTGTCGAGTTGCACAAGCGAAACGAAGAATACCTGTACGAGATTGAGGCGACACTCAATCAGTTCTCCATGGATTTCGCACACAAGGATACGCTAGGCGCGCGTTGTTTGCAGCTGCAGCGCACATTGACGCTCCTGATCAGGTTCAAGGATGTGTTCCGGCAAAGAGGACAGGAGATGCACTTGACGCGCCTGTCGGAAGAGGACGAACTGCTCAGCCGCTATGGTAGTGATCGTCAGCTTCTCGAGATTGCCTCGCGATTAGGCTATGTCTCCTTACGCGCCAACAAGGAAGGCTATGAGTTTACTCCCACCCCCAAGGGTCAGGCATTGATTGCACCACGGAAACCGAGTATACCTTTAGACCGAGGCCCTTCGCCAGAGCTCAAGCGGCAGTTGGACGACATTTACAAGGGTCTCCGACCCACGCCAGAGTCAGATCGTATCCGTGCCAACATCGTCAAAGACGTGCAGTCTTATCTCGATCGCTTTTTCCAGCAATCTGCATTGCATGTCGAGCAGTTTGGCTCGTCGGGCAATACGCTCTACACTCCTCGCAGCGATCTGGACCTCTGTTGCATCTACACAACCATTCCACCACGCTCCTTTGTCTCTGTGCGCATGATTGCCAATTCTCTCAGAAGGGCACATTTCGCGTCGCATGTCAGTTGCATCGATCACGCCAAGATTCCTGTCGTCAAATTTACGCATCGACAGACAGACCTGCAAGTTGACATTTCGATTGAGAATGCCATTGCCATTGAAAACACGTTGCTGATTCGCACGTATGCCGAGATGGATCCGCGTTTCCAGATGCTCGCCTTCCCCATAAAAACGTGGTGCAAGCGGCGATGTATCAGCGTGCCAAGCGAGGGCACCTTGTCTAGCTATTCTTGGACACTCATGCTCGTTCACTACCTTCAAAATTGCTCTCCGCCAGTTTTGCCCAACTTGCAAGAAAAGACGGATCGCAACCGAGACACGATGGCGGAATACGTTCATGCGCATATGGGTCAAATGATCCTCTGCTCTTACGACGAACGGCCTTCCTTTGTCTCTAGAAACAAAGCGAGCGTTGGGACACTGCTTCTTGGCTTCTTCGAATACTATGCGCATCAATTCAACTTTCGCGGCGAAGTCATCACCATCAGCCGACCGAGCAGTAAAAGGCCTTTGCGCAAGGAACACAAGGCAAAAGAAAAGACGTGTGGGTCACCCTCCGACTGGCTCAGCAAGCGCATCTGCATCGAAGACCCCTTCATCAGCACGCGCAACACAGGTGTCGGCTGTAACCCAGCGCTTGCTGATTGGACGGAGAGCGAGATTCTACGTGCTTTTCAAATCTTGGACTCTGGCGGCAGTTTCGCCGATATCGTCGAGTTTTCTATCCCTTGATTTTGTCTCTTGAGGTGACGACTGGCTGTATCGTATCTACAATGCTTACCTATGTATGAATTCGACATTATCTTCTGTCAGCTTTTTCGTGATACAGTGCTGGAATGCAGAGGTGGTAAGGAGATTGGCGTGCAAGCCTTTGACAACGTTGAATGTAATCCGTACATCCGACCCCTGAAGCGCTTGGTCAAAAGCACAAAACACCTGTCGAGGAAGTCCCGACGGCTCGCCGAGGATCTCATCCTGACTAGCGGCGATGATGTGGACACTCTCCAGTAAACCACCAACCAGGCGATTTTGGACAATACGACTCAAAGCTGCTGGCATGTCGAGCTTGGTTCTCAAAAAGGGCCCAAGGTAGCGATATGGCAGCCAACGCTGAGGATAGAGCTCGTGCAGCACTTTGGTCGTGTCGCAAAATGGTGTTTCGAGGACCAACCTGAGGCGGATCCGGACACTGTCCTTGTAATTCGCTGCAAGCTGATCAAGCATGGTGATTGTCTTGTCGAGCGACAAGACAGAGAATCCTGCACCAATTGAGTGGCCCCAAAGCACGAGTATCACCTCTTTGGCAGACTGCTCGATAGACAGCTGCTGCTCGAGGTGGCTTTGAATGCGACTGAGCATTGCTTGAACGTCCAGAAGAATGCCATCCTCACTTGGCCTGCCTCGAGATCGCCAGTAGCCGCGATAGCTGAGGGCCGATAGATGAACGTTAGCGCTGCTTGCTCTCGAGACTGACTCGGCAATCTTGCCGAGGAAGGGCAAGCGTGCTGGAGTTGCAGAAGCGTTGCCCTGCAGATATAGAATCTGGGTCAGCTTGTCCCGCTGACTCATTGAATTCGAGAGAACAACTTTCTCGAGGAAGACCAGCTTGACGCCATCTGCACTCTTGAGTCGCCTCGCTGTCCAAGAAGCATTCTCGAGCTCGAAAAGATGATCATGCGAATCATCGTATCGAGACAAGTAAGGCATGTAGATGATTTTGTTCTGAAAGACAATGAGCATGAGACACTTCCAGGCCCATAGAGTCAGAGCAAGTCCTGTGAAAATGAGTGGCACCTGTATCAGCTGCGAAAGGTGCCGAGCGTTGGCAGGCGGAGAGTATCTTGTGCAGATGCGGCGAGGGCAGGAGCCGGCAAGGGCAAAATTGGTCCGCGTGCCGAACTTCGACAGCCTTAGGTCAGAGCAGCGATGGCATAGCTTGCTCATTCGTCAATTGCAGAGTCCATAGCATGTATCATATGAGCCACCATAAGCTGTTCGGCTGTAGTTGAAAGCGCGAGCTCGAATCGCCGGACGACGAGATGGTTCGCAAAAAGCCGACGTTGGGATTCCGACAGTCAGCACTGGGGACAGGTGGAATGTAACGGCGGCTCTATCGTCTATTCGGATTTTATACTACCCAATAAATGCAGCACCGGGTCCATTGATGAATCCTCTAGCACGAGAATGTCAAAGACTTGCTCAAACTCCTTTCTCCGCGTTTCGTCGCCAAAGTTGAAGAAGCCGATTTTCAAGACCACTTCATGCTCCGCGCCAGCAGCCATGTGGGCATCACCAGGCGAGTCTCCGAGTAAGATGACCTTGCGGCGTGCGTGAATCTGTTCTGCTAGGGAAGAATGTGCTTGAACAGCGCTTTCCCCCTTGTTGAGTGAATGCACTAACGGCTCTCGAAAGCCAGTCAGCTTGGCCTCTGAGCCATTGTTCGGGCCGTCCTCGTCACTGAAGCGCATCTTGTTGGAGACGACACGTTGTGTAGGTCTGTACAGATCATTGACACGCAAGAGCGCTTCAATGACGTCGCCAATGCCCGCGCTAAAGATGAGGAGCGGTACCCGCTTGGCGTCCAGAACGTCAATCAGCTCCCGCACGCCGTCTCGGAATTGCATGGCCGCTTCGCAAGCTTGCTGTTCAATACCAGCGCGCGTGAAGCCTTCGGCAATCATGGCCTCATGCGCCTTGGTCCACCACTCAATCATGAGCTTTGTCTTTTCCTCCTTACCAAGCGATGTTGAAATCTCCATCGGGTAATAGTGCTTGTAGAGCTGCCGCGTGTGTATTGCAAAGTCCTTGCTGACATGCTCTCCGCGTTCCAAGACACCGTGACTACTGAGATTGCGCTCGAGTTGACCATCTGCAGTCGCCTCGCTGGCCAAATCGTGGAAGTCTCGCCGCGCGGGTACCCAATGCTTGGTCAAGGTCATGTCAAAATCTGCGATCACATGAAGCGTATCGAGGCTGGCTTTGCCATTCATCAGCTTCTGTATCTTGGCATGCGCGGTTGACAGCAGTAGAACATTGGGGCAGTCGACCAGCCGCTGTATCGCCAGATCGATGCGCCTCGCGCTTTCAAAATTGTCGACACCGCCTGAAGCGACTGAGATGCCTTCTAACTCCTTCATGCTTGAGTGACTAGCTTGCGGCGCAGCTCTCGATGGAATTGCGCGGGTGTCGGAAGGCAACAAGCTTGCGCGCGTCGCGTATTTATTTTGCGTCATGATGCACCCACCATCTTCTGGACAATCAATTCATGACATGTACTCTATCACGATGTGTGTCCATGAATAACTATGCAATGCAAATAGCAGTGCTCTCAGTCCAATCAATGCACCTAGCGCGTTCGAATGACACCTGCATCAATCAACTTTTGAATCTTGGCACCAATCGCTGCATTCTTGCGCATGTGCTCGCCCAAAGACGCCGGATTGCTCTGCGCCTGCTGCAAGATACTCTGCATCACCGGCTCCTGAAGAATTGACATGATTTCAGGGTCACTGTTGATACGCGCCTGGGTCTGCTCCTCTGTCTCTTTGCTTCGCTCGTCATACAATGCTTGCTGCACCTTGTAGGTCAAGTCGCGGATCTCCGTCGTGTGCTTTTTCTCAGTATCCTTGACCGTTGCCTCTTCGAGCGCCGTTGAAGCACGCGAGTACTCTCGCATGGCCAGGAATGCCGTCGCCTTGCGAATATACGCCTTGACAAAGGTGGGATCAATCTTGAGGGCAGCATCGGCATCCTTGACTGCTTCAGGCATGCTCATCAATTTGATGTACGCCGCCGCACGGTTCGCATAGCCGCGAGCGTCATTTGGTGCACGCTTGATCATCTCGGTATAGTGTTTCACTGCGACAGGGAATTCGGCATTCTTGAATGCTGCATTACCAGCGACACGCTCCTCCTCAGCCTTTTCAGGCGATTCGTAGTCCTTTTTCTGCTTCTCAGCCCAGGCAGTCTCGGCATTCTTGAGCTTCTTGAGCGTCTCGGGTGTCCGATGCTCTGTCAGAGAGCGCTGGTAGTTGTCGATTGCCTTGGGCAAGTCGCCGAGCTTCTCATTCGCAGAACCCATACGACCAAATGCCTTCGCGATGAGCTTGAAGTCAGCGCGAGCTTCACGACCTTGCTCAATCGCGTCCTGGCACACCTTGATGGCATCCTCGCATCTACCAGATTCGTAGAGCGCCGCGGCCTTGTTTGTCAGGTAGGTGATGTCCTGGTGAAGCTCGTAAGCCTTGTCGTAGTGTGTGATGGCTTCGTCAAATGAGCGGTTGGCATACGCCTTGTTGCCAAGCGCCTTTTCCTCATCAGCGGATGCCTTGCTGCTCGGCGCGGCGACGGGCTCAGGCTCGGCTTTTGGCTCAGCCGCCTTGTCGTCTGGCTTGGTCTGCCGACTGGTTGATGACGCATTCTTGTCGCTCTCATCCTCGGCTGCTTCGCGCATGGGCGAGTCTTCAGACTCCTTGGGCGGCACACCGATATCTTGGCCGAGCAAGAGTCCAAGGACGGCAATCATGCGCTGATCGCCCATTTGCTGCATCAACAATGATGGGTTTCGCTTGATGTCCTCTAGCTTGGCCATGAAGGACGGGTCGGCCAGTAGCGGACTGGTCTGCGGGTTGGCGGCCATCTTTTGGTAAAAGGCCGGGTCATTGAGCTTTTGCGCAAAGCCAGTAAACGGATCTTCGGCGCCGCCAAATTGGCCGCTGTCCATTTCTCGCTTCATTTGCGCATCGACCGAGGCCATGCCACTCTTGGCCTGGGCGTTGCTGGGTTCCAACTCGAGCGCTTTTTCATAGGCATCGCAGGCACCTTGTAGATCGCCTAGACCATGGCACGCGGCACCTTTGCGCGTAAATCCTTTAGCCCAATCCTGTTTGATGCCAATGCACGTCTCTGCATCCTTGAGCGCCTCTTGGTATTGCTTGAGTGAAGCGTGACAGGCGGACCGGTTCGAGAAGAGAACATGGTTCTTGCTGTCGAGCTCGATGGCCGACGAAAAGTTCTCGATGGCTTCAGGGAAATTCTTGGCAGCAAAGGCGGCATTGCCCTTGGCTTTGAACTCGTCTGTAGACATGGCCGTTAGAGGGTCTGAGTGTGGGTACCTAGTCAGGTGGAGCGATCCGCTTGATGTCGTCGGTGTCGATTTAATTCTTTCAAGGCGCGAACTTTCCAGAAGGCCTCAAAGACAACGATCAGAGGCCATACACGAGTGCATCTACATGTCTCGTGAGCTATACAAGACCTCGACGACGCTCTTGCGCGCCAACCTCGACAGTCCGCCTGTCCTTGAGTGCTTCGTCCAGCTCATCTTTGCGATCCTCATCGATGCCATCATCAAACATGTCCGGCGTCCATTCCATGAGCACATTCGGCGCATGATTGAGGTACCGTAGCTCTTCCTTGATGCGCATAACGACATCATCCAGATACTTTTTTGTGTTCAGGTCTTCCAGCTTGGTCCGCAAGTTTGGATAGAGTGAATAGTCCGGGCCAAAGAAGGCATGGTAGGGCGTCTCGGGCAAGGTTTCCTCTAGCTTTGTATCGCAGAGGACCGCCGTCTCAGCCGTCCAGCACCGCGCCACGTTGCGCAGCGTATACCCTCCACCACCCAGGACGAGCACAGGCAAGCCAATCGACTTGATGTGCTTGACAGCGGCAGCATGACCCTGAATACTCAAACTGAACCGACCCAGGCGATCTGAGCCAAGCGAGTCGGCGCCGCATTGCAGCACAATGGCTGTCGGCCGATAACTCTCGACGCAGAGGTTGGTAACTTGCTTGAAGATTTCTAGGTACGCGTCGTCGGTGATGCCATCCTGCAATGGGAAATTGATGCTGTAGTGTTGGCCTTTGCGCTCGCCCGTTTCATTGAGGCTGCCCGTGCCAGGAAAAAAGTACTCGGCCGACGTTTGTGGCACGAATTTGTGGAAGGATAAGGTCAAGACGCGATCGCTGCTGTAGAATGCATTCTGGACGCCGTCACCATGGTGAATGTCAATGTCGATGTAGAGCACGCGCGGGTGAAGACGCAGTAGATACAGGATAGCAATGACGATATCGTTGACATAGCAAAAGCCACTTGCCTCATTCTTCTGCGCGTGATGAAGTCCGCCAGACCAATTGATGGCAATGTCACTCGTCTCATTGAGCAAGGAGCGCGCCGCACTCAGCGAACTACCGGTATAGGTGGCACAAAAATCCCAAATGCCGGCAAAGGCAGGACAGTCACCATTGTTGCCGTTGTCCGAGGCGATATTATGCACGCGGCGTTCTTCGACTGACAATTCGGAAGCATTCTCGGGTGTGACGCGGGAAAGAAAGTCGACATACTCGGGTGTATGAAACATGCCGAGCTCAGCTTTTGTTGCCTGTCTCGGTGCATAGACTTCCATCTTTTCATGCAGTCCATAGGACATGACGAGTGCATTGGTGACAGCGAGCCGATGCGGCTTCATAGGGTGGATTTGGCCGAAATGATAGTTGCCGACGCTTGGCTTGTGGTGGTACGAGACGCGCTTCTTGCGTTTCGGATCAGCATAGTCATGGACAGACTCCATAGAGCGGGAGATGATTCAAGGTCAGGCTTGTTATAATAGTTGCATGAGCTTCGTCAAGTAGCAGTAGCTTCGATGCAGCGAGTCGGCGTGTGGTGTCTTGCCGGGGATTGTTTTCGGTTCGAGCGTGAGCATGAGCATCACCCGGCGCCTACAGTACATGTATACGTACAGCACTTAAGCTTGACACTCACGAACACGCACTCAGTCACACTGAGCTCCTGCTCTTGTCAAGGACGCTGGCATAGGCTTCAACATCTGTCATGTAGCTGTACGGCTACTTGCTTTTGAGTTGCTTCTCCAATCGATGCAGGTCGGCCACTTCCCTCAAGCTCAACTCTCATTTGCCGTCGCTTCGTCCTCCTCCGACAGCAATCTGCATGGCTCACATCAATCGCTCGTACCAGCTGCCAGACTCAAGCAGCTCGCTTGTGACTTGCGTCGGCATCCTTGATCTCGGTAATTTCAATCGGGCGAGCAGTAATGCCACTCCCGCCATAGTTCTTGACACCCTCGATCGCACCACCACCTGCCTCCGTCCTCAACCCACCTTGACCCTTTTCAGCCTTTTTGAGACTGTAGAAATACCAGCAGAGTGCTCCAAATCCTGTCGTGATGAGAAGACCGTCGCGGTTCCGACGTGTAAAAGCGACGGCGCGCTGGCGTGCTTGGGGGCCGAGCACTTTAGCGTAGGCGCTCCTCAACATGGACATGCTTGCAGGTGTGCGCGTTGCAAGCTTTAGGTCAAGAAGAGGTTTAGGCTATCAAGATGCTCAAGGAGAGCGACAAGACGAGCTATATACATGGAAGGCGCCGGTTTGTTTCGATCGATCGTAGAACGTCATAGAGGTCATGTGCAACATAGTCAAGTAAAATGGACCACTCTCAAAGGCCGAGACCGCTCTCGCCGACTTCAGTAGGCTGCTTTGACGCCAGCTTGCGCTTCTCCTTTTCCTTGTCCTTGTCCGCCTCCGTTTGTTCTGGGCGCGGTGTTCCGGGCACGGTCTTGGACTCATCAATACCCATGCGCCTGGCAACGTACTGTTGCGCCAAGACTGACGCCGCCAATCTCAATCCACGCTCAATCGTCTCTGCCACCCATTCAGCAGGCTGAATCTCAGCTTCGATTGTGGTGGCTGCCAACGTGAGCCATGACACAGGCACCCCTTGAGACACCGTTGTGAACTGAATCTTGTTGGCTGTATCGGTCAAGGTGAGCAAGAGCTGTACCGTCTTTTCATCTTGGCCTGCAACGGCATCGACCGCAAAGGCTTGTACAGCAAGATAGATATGCGACGCGGCAGGCGCGAGGGTTGATGGGTCGCCCTTCTTGGTCTCCTCTTGATCCGCCGTATCGCGTGCCAAATCTTCAACCGCAGCATCACAGAGCTTGCGCGCATCCTGAAGCCCGCCTTGCGTCACTTCCAAACTGATGCCCGTTTCCTCGGGTCGCGGCAGATCTTTTGCCAGGACAGAGAGATGACCGCCCTCGACTTGTTCCATGACGCGTTCAAATGCCTCCTCAACCGGCCGTCGCACACGAACGCCTTGCAAGTCATGCGCGACATGCACGACAAGGATTTCGGCACCTGCGATCGGCGGCGCAACGGCATCGAGCACGCCTTGACCGATCGTGCGTGCCTCTTGTGCCAATTTAGCCAAGTCCAGGCTATGCAAGCGTGCCTGTAATTTCTGCGCCTCTTCACTCTGTTGTAATTCAGCAAGACGTTTCTCAGCTTCTTGGCGCGTTTGCGCGGCAATAGCTGATGCAGTCGACCAGAGTGAACCACCCCAGCTGCCCCAGGAGCTGCCACCGGATGACGTGGCGGCCGCAGGCTGTGTCGATTCTTCCGTAGCTTTCGTCGATGTCGCAGAAGCTGCCTTTTCAGAGGACACAGTCGTTGAGCCTTCGCCAGAGAGACGCGACGGTTTCGCAGCGCGTTTCGCTTCACCCGACATGCGCGGACTCGCGCGTGCAGACTCAGCGCCGCTCTTGCTGGCCGCTGTACGGGGTGTATGCGGTCGACTGGGTCGGTCTCGTGAAAACTCGGCTAGGAATTCGTTGATGTTGGCTTCATCGTCGTCCCCCGCTGCGGGTGCTGCGCCTGAAGCGACGTTGACGGTGTTGCTGGCTGGTGTAGCATCTGTCGATGTGGAAGCGTCGCCAAGTGGCTGTGTATCATCGGGTAAGTCATCGAGACCTGCGAGAAGGTCTTGAGCTGATTTCTTGGAAGCCATGATGTGGTTGATGCAAGTACCCAGCAAGTGCCTCTTGATTGCCAGACTCGTGGCTGCTCGCAAATAAAGCAGTCCCAAATGGTCGCTCGATACGAAGCTTTATTCTTCTCATAACCTGATAAGCTTGCTCGACTTGAGTTTACTTTTTCAGATCAACTCGAGCTTCCCCGCGATCTTGCGTGTTTGCCACTTTTGCTTCCCTAGGTATTGCGGGAAGGAAAGGAAACAAGCTGGATAAAGTACTGCTCATGGCCGCCTGTTGACTACTTTGCTATCGACGATTACTCTACCATGAACGTGCTCCAACATGCGCATCAAACAACAGAAGCGGCCTGGTCAAGCCTCGTCTTGCATCTACCGCCAGGCCTGCTCGAGTTCTCCGTCACACTAGCCTGCCAGATCCTCTTCTTTTACGGGCCGGCAACAGCGTACCTCCTGATTGACGTGCTCTTCCCGACCTGGTCATCCAAGCACAAGATCCAATCGGAAAAGCGACAGCCGACCAAGGAAGAAGTGCGGCATTGCATAACGCATGTCGTCAAGGCCAACATTTCATCCACCTTGTTCCATCTCGCCCTACTGCGCCTGCAAGGTGGATCCTCTTTTGCCCATTCTGCCTTCACCATCACGTCGCGGTTGCCGGGCCTGGCACAATTCGTCAAGGAGATTGCTATTGGACTTGTTGGACGCGAAATTCTCTTCTACTATGCCCACCGCGCCTTTCACCACCCGCAACTCTACAAGCGCTTCCACAAGCAACATCACAAGTTTACAGCACCTTTGGCCTTTGCAGCACAGTATGCCAACCCGGTCGAACACTTGCTCGCCAATGTCCTACCCATCTTGCTGCCGTTTGCACTGATGAAGGCGCATCTTGTCAGCTACGCCTGTTTCTTGGCAGCTCAGCTGTATGAAACGGCTACCGTCCATTCAGGCTATGAATTTGGCCTCCCGAGCGCGTTGCATCACGACTTGCACCACGAAAAGTTTTCAGTCAATTACGGTGGCACGCCGTTTGGCAAGTATGGCCTAGATTGGGTACATGGCACGGGGACAGTGGGTTGGGACAAGGTCAAGGAGGTCAAGAAGGTGCAGTAGTCTGTCACTATGTAGGTCTACAAGCTCAAGCTCTAATGGATACCTAGGTAGAAATAGATTGCTCCCCTGTCCATCCATCTCGCCGTCTTGGTCAAATCACGTGTCAGACGCGAATTTCGATTTCTTCAGCGACGAGAAGAAGCTCAAGAGCTGCTACGAGACTCGTCCTTTTGAGATAGACACAGAGACAGCCGCCATGAGTACGTCTCAAAGCATCCTGTACTGACCATTGACTAACAAGGCAGATCCCATGGTTGTCAACATTGGCGGAGGCCAACGCACCACCGGCCGCAAAGCACAAATCAGCAACATCACAGCTGCCAAAACCGTCGCCGATGTCATTCGCACCTGTCTCGGCCCGAAGGCCATGCTCAAGATGCTTCTTGATCCCATGGGTTCCGTCTTGCTGACGAATGACGGGCATGCCATCTTGCGTGAGATTGAGGTGGCGCATCCGGCTGCCAAATCGATGATTGAGCTTGCGCGGACGCAGGATGAAGAGGTGGGCGATGGCACGACTTCAGTCATTATTTTGGCCGGTGAGATCTTGGCGCATGCCTTGCCGCATCTCGAGCGCAATATTCATCCTGTTGTCATCATCGCTGCCTTCAAAGAGGCCCTCAAGACGGCTTTGGATACGATTGAGCAAATCTCCGTCAAGGTGGATACCGACTCGGACGAGGAAATGTCACAAATCATCAAGACCTCGATTGGCACCAAGTTTTCGAGCCGGTGGTCAGAGCTCATGGTGTCGCTTGCATTGCGCGCCGTTCGTTGTGTCACGACAGAGCAATCTGGCAAGCGCGAGGTGGACATCAAGCGTTACGCTCGCATTGAAAAAGTACCTGGTGGTGAGATTGAGGAATGTTGCGTGCTCGACGGTGTCATGCTCAACAAGGACATTACCCATCCCAACATGTGTCGCAAGATTGAAAACCCACGTATCGTCTTGCTTGATTGCCCGCTCGAGTACAAAAAAGGTGAATCGCAAACCAACATCGAAATCACAAAAGAAGCCGACTGGGCACGTATCCTCGAGATTGAAGAGGAGCAAATCAAGCAGCTCTGCGACAGCATCATGGCTGTCAAGCCAGACCTCGTGCTGACTGAAAAGGGAGTCTCGGACCTAGCACAGCACTACCTCATGAAGGGCAACATCACGGCCATTCGTCGCGTGCGCAAAACCGACAACAACCGTATTGCCCGTGCAACAGGCGCCACCATTGTCAACAACATTGCCGACTTGCGTGAACAGGACGTCGGTACAGGCTGTGGTCTCTTTGAGGTGCAAAAGATCGCAGACGAGTACTTTACCTACCTCACGAAATGCAAAGACCCGAAAGCCTGCACCATCTTGCTCAGGGGTCCTTCAAAGGACATCATCAACGAACTTGAACGGAACTTGCAAGATGCTATGGCCGTGGCTCGCAATGTCATGTTCCACCCGCGTCTCTCACCAGGCGGAGGCGCTACCGAGACGGCTGTTTCTGTTGCACTCGCCGACTTGGCGCGTCAAACAGAAGGTGTCGGCGCAAACTGTATCCGCAGTGTCTCGGAAGCCATGGAAGTTATCCCGCGCACATTGATTCAAAACTGCGGTGGCAACCCCATCCGTACCTTGACGGCTTTACGTGCCAAGCATGTCGCTGGTCTCGCAGCTGGTGGCGGACCGACTTGGGGTATCGACGGCGAAGCTGGCAAAGTCGTGGATATGAAGGAGTATGGCGTCTACGAGTCGACAGCGGTCAAGGTCCAGTGTATCAAGACGGCCATCGAGAGTGCATGCTTGTTGCTGCGCGTGGATGATATCTGTTCAGCGTCGAGGAGTAAGAGCAAGGCGATGGGTGGACCACAAGAGCAGCAAATGATGCAGCAACAGGAGGGAGGTGGCGAGGAAGGCCAGGAGATGATGGAGCAATAGAAACCCCCTTCATTATCATGATGAGCCGATGTCTAGCACACTAGCATATACGTAAAACTTCCTGCACATCCGCCTCGAGTGCCATGATCCGCTTCAGCAGCACCTGCGTCTCGGCACGTCGTCGAGACGCACCGGTACCTTCTCGACTTGCGCGTTTGCTCAATGCAGCGCTCGCAAGATTCGCATCCGTTTCACTGCCTTGCAACAATGCACGTTGCATCGCAAGCCAGACGCCTACACCATACCGCTTCAAAAGGCGCACAGCACCGCCGCGACGATCAATGCCACGCACTGCATACAACGCGCAATCCACCAACCTGCCAACGAGATTGAGCACAAGTTGCTTGACCTGAACCGTTGCTGTGCGTGCTGCATAGAGGCCCAATACGAGCGGGATCACATGTCGACGCTTGTACGGCTCGAGAAAGAGGGATGCCGTTACATTGCTCTTGAGAGCGACTGGCGCTGTTTCGTCGTCTTCTTGATCACCATCGTCGGCGTCGTTCAAATCAGGCATCGCTTCATCTTCCGATTGGCTTGCAAGCACACTTTCGTCTGCCATGCCTGCGACGAGCATCCTTAGTAGCCAGACAATCTCCTTGCCATAGTCGCCCGTACCAGTGGTCCCAGGTCCAGATGAATAAAAAAGCGTCATGAGCATAGGCACGTCCAACAAGTCCAGCTGCGGCCGCGAAAGCAGGAAACGATTGAGCTTCTCATACAAGTGAAGACCCGAGGACATGGTCAACACTGGTACTGAAAAGGCGAGGAAGACTGCCGTAAGCAGTGGCAGAGGCTTGCCTGTCGCAACACAGATATCGTGAGTCATGGATGATTGCAACACTTGCAGCAACGTCTCGAGCTGCAGTTTTTCTCGGAGCTTTGCATTACTCAATAGCCGCTGGAACAAGGTCAAAGTGGCGGCCGCATCGGCGCGGACGGCATTGTCAAAATGTGCCAAGCCAAGCAATACCAGGCCAAGTGCATGGTTCTCGAGCAAAAGTCGCAGCTGCTCCATGGACTCGTCTGCGTACAGAAAGCCAGCAATCATAAACATGGCATAGCGAAGGTTGTACACTGGACGCGCGACTCTTGCAGTGCCGAGACACACATCGAAATGCATCAGCGTATCGAATGCCAACTGCTTATTGAAGACAATCTCGACCGTTTTTGCGCGAGCTCCTTGGCTCAGTTCAGTTGCGTCTGCGGGACGAGTCTCTTCGATACGCCAATGACGAACACGAGCCCCGATCGAGATCCGCAAGGTAGACTCGAGAGCTTGCAGGAGGCTGAAGAGTACGGTGTCAAACTCGCTGAGTGTGCCAGTATGCAGTTTCAAGACTTCATCGAGCCATGCTGTGGACGCACAACTAGGCGAAATTCGAAGCATCCGCAGCAACAACCGGACCAGAGGGACACGCGTGTCCAAGCGGAGCAAAGCATGCTCATGCGCCAAAATAGTTTGTGCACTTCTAGCATATGGAAATGTCTCCTTGGATGCCTCTGCGAACGCCGCGAGGAGTTGCACGACAGGGGCATGTTGAATCTGGTTGCCAAGGGCTGCTTCAGCCAAAGGCGCAAGCAAAGTAGCATCGACTAAGCTGAAGACACGGTCTGCTCCTAGTGACTGGACAGCGATGGCAAATTCACCAATGTAGGCAAGAGTCGCGGCTGACAAACTCTTGCCTTCCTCAGCTCGATCTTCGGCGAAGGCTCGCGTCAGCAAGCTGATGATGGAGTCAAGATACGCCGCTGCTTTCTCGTCATCGGCACTGTCCGAGAATGACTGCAACTGAACAATCGCCTGTAGCTGAAGGACAGACGTCGAGACAGTCTCATACGCTTTGCAAGCTACCCTGGATCGGACAGTTGCGGAATGACCTAGCAAGGCAAGTAAGCAGACGCCCTCAACAGACTCGACGGCAGGGAGGTCAAGCCCGCAGTAATAAGATTGATGTCCCGCAAGTACAGTCAATGCATCATCGCGGGCGTGAATGAGCAGGGCAGCGAGAAGGGAAGACACATGCTGAGGAGGTTGCTTGCTGGCAAACTCAAGCGCAGGCGAGATAGACGCCGGATAGATGCGCACGAGCTCGGCTAGAACATTAGCCATGGCATCAACACAGGTTGTGCTGGCATCCAACTTGATGTCGAATTGATACATTGCGTCTTGAACCGCAGCGTTCCGTCGCAAAGCGGTAGTGAGACACTGTAGTGCAGCTTCATTGTCCTGGAACTTGACAAAAAGCGCTTGAAGTTGCTGACCAGATAGCGGATGCGAGGCATCGAGCGCTGTTAAAAGCTGATAGATGGGCACTCCAGCCTGAACAGACTCATTCAGCCACTCCACCGCCAGGACTGGCGGTACGAGCGACGCATAATCGAGCGAACCAGCCTGACCCATCAACTGCGCCTTGACAAAGTCTGCCAGCTCGGGCATAGCTGTCAAGTCTTCTGTCTGAAAGTTGGCAATCAAGAACTGCTGTTGCAATAGATACTCCTCAGATGACTGTTGTATAATTGGAAGCCAACGCGCCAAGATCCATTGCTTGACTGCCGTCAGATCAGCACTGTCGCGCGTGCGCACGATATCATGCAGCAAAATCCACTTGTCCGCAGTGGCCAAGTATGTACCTTCTGCATCACCGAGATAGACCACCAGCCAAAGAGCATTGAACAAGGATTCCTCTGAACAGTCATGCAAAGGCTCAATTGACTGCCCTGCCACAAACTCACAAAGGGCCCAGTCATCGCCGATATTGGCTAGCGTCGAGCAAAACGACTGGAGCCAGCGTTGAGCCATACCATTCGTTTGATACTGTAACTGTTCTTTAAAAGTCATCAGTACAGTACTCATCCAGCCTGTCAGATCTGCATCAGCGCTGGACTCTGAATCAGACTGGTTGTGCCACGCAACAAGCTGGTCGTAATAGCGGTATGGCGTAGCCTGAAATCGGACAAAGCAATCTTCAACGAAAGCCACAAGCTGGGCTTGCTCGGCCAAATCGAAAGATTGAAGTGAGCGCAAGAGTGCTTCGGACTTGGACACCGGCGTTGCTGAAAACATGAAGGAGTCTTCTTGTGTCAAAGTGTCAAGAACTTGCACACCAGTCGCACGACGTTTTGCATCCTCTGGTGATGATAGACTGAGTACACGCTTGAGCAAGACTGAGAAGACAGATTCGGCGTCCTTTTTGCGCTGTAGCCACGGCAGGCCACGTATGTTGGAAACCATGCCAATGACTGCATCGCATTCTTGGTCGGTGACGAGCGTACCCTCAGACTTCGAGAGGATGAGACTGAAGAGTGAGGCAAAATCAAATCCAGGCAAGTCCTCGAATAACGCGACATAGGCAGACAAGAGAAGCACACAGACTTCGCGAAGGAGGCCAAGCTCTTCAGATGTCTCGGCTGTAATGCCTTGTAACGCAAGCTTGAGCACAATTTGGAGCTCCGGACAACGACTCTGAATCACCTCGAGAACAGTCTCGTCGACTGAGCCTGCTGCATGACTTGACTGTAGCTTTTTCATGGCTGACCAAAATGTCTTGGCCGTCATGAGCTTGACCAAATCTGACGCATGATGAAGGCCTTTGACCAGGATCTTTGAGAGGTTGACTGGTAAGATGGTGTCGGCCTTTATCTTGGCCGGTATCGCCGGCAAATCAAGCACTACAGCATCGTCCTCTTCATCTGGTAAGGGCTTGCCAAGGATCGCCTCCAAGAGTCCCATGGCACCAATCCAAGAGACCTCTAATTGCGGCTCCAAGTCGAGGGTGCAGTGATTGACGTAGTGCGCTACCAATTCTGGAGTGGCAGTCAGCATTTTGAGTAGCAGATCACGCTGCAGGTCATCCACAAGAGGCTTGAGGGTTAAACAAAATGCGCCCAAAATGGGATTGTAGAGTTTCGTCTTGGGATAGCCTGGCGGTGGATGCAGGCCGTGCGCTGCAAAGCAAAGCCCCTCATTGGCGACGGTAGTTGCTCGAAGAAGGAACGCATGCAAGGTGTTGCGCAGCTGCTGATTTGCTGCTGCGGCATCGTCCTCTTCTTCTTGCTGGAACTCACGACTGTAAAGCCCGACAAGACGCTCAAGTGACCATTCGTTGAAGAACTTGACCTTGGCTGTGCGCGGTATGTCATGTGTCTCGACAATCTGCATCATGCCCTTCAAAGCTCTCGAAAGCGTATAGGCGTCGTCGTGTACAATGTGCTTGAATAGCTCCGTGGTCAATTGGCGATGCGATAACAAGTCTGCTTTCGTGGTCGGCTGTACTTGCTGCACCAGCGTGAAAAATAGCTCCACAAACAGGCCACGAACGGCATCTTTGCTACTGGTGTGCTCTTCTCGCTTCCGCTTGCCAAGTGACACCTTGTTCTCCTTGCGGGGCGGCCCTGCACGAATGAGCAGCTTGGGCCATCCCTTGAATGTCGGTACGTCCATGGCAGCATACACCTCGTTCGCCAAGCTGCCGACATCGAAAGTTGTCATCGTGATGAGCAGTCGCAGGGTTGGATTGACATAGACGGCCTTGCCGGATGAGACATTGCGAAAGATGGCCTTGGTGTGCTCGGCCAGAATGCGCCGAATACACGTTGTGCCCAGAACACTCCAGCCAGGTTCTCCATCGCATTTCATCAGCATTGCAGAGAGCAACTTGATGACCGCCGTTGCTGTTGCCGAGTCATTATTCGCGACACAGCGAGTCCAGTACGTCACTAGATCCTCTTTGGTACCCTCGGTCGCATAATGTTGCAAAGCAGCCAAGTTGCCCGTGCCCACCGCTTCTTTGGCTTCGGCGATGAAGACATGCGCCTGTTGAGCAGCCTGATTAGGTGGCTGCATGATGCGACGTTATCGCGATCGGCTTGCGGCTTTTCCAGCTGCAGAATGCAATTGAGAGTGTCGAGTCGGCAACTTTTTTTTTGAATGTCGCGCGCCACAGCTGCAGAAACATATGCACAATCGACGACTCGAGCTGCAGATACGGACGGACGGCTTTGAGCACATGACGAGCTAGTGATCACTTGCTACGGTTTTACCCATTTGACTCAATACATGGGAATGGCCACCAGGATCGCGGCCTTGTGATACGACCACATCGCATCATCATGGACGATTTACACCTTCAGCACGCGCCCGCCTTATAGCTTACTCCGTGCCTCTTGGCTCAAAAGACCCAGAAACGCCTCCCGCATTGAGTCTTTGATGGCCACTGGTCGTCGCGACTTTGGATTGACAAAGACATGGGTAAAGTGACCCGCTGCCGCCGCCGTCGTGTTGCCTTCCTTGAAGACGGCAATGTGGTAGGTCACGGAAGTCTTGCCGAGCTTGCCTACCGTCAGACCTCCGACCAGCTCGTCGGGAAATTCAAGCGGCGCAAAGTACTGACAGCCAGAAGCCACCACAAGTCCAATAGGTTCCGTCGCTGATTGCGGGTCGAGACCGGCGTCTGTCGTCAGCGATCGCAGCAATCGATTAGAAGCGCCTCACGGAGAATCAGATACTTGTTGGCAATCGCATCGAACTACTGTCAGCCTTGCAGCATCAATGTCGAAGCGCGTACGTATTCGTACATTTTGCTGTTATTGACGTGTCCATACTGGTCGTTGTCGCCGAAGCGCGTACAGAAGCGCGTCTGCCATTTGTAGTAATCGAGTGACCTGATGTTTGCCATCGCTGCCGCTGGGTAATGAGCAGCTGAAGAGATGTCGATGAATGTTTGTGGCCGGTCTGCAGCCGGTCTCGGTGCAGCTGACAACTGCGGGGTCTGTACAAGCAGCTTGCCCGCGACAAAGTTGAGTGACACTTTGAGGTGGACTCACACCGCAAACCAATTTCAACTACAGTACAAGTACAGAGTTAGCCATGCTGTAAAGTCTTAAGCAATGAACAGAAGTGAATTTGAGAAGGAATGAAGCGCCATATGGCATATAAAAGTGTTCACTTCCTGCACCGGCGATGTTCATGCATGAATGACTTTATCTGTGAGATAGCACTGAAAATGCTATATGAAGCTAGTTGATTTGAAAAGCTTGATGAGGCCCTCAGCGAGCGCTCCGATAGAGGTGAGATTGTGAATGGTGCCGACCCAGTGTAACTTTCGCTAAAGATACAGGTCTGGGACATGAATGGTCAACGCATCAGCAGCGTCTAATGCCGTCGCTTGGAGATCAAGCTCGAAACAATTGGCAGGCTGTTGTCGTGGTCCGATGAGTTTCAGAACGAGTAGGTCTGTATGACCTTCAACGCATGCTGCAAAGATCATGCGGTCGGACGGCATTGATAATTCAAGACGATCTGCTGGCCTTGCAAGAAGTAATCCATCTTGATGATACCAAAGGTTCCAACGGATAGTGCTTGTAACTGGATTGAAACTGGCTGCGTCTTGGCGTCCATACTTGATCGAGCTCTGGAAATCATCATAGATGGGAACAATAGGCTGAGCTGCCAGAACCTCCAATGGACCTATGCCACTGACATGGTTTGCCAAATTGAGCGTTTTCCAGCCATCGTCCGGGTTGTGTACATCAGACGGTGTAAAAAAAAAGGGCACCGGAATCGAAGCCGATAGAACCCCGCTGTCTTGGCCTTTTGGCTGCAAAGCACCAGGCGCCTGAAGAGGAGGACCCACCACTAGTTGGCCTTGGTAAGGAAGAATCGACCCTTTGAGGAATTTGGCCAACTCGGGAGGGAATGGCAGTCGCTTGGGAACACGTAAAGAATAGTCGAACACTGGTTTGAAATATGCCGTGAGGGTGAAAAGGGTGATTTCGTATCTCACTCGAGGGCCCAAATCAACTGTGCCGGATGAGCTTGTTGCGGAAGCGTGGTTCATATTTGACGGACCTGCAGTGGCAGGCCCGGGCGCGTCACTTTTGACCGCTGCTCCCGTTGCTCCGGCCGCGACAACAAACGCACAGGCCTGCAGACCAAGCAGGGCTAACTGCATCATAGAGTCTGACTTCTTTTTAAGATAGCTGGGCGATTTCGGGACTGACTGGTCAAAAATATATTCGTATACTGGTTCCAGGGTTGGAAGTGGTAGACTGATTGCTGTGATGATGGTGGACTGCCAACTAAATCCGTGCGAGAAAATTTAGGGACTGCATGACTTCCGGCCGGACCGGCCCGGGACTCCAACAGGATCCCAAAGTAACAATTTGTGTTTGGCCAACCGGCCGCGGAACGGCAATTGATCGCGGCCGCTGCTCATCTGGACATCTTTTCTGCTGATAATTAGAAAGATAGCATGACAGGCCTGTGTCAGACCGATGGTTTGACCTTGAAATTTGCTGGAATTGACGCCAAGTGTTCTCCATGGTCGTTATCGTCAAGTAGAGTAAAGCCATATACAGCAGCTTCAGCAGGAGGACAATACTTTTTTTCAAAGCGACTTTCTTGACTCTGTATAAAGCTACAGCAAGTTCGACTATCTTTTATCATAGGACGTAAAACTTTGCATTTTCTTTGGCGCAAGCAATTAGATCAAAATATAACGATAACTTCTACGGGTTGCCAAAATTAATTGACGCAGGCTCAATGTTAACGAGACAACAAAAGTGCATCAACTTCCTGGCGTTGTTGAGCTATCGTCCTTTACTGCCAAGATGAAGACTTGCTTGCAGTAGCCGTCTGCCGGTTTGCCTTTGTCTTTCAAAAAGATCTTACCGCCAGCTTTGTCGCCTTTCTCCCAGCAAACTGACCACGACCTGCTGGAGCTGCCCTTGAAGAAGGTCATCGACTCGCCAGTCTTGTACGATTTTGAGGTGCTCGTTCCTGTCAGAACGTGGAAGTCAGCTCCGCTTTCGAGCGTGCTGCCAGCCGAGAGAAGTTTCAGCTGGCTGTCGTCGCTGTCGATTTGCAGTTGCTGCAAGTCGTTGTGTGTCGCGTCTGCAGACCAGAAAGCGCCGCCATTGTCGTTGATACCCACAGAGAGTAAGGGACTTCCAGACTCCTGAGGTTCAGGGCTGACCACAACCTTGTCGCCTTGTACATACATATTCCAGGTTGTCTGACTCATTTTGTGGACGACAGAGAGCTTGTAGAATTTGAGGCCGGTTGTGCTGGAGTACGACTCGTCGTTGCCTTTCGTGCCACTGCCACCGCCGCCGCCGTTGTTGCTGTGAAGAGAAACACCTCCTCCTCCTCCTCCGAGGCCATAGTTGACAGTACCACCAC